>OZ012705.1:62190206-62771267 GCA_963942595.1 Cylloceria caligata
AATTGACTCAAGAACTAAAGCCTCTTGACCATTCCAAACGTCGTCAATGGTCAGAATGGTGGCAAGAAATGGCAACAGTGGATGATCAATTTTCGAAGAAAATCATCTTCAGTGATGAGGCACATTTTCACCTCAGTGGATTCGTCAATAAGCAGAATTGTCGCATTTGGGCGAATCATAATCCAAGAGTGATTGTCGAAAAACCAATGCACCCACAAAGAGCGACTGTTTGGTGCGGTTTATGGGCTGGCGGCATCATCGGGCCGTATTTTTTCCAAAATAAGGCCGGTCAGGCAGTTACTGTGAATGGTGTTCGCTATCGTGAGATGATAACGAACTTTTTATGGCCCGAATTGGAAGATATGGATGTGGGCGATATGTGGTTTCAACAGGACGGTGCCACTTGCCACACAGGTAACGAAACAATGGCTCTTTTGCGCGACAAATTCAATGGCCGTGTTATCTCACGTGGTGGCGATGTCAATTGGCCGCCAAGATCATGTGATTTGACACCGTTGGACTTCTTTCTTTGGGGTTATTTGAAAGAAAAGGTGTACGTCGATAAGCCAGCAACAATTCAAGAGCTAAAGGATGAGATAATTCGGCACATTAACGGCATAGAACCTCAATTATGCCTAAGCGTCATCGAAAATTTGGACCATCGGATGGAGGTGTGCCGCCGAGGTCGCGGCGGCCATTTGGCCGATATTTTGTTCCATACATAATTGAACCATACCATATTATCATAATATAAAGAATTGACAATAATTTCCTAAATAATTTGTGTTTTATTCAAAATCAACATCAATAAAATTTAACCACCCTTTAGTTCAACGGTATGAGGACGCAGAAATGGGATCCGACACCTATGATTTCGATGAGGAGGGTAGAACCGATTCAGATGATCATAGCAGGGACAACGATAGCGACAGCACCGTAGGGAATCGCTGGATAAATTTTACCCAGCCATTCTGCGGTTATAAACCTACAAACGGTCTTTTCATGGTAGGCCCCTCGAGAGAACCAGATGAATCCGTCGCAGGCCCATCGCGACAATACAAACGATGATGCCAACAGCAATACAGACAGCGAGGAAGAAGAAGAAGAAGAAGAAGAAGAGGAGGAGGAAGAAGATGAAGAAGAAGAAGAAGAAGAAGAAGAAGAAGAAGAAGGAGAAGAAGAAGAAGAAGAAGAAGAAGAAGAAGAAGAAGAAGAAAAAGAAAAAGAAGAAGAGGAGGAGGAGGAGGAGGAGCAAGACGTAGACGATGACGACGAGGAGGAGGAGGAGGAAGAGGAGGAGGACCCTGTAGATTCAGGTAAGCTTTTAATAATACAACTACGCTGACAAAAATGCTGCTGCACGGGGTGGTGATATTTTGCCTCCTGGTGAACGTTTCGGTATCGACGAGCAGAGACGTTATTTTTCACGCTTTAGGATGCAGGGTCGAGAGACAGATTTTTATTTTCATCAGCCACTGGTCGGTATCGATCATCTGACATGGTTCGAGGGAGGTGTACGAGATGTTCTCACACGTCTTACAGAATCGTGCGAAGGACATGATTATGTGGGTATGACTCTGAGCGTACCGTCTTTTGCGCAAGGACCTGTATGGTTATCATTTCGACCAGCTCGTGACATCGTTCCCGACGATATATGGCGACTAATTAATAGTGTAGCTCAGAGCGCGCGCGAATTTTGAATAGACGCTGGTACATGTAGAATGACGACATGTATAGTACGAGGCGTCGAAGGAGCTGGTGTGGGCACTAGGCTTACACACGAGTCTATAGCAAAAAAGTCAATTTTACGCATAAGTAATCGCGATAATTTGTGTCTACAACGATCCCTTGTCACTGCCCGAGCGCATGCCGAACGCGGTCAAATACGTGCGGGTGTGCTACACAGACGATGGTGTCAAATTCGGAACGGGCTTCGAGGTGCGCAATATACAGCAGCGATAGAGCTCACACGTAATGCAGGGGTAACGACACCGTCTAGGGGGTGTGGTGCGCGGGAAATTCAGCTCTTTCAGGAGTACTTGGTTCACGAGGGTATAGCGATTGTTGTTTATGAATTTCTCACCTTCGGAAAACGCGTTCCGGCTCCGTACGATGGGCGAAAATACGTACTCAACGCAACAGGTAAAATTAATCATACACTCTTTATTCTCTATTACGAGCGTTCTCATCACTATCAACCGATATTAAATCTCGCCGGTGCGCTAGGTAGTCGGGGGTTCTGCACACAATGTAATTCCAAGTATATTCGAGTACTCGAGCATCGATGTAGCTATCAATGTGCTCGATGTAAATCCACTTATTGCAACGGTAATAGAGACTCTCAGCCTGAGTATTGCGCAGACTGTAATTGTTCGTTCTTTGGTGCTTTTTGCCTCGCTCATCACAAGAGTGAGGGCTCCGCGGGTATCACGTCTCGTAAATATAGACGGTACAGCGTCTGTAACGCATTGAAAATCTGTAGAGGCTGCTCGCGTATGATTAAAACCACAGATAAAAAGATGCATGTATGTGGTATATCGTTTTGTACTACATGCAAACAAACGCGGCCGACTACGCATGCATGTTTTATAGCACCTCTTAAGAAATCAGATGCGCAAAAGGAGAAGAAAAAAGACAATTCATCAACGAGATTTTTATTTTATGATTTTGAGACGCAGCAACACGAGCAATTGCATGATGATAAATCGACACGAATTCACGAGCCGAATTTATGTGTCGCACAATGCATATGTATGGCATGTCTGGATATCACAGATATAGAGACCAATTGTGCTTACTGTGGTAAACGTGAATTCGTGTTTATCGATGATCCTGTTGGGGATCCCGTAAAATTGGCATTATCGCAAAAATTTAAAAAGACCATCTGCATCGCCCATAATGCTAGATGTTTCGACGCACAATTTATTCTACGGTATTTAATCGAGGTGCAAAAAACACAGCTGCCCTCTCTGATTATGAATGGTACGAAGATTGTCTCGATGAAAATTGGCGATGTCGTTTTTCTCGATAGCCTAAACTATTTACCCATGGCTCTTAGCGCTTTACCTAAGGCCTTTGGTTTCGCTGATGAGGTGGCAAAAGGTACATTTCCCCATTTATTTAACACACCGGGATATCAGAATTACTCAGGTCCTCTGCTGGCTTTGCATTTCTACTCACCTGATACCATGTTCTCAGCGGATCGCGAGCGCTTTTCAAAATGGTATGAGGAAGAATCGAGTCGCGTAGATTATAAATTTGATTTTGCGACGCAATTTGTGCAATATTGTCGTACAGATGTTACGGTTTTGAGACGAGCGTGTTTAGCTTTTCGAGAGTTACTTATACGTTGTGGGAGCGTGTGCCCCTTTACAGAAGCATGCACGATAGCATCAGCATGTATGAGAGTATTTCGAAAGAATTTTCTACAGAAAGATCGCATTGCGGTGTTACCACCAGGAGGATATCGCTGGGGCGATAAGCAATCGCGCAAGGCCGTCGTATGGCTCGTATGGCTCGAGCGTGAGCTCAACTGCGTTATCGCTCATGCTGGACGAACGAGAGAGTATCGCCCTCCGGCCGGCCTACCGGCCATGGACGGTTACTACGTGGATGCGGGGGTCCATCACGTTCTTCAATTTCACGGCTGCTTTTGGCACGGTTGTCCGCGATGTTATCGCGTGAATAGAGATGCTCGAACTAAATTCGGCGATACAATGGATGAGCGATACGAGCGTACTGTTCTTATTTCCGGGCGAATCAGATCGAAAGGGTACACTCTAACCGAAATATGGGAATGCGATTTTGACAGATTACTCGAGAATAACGAGGAAATGTCGATATACGTGAAAAATCATGCCATGGTCAAGCAGGCGCCTCTCGAACCACGCGATGCATTCTTTGGCGGTCGAACGGAACATTTTGTAAGCTTGTACGACGTCGCGAATGAGGAGTAGATACGCTATGTGGATGTTTGCTCGCTGTATCCGTGGGTATGTAAGAATGGAAAATATCCCGTTGGACACCCGAAATTGTACGTAGGTGACGAGTGTCGAGAACTCGTAGGACTTGAAAACGATCTAAGTGTCGTCGAGGGTCTCGTGAAGTGTACCGTGCTGGCACCGCGCGATTTGTATATACCCGTACTGCCTGTTCGCATGCATGGGAAACTACTGTTCCCCCTGTGTAGAACGTGCTGTACAGATATGGACACATCCGAGGTTTGTACCCACGATGACACGACTGAGCGAGCGTTTGACGGCACATGGGTCGTGGACGAACTGAGAAAAGCTGTGTCGCTCGGATATAAAGTGACGCGTATCTATGAAATTTGGCAATACGTTGTTACGCAGTATGACTCGAATACGCGACGAGGCGGTCATTTTGCCGAGTACATCGATACATTCCTAAATATAAAACAGGAGGCGAGTGGTCCGCCAACAGAGTGTAACGATGACGAGGAAGCAATGGAGCGTTTTATAGCATTGTACAAGGAGTCTGAGGGTGTATATCACGAGCGAAGTGCTTTGCAGCCAAATCCGGGTTTACGTTCACTAGCGAAATTGGCTCTTAATTCATTCTGGGGAAAGTTTGGTCAACGAGAGAATCTCACGAAAACCGTTATCGTTTTCACGCGCGCGGAGCTATTAAATTTACTAACGAGTCCGGAGATTGAGGTGACGGGGATGCTACCGGTTAATCACAAGATTATGTATGTAAACTATGTGAGCAACCGCGATGCTATCCATCCATGATCGACATCGAACGCCGTGATTGCAGCATACACGACGGCACAGGCACGCCTAAAATTATACAGTTATTTTAAGGGGCTCGGGCGACGAAAATTGTACTGCGATACGGACTCCTGTATTTACGTGAGCCACCCCGGTGGTAACGAGTATGAGCCGCCAATCGGTAAATTTCTAGGAGATCTTACGGATGAATTAAGTGAATACGGGCCTGGTAGTTATATAACTTCGTTCGTTTCGGGTGGACCAAAATTTTACGCATACCTTGTTCGTAAACCCGACGGTACGATTATTGAAAAATGTAAGGTGAAGGGTATCACGCTAAACTTTGCGAATAGCCGTCACGTAAATTATAACGCATTACGATCTTTCGTGACAGGAGCAAGGAGCGTACCTATTATTTTTAAATTCGACGCTATTCGACGTACGGAATTTCATCATGTAGTAACGCGTAAAGAAACGAAATCATGCGAGCCTGTTAACACGAAGCGAAAACGGCACGGGCTGTATTCTACTGTACCGTATGGCTATTGTGAAATACGCTAATTAGTATAACGCAAAAAAGTATATAGTTTTACGGCTGAATTCGCGATATTTAAAAATAATCTTTGGTCTAATTTCATGTAACATATTTACTGTGTACAATACATTGAAAAAAATTGATTTATTATGTATAAAATCGTTATCGGATCGTTCTTTTTGTGCTGCTATTCGTAACAGTAGCTACTATCTCTCTACCGTTCCCTTTTGTTCTGACTTTCTCATCGTTGATTCCTTTTCTCCCGTCTTTCTTATCGAGTGTTTCCTTTTGTTCTGACTTTCTCGTGCTACATCCGTGAATATAATATTGCTGTTTAGAATTTGATGATTCGTAAAATTTGTATATAGAGATGTATGCATAGTGAAATAAAAATATTGCTTTATTTGTGAGAAATATAAAAATTATCGTTATTTAATTCACATACAGCGTAAACACCAGCTTATACCGCGGGCCCGCGCCTCATCAGCTAGTGCAGGCGCGCCGCGTCTTATCAGCTCTTTAAGGCCGCGAAAATAGTCGATGCCGCGGGGTCGCCGCCGCCGCCGCCGCAGCCGCCGCCGCGGTATAAGCTTATTTAAGAGTCTGCTGATTGGTTTGATAGACACTCGTCGATATGGATACACGTCGGAAACATCCGTGGACAGCTGTGATAAGCGGTCCTACGGGATGTGGTAAAACATATTTTGTAAAAAAATTCTTTAAATACATGCGCGAAATGACGGATGTCCCGTTCGAGCGTATACTTTTTTATTACTCAGAGTGGCAGTCCGGGTATTCAGAGTTCGGTGATAAAATCGAATTTCGCGAGGGTTTACCGCAAGCAGTAGACTACTCGAATGACGCAAGACCTAAACTTGTGGTCATTGACGATCTAATGCGCGAGGCATCCAACAATACTGTGGTCGATCTTTTCACCAAGGGTAGCCATCATAAAAGTCTTTGTGTCATTTTCATCACGCAAAATCTCTTCCATCAGGGTCACGGGCAGCGCGATATCTCCTTAAACGCTAATTATATCGTTGTCTTCAAAAATCCGCGAGATCGCACGCAAATTCAGCACCTAGCCCGCCAGGTATGTCCCGAGAATCCGCGATTTTTGCAGGAAGTATATTTCGATGCAACAGCCGCACCGCACAGCTATCTATTATTCGACTTGAAACAATCGACGCCTGATAATTGTCGATTTCGCGCCTGTATATTTCCCGATGACCAATACCATTACGTTTACGTGCCTCAAAAAGCAATAAAAGTTTGCGATGCGTCGCGCGATGTACCAGTAATGCGCTTGTAATGGCGTTGCACGGACCTCTCGATAAAAAGCAGATAATTATATTGCAAGCGTTGTGTTATATGAAGCAAGAGCAACGACGTGCAATTTTGCGCAAAGCAGATGTAGCGCTTGTACGCTGTATATGCGAGTGTGCTCTAAACGTTTTACAGGAAAACGTGAGTCTGAACAACGTGCAAAAGAATCATCTTTGGAGGCACGCGACAATTCTTCGACGACTAGCCGCCAAAAGGGGAAATTGGAGCGGTAAGAGGAAGATCATCGTCGAGCACTGTGTCGGATTTCTCAAGTTGCTTTTTGCGCCTGTCTTGGCCTACGCGAGACATGGAATATGCCAGAAAGATGGTACTTATTCCTCATGATAACATACATCGTCTCGCTGGACTCGCCACTACTGCTGCTGCTGCTACTACTACTACTAATACTACTAGTGCAGACCCGCTGCCTTCCGTACAGACTACCGGTACGCCATTATCGCGCCTCGACTCTGAGCTGAGTGAAATTCTAAACTCTCACTCGTACAAGAGCGAGAGAGAGAAGTGGATAGCGTACCAACAGGTTTTACAGCGTTATCTTCACATGGTCGAGTACGATAATGCCGTACCGAATATTTCATCAAAACGAAAAGTAGCAATACTCGCTAGCCACGAGAATAAATCCGACGACGTTTTAATGAACAAAGTTAAATCTCGGCTCAATGACACACTTATTATCGATAGCGTACCAAAAAAATTTTAATCTAAAGCAATATCGTTGCTTCGCAATTTGCATCGCAGCGCCATTGGTAAAAAATGACATGGGATCGTAACGGCGTTCTTTCCATAGACGGCAGAAGAATTTCAAATTCCAATATCGTTGATCTTGTTAACGATGCTATGCGAGCTAGAAAACGCGAGAAACCCATCGACCGATCTCACTTTGCCAAACTTCTGCGAGCGATACAGATGCCGCGTGAATTTATCGGTAATCCCGCGTTACTACACGAGCCTACACCTACATCATCCTGGACACCATAGCAGCGTCTTATTTTACCGCGCGAAAACGATAGTAGCAGCAGCAACAGCAGCAACGGTAGCAACAACAACAACGACGACGAGGCCGAGACCGCACACCCAAACAGAGATTTAATGCTCACGGCTGAAAACGACATCATCGAGGGGGAGGAGGGGAATGAAGAAGAGGACGAACAATTGCAAAACTTCGCACAAGCAGAATATCGACCCCCCGCACAGTTAGAAAAGAAAAAGAAAAAGAATCCATTTAACTGGTCATCGCTAAAATTATGAAAATTCTTCAAAAAATCTATTATGACACCGCTCATCCTGCTTCCTATTCTCGAGCAAAAAATTTGGCCCAGGTGGATCGAAGCGTAGCGCGAAAAAATGTTTTACCATGGCTCGAGACACAGGATTCATATAACATGCATCGCCTCGTACGACGACGATTTCCCCGTCGTACGTATAGCGTGAGTAATATAGACGATGTATGGGAGACTGATTTAGCTGATCTTCGCTCGATAGCCACGTACAACGATGGGTACGCGTATCTGCTTGTTGTTATCGATGTGTTGAGCAAATACGCGTGGGTCGAGGCTTTGCGTGACAAAACGAGCGCAAACGTGGCCCGCGGTCTCACACGCATACTCGCGCGCAGTAACAATCGTCGCCCGCAACAATTGCAAGCTGATCGAGGCAAAGAATTTATCGGCGCACCGTTTCAGCAAATTCTCAAGAAAAAGAATATCGATTTTCGCGCTGCTCGTAACCCTGATATAAAAGCCTCGGTTGCCGAACGCTTTAATCGAACAATAAAAGAGCGAATGTGGCGCTACTTTACATACACGCGAAATAAGCGTTACACCGATGTTTTACAAAAATTTTTATATGCTTATAATCACAATAGACACAGCGGAACGCGTATTCCTCCGAGCAAAGTAACCCTCGAAAATGCCTCTATAGCCCGAGACAATTTAGCACGGCGTTACGTGCGTAACGCGAAAAAAATTAAAAAGCCTAAATATAGCGTCGGTGACTTGGTACGTATCAGTACAGCTAAAGCAGCTTTCGTGAAAGGATATGAGCGTGGTTGGAGTAACGAATTATTCAAGATTCAACGAATATCGGTGAATCGAGAACCATTCGTGTATATTTTACACGATCTGAATAACGAGACTATCGACGGTATTTTCTACGAGGCAGAGTTATCACGAGTACGAGTGCCTCCGTCATCTGAGAAGACGAAAGAGAAGAAGAGGACAAAGAAGAAGAACGCTCGGGATCATCGTCCATGATAAATATGAGCTCCAAGGATAGCTCTTTCTTTGTCGTACTACCGAGCAACAGTAGTATGCAGTATTTTCCGGATAATACGACGACGAAATTTATTACAAAACTACCGCGTCAGATACGCCTGCACGGAGAATGGTCACTTTCTCTTGTGGAAATTGCTTATCCGATGACTCTTTTACATGTTCCTACTGTAGAAAATCTCGTAACTTTTGAGGATGGTGATTATGATTTATCGGGTTTAAATCTTTTAACACGGAGGAGCGCTGATAGAGACCAAGTAGCACCTGGTGTATATCGCTCTATAGACGCTTTTTTGGAGAGTGTAAATCAGTTACCTCACGTGGCCGATCATTTGCGCTTTAAATCGCTTCCGAGCGGGCAGGTCGAAGTGGCACGCGTATGCGACAATCTACGCTACCACGACTTTCGCGTATCGCCCGCTATCGCAAGGCTACTAGGATTCTCGGAAGAGGCTTGTAGGCCCGTAATGATAGAACCGCATTGCGAATACACAGGGTCGAGGCCTGCATCTCTCACCGGTGCTATACCGGGCAGCATGTTTTTATACACAGATATCTGCGAGAGCTATATTACAGGCGATGTACAAACACCCCTCTTACGAGTTGTTCCCATTGATACTGATGACTGTCCGTATGGTTCGATAAAAATTAAATCGTTTTCAACGCCACGATATATACCTCTCTTGCGCAATAATTTACACACTATCGAGATCGATATACGAGACGAATTTGGGGATCCTATACCATTCGAGCAGGGAACGTTGACTGTGACACTACATTTCAAAAGGTCCCACGATTGATTACACCACTATGGATGATATTGACAGTGTGCAGCACGGATGGGGTCGTCGCGGGTACGGTGGTATTAGCCATGTTTATATCGGAACACCTAATCAGCGAGGACACGGTATCGGTAGCTTTCTCGGGGGCCTGTTTCGTCGAGTGTTACCACTTTTAAAGAAGGGCGCTAAAGCAGTTGGAAAAGAGGCGTTGCGCGCTGGTGTAAACGTAGCCGGTGATATCCTCGATAGAAATATAGCTGTGAAAGATGCTATTCGCGAGAGAGCGCGAGAATCAGGCAGTAATCTCAAACGCAAAGCCTCTGAAAAAATTGACACTCTCATGCGGGGGTCTGGTTATAAAAAGCGCAAAATTTCACGTACTCCTCATTCATCGAACGAACGTAAACCACGACGTATCTCTCGTAAAAATAAAAGTGTAATAAAGAGAAAAACAATAAAGAAGAAGAAGAATAATAAGAACAATAAGAAGAAGAAGACTCGTCAACGAACAGTTGCAGATACTTTTGGATAGCTGAATCAAGATGGCTTTTCTACATGCGCACTCGTGCGAGTGTCTTAAATCGGAACTTGAATTATTTTCACTCCCACCGACGCAAACTACTATCGAAGGCTCCAATTGGGTGTATTACAAACCAATATCTTCGCTAACAGATGATTCACCGATTGAATTTGTTATTCCCGGACAGGGTGATGAGTATATCGATCTCGCGCATACTATGCTTAGTCTGAGAGTGAAAATAACATCTCCTACCATTACGGAAATTGCCGCGGGCATATCGTCGAAAGTAAGTGCCGGCCCTGTAAACAATCTCTTGCATTCTATGTTCAATCAGGTGGATGTATACCTGAATCGAAAATTAGTTTCACCTCCAAATAATGCCTACGCTTATCGAGCGTACATAGAAACACTTTTGAATTACGGTCCAGCAGCAGAAAATTCGCATCTCACGAGCGTTCTCTGGTACGATGATACACCTGGAAAAATGGATGATATAACATCGGAAAATACGGGTCTTGTGAAGAGAAAACAATTTTTAAATGTCGAAAAAACTGTAGACTTGCTCGGCCATCTGCATTGCGATATATTCAATCAGGAGCGGTTCCTATTAAACGGTGTCGAGATGCGCCTACGGCTGGTTCGGTCTAGAGATTCATTTTGTCTTGTGGGGGATACAAAGAATGGTCAATGCGGCTTAAAGATTCTCGAGGCATCGCTTCTCGTTCGTAGAACAAAAATAGCTCCTGGTGTGCTGCTCTCACATGCTAGAACTCTGGCAAAATCTACGGCTAAATATCCTCTTACGAGAGTCGAGGTAAAAGCCGTTTCAATACACTCTGGTGTTCATGGAGAGACTATCGATAATATCGTGTTAGGTCAGTTGTCGAAGCGTATAATTATCGGTTTTGTCGATAACAAAGCGTTTAACGGTGACTTCAGTATGAATCCGTTCAATTTCCAAAATTACAAGATAAATTATCTCTCGTTGTATGTAGATGGTGCTCAAATACTTTCGCAACCGTTACAACCTGATTTCACGAAAAATCATCTATATGTGGATGCTTTTCAAACGTTGTTTTCGGGAACTGGAATACATTTCTTGAACGACGGTAATTCGATCGATCGCGATAATTATCGCGATGGATACTGTCTGTTTGCTTTTGATTTGACACCCGATCTTTCGGCGAACAGCAATACAC
Source organism: Cylloceria caligata (assembly GCA_963942595.1). NCBI lineage: Eukaryota > Metazoa > Arthropoda > Insecta > Hymenoptera > Ichneumonidae > Cylloceria > Cylloceria caligata. Next base: position 62,201,593 of record OZ012705.1, read on the forward strand.
ATTGGAATTTAATAAAGCACGGTAGTGTGAGAATGGAGGTACGATTTGAGGATGCGCTTGCTTCAACGATAAATTGTGTAGTCTACGCGGAATATGATAATGTCCTTGAAATTGATGCCTCTCGGCAGGTAATGGTGGATCTTACCGGATAAGCGAAAAATGTGCTGATGTCGGCATAAAATTATTTCATGTTAAGACACGTAAAAGCGTGTCCGCGAGTAACTAATCAGTCGAACTCGGTCATCTGTACGGATTAGACGTGAAAATGGATATCGTCGTGGATATACAGGGAATGCGTGGTAAAGACTCGGAATTTATTCCGAAAGAAATTGCCGTGGTAGCAGTGGATAGACCGTACTCTGCTCATTGGATCGTTGCACCGCCGTGTCACTTTGCCGAATTACCACAGCAATCGAGAAGCCAGAATAATTTTCTCTCGAAATATTTTCACGGTATGGAGTGGTACGAGGGCGATGTGAGCTGTAAACAGGTATACGCTAACTTGCGTGAAATTTCGCGAAAATCAAGACGCATCTATACGCGCGGTCACGAGAAGGCTATACTTCTTTGCGATATCACGAGTCGTGAAATTTCCAACCTGGAGGATGAGGAGGGCGCCCCATCGTACACATTTATGCCGAAATCTTTGCGAAAATGCTTCAGACACGCTATGATAAACGATACAGCGTCTTCGCATTGTGCAATGCGACAGGCTTTCCAAATAAAAAATTGGCTTCGCGAGCATCCATTTAAAGGAGAATCATACATGGATGTTTGGTCAGCAGACGAAGAGGAAGAGAATAAAAAAGAGGAGAAATCTTCATCATGTGGTCGTGACACGATCGACGACGCTGTGAAATAAATTTTGCATATATATACGTCTTTCAAAGCGTATCGGTCATCATTTAATCATTGACTATGTGTTCAGCATGAACACTAGACAAATCTACGAGAGTCTGCAGTATCTACCACTTTCAACCGTTGGCGTATACCCGGCCGACAGAATTCCTCGTGTATGGTCGTTACCAGCCGGACTCGTAGTTAACACGGATAACCACGACGGACCTGGAGAGCATTGGATCGCCATGTACGTTAACCATCATGGAAAAGGAATGTACTTTGATAGCTACGGGCTACCACCAGTTATACCGCAACATCTCGCCCGACTACGAAGAAACTGCAAGTTCTATCGGTACGGCCTCAAGCAGCTACAGAGTAATACGTCGGATGTGTGTGGACAATTTTGCATCGTATTCCTACACCTTATGTCGTGCGGCTTCACCATGTCGCGATTCAATAATCTCTTTATCGATAATGTAACGAAAAACGACAGATTAGTGCGTGAATATTACAATGCTTTTGCCTCTCGACGATCAGACAGTGATAAAAATAAATTTAACGGCAGAGGAGTCTCCGAGCGAAGATTTCCGTGTTTGCAGGGATGTTGCATACGACGGGAAATATCTGTAAAGTGATTTAAATAAAATATTGATTAATTAAAAACAAATACATCGGTTTACTGTGTCTCTTCTTTTATAATTATATATAAATTATAATCGAGGTCTCTCGCGGCACGGTATCATATTCTGCGTCTTTTACTGCAGAGCATTCGCTTCACGAGAAGCACAGCGCAAAGCGGTACACACGTGCAAAACTGCTGACATTGCATTCAAAGCGCTGCACACCTAGTTATGATTCAGAGGGGCGTTTGTTATCTTTAAACGCTGTGATCACCGCGAGCCTCATCCGGAGCATCCAGTCTGTCTTTAACTTCGTGATCGTACAGTCTAAAACGTTTTTCCGCTATGTATCCTCGTTATGATGCAAGTATTCTGGGTGTCTCGTTTTGGTGCAGTGTTTTATATATAGACTTGGACATGGTGGTTCATCTGCGAACCGATGAAATGTGGGACGCGTACGAGGAGATGGCGAAAATTCTCCATCGTGTTTTTTACGAGTGGGATCATTCATCGTTTAGTATCGCCCTGGAGGATCTTTACGAGGGGATGCGGTGCGTGGTTGTGCAAAACGGTCGTGCGGATCGCGGTGAGCTAATCTATGCAGATGGTGACGGATATTCGGTGGTACTCCTAATCGATGAGGGGTACCCAATATTCGTCAATTGGGATAACTTATATTATCCTGATACCCTCACCGGCATGATACCTGCCTTATGCATGGGGTGCCATCTGCATGGATTGGAACGGGTTGACGACTCTGGCTTAATGCCGCTGCTGGAGTCAATGTGTGGTTCCGCCGCATCATTGCACGGTGTTGTGGTGAGAGGCGAGAGTCGTACTCCCAGTGTTAGGCTAACGGCGTTGGACAATGTGGACGTGGTGGAACACGTATTCGGGGTTCTCGGTGAGGACATAGTAGAAAAAGTGTGTGCGTGAGCGTATGCGTGCGTGCGTGTGTGTGTGTGTGTGTGGGGTGTGAGTGGGTGCGTGCTCGCGTATATGTGTGTGTGAAAGTGAGAGAAAGAGAGAGAGAGAGAGTTAAAACCGCCGTAGAAGGAGGAGGATAGTACAACAGCAGCGGTCAACAACAGCAGAAGTGGTGAGTGCATGAATTTATTTATTTAGTATGTGTACACCTTTGCTCCATCCTGCTCTTATCTCTACTCTTCCTTGTTCACCAAGGTACCCACACCACCTCACTTTACCATCTCCATGTTACCGACACTGGTCAAGCAGAGTGGGTAGCGCGGCGGTGGAAAAGTGAGGTGGTAGGGGTAGCCGCGTAGTGGGGGAAGGAGTGGGGATAGGAGTGGGATGGAGCAAAGGTGTACACATACTACTCTCGTGCTCATCCTCCGCCGGTCTTCCTTGCTCCTTGCCAATTCTTCCATTCCAGTCCCCTACCAGTAACATCCTCTCCCCCTCCCTGATGTTTTCTTGTACTAACGGTTCCAACTCATTTTTCACCGATGTCATGCCCACATTATTGTACATTGAAATGATCTTCCATTTTCCTCGGCTTATTTCTCCTTCGAGCTCGAGACCAAATTTCCACTCACGTACCTTCATGTTCATCTTATCCTTCTTTACTCCGACTAGTTGTCCTCCCTTTGCCCTGCCTTTATTGTTTTCTCTAGTTACTGATTTAGCTGTCCACTCAAATTTTTCACTCAGGCTATGTACCCACCACTCCGCCGACTTTTCCTCGATCCACGTTTCTAATAATATGACTATTGAATACTCTTCCACAAAATCCATTGCTTCCGCCAGATTTACTATCCCTGCAATATTCCAGACTATTAGTTTCTGCGCTGGTGGCTCTCTTCTCTCCCGTTCCGGAAATCCGGATTTTCTAGTTTGTCCTTCAGCTCGTTCCATCTCCAGCACCTACCATTTATTAACTTCATATAGCCTCTCCTGATTCTGCTTCCTTTCTTCTCTTCTTCCTTCGCTCTTGCCCATATTTGCCTCTGAATTTCGCGCTCTTTTCTCGTTAAGTCATCGTCGATGTAGATTTTACTGCCCCTGAGTAGGCCTCTATTTCTCATCAGACTCTTCTTGTCCTCTAGCGCGTTCAAAGAAACCAGCACATTTGCAGTACTAGATTTCTCGCCCGCAACTCCTCTTAGCTGCACCGCTTTCTTCACACTTATACTCGTTTTCAATTGTCCTCTGAAAAAATCCTCTACCTCTTCAATAAGGTTTTTCCCGTTAAATTCTTTACCCTTGATCATAACATTCGATCTTCTGTGTTGTCTTTCCTGTTTTTCCAGTTTACCGTCCATTGTTGCCATCAATCTTCCGGTGTCTTCTTTACTTTTTCCTTGGCAATCTCCTCAACCCTCTTCTCGATTTTTTTGAGCCAGCGCTCCTCGATTTGAGCCTCTGGGATGTTATTATTATTTCTCACGGTCATCTTTCCGACTTCGTCTCTTATCCACTTCTTTAGTTCCTTGTCGCTGCTTCCCTGGCTTTGCTGCTGACTTGACTTTTTTTCGAGCGCATCCACTCTCGTCATTAACAGTTGCCTTTCATCGTCTCTTATCTCGTTTACGTTGCTCCTTTTGCTCTGTTGTTGACTTGTCTTCTTTTCCAGCTCGTTTATTCTCGTTTTTAGCAACTGCCTCTCCACCGTCCATTCCACCTCCCTCCTATGCATCTCTTCCCTCATTGTATCTAGCTCATTCTGTATGGCTTGGCGTCCCAAATTGCATTCTCTTTCGATAGTCTTCTTTGTTTCTTCTTTTAATACGAGAAAGTTCTCAATCATCTTTGCCTGTAACTTCTCAAGCATCTCACCCAATCTGCTGTTAATTTTGACGCCCGTCATTTTTTTAATCTGTTGCTCTTCCTCGTTCGAATAAGATATATGCTCCGTCGATACTACCTCAATGTAATCTGCGCCGATTACTGCTTGTTGGTATACAGGTTTGTCGCGCTCGCTTTTATCAACTGCCGCCCGACCTTTTCCTTCCTCGCTATGCACCACCGCTCTATGCACCTCGTTTCTTGTCATCGGCGATCTTATCACTTTCCCCCCTCCCCCGACAGCCACCATATATGCCGCCATAGTCGTTCTTTCTTTTCTTTCCACTCGTTTCGCTTTATTCCTTGATCCCAAGGGTCTACCCCTTGCCTTCTTCTTCTCACCCACCTTGTTGTTTCCGGGTGTTAGCATCTCGTTGAGCCCTGGATCCTCCTCCGAGTACGTTTCGCCATCCGATCTCTCATCGTCGCTGCCATCTACTTTCCTGTCGATCGACTTGACGTGATCTCCCATGCTTGTGCACCCGCCTGTTGAACCTCGAAAAATAAACTCGATATCTATGCGACTGCTGCTCTCGAATTTTCGGTTTCTCTCAAACCACTTATTTCTCCCCTTACTTCGGGCTCTTCTCCCAACCCTTCACTACCTTTTTCACCGTCAATATTTCTAATTTTCACTTTCTTTGCTACTTAAAACACAGAGCTTCCAAATACTCGTATGCACTCTTCAGCCGCCATTTTTCCCATCCAATAATAATTATATATTATATATTAATAAATGTATTATATATTAATTATATTAAATTTATTTTAAATAAATATTTAGTTAATATATAATATTTTATATTAATATATTTAATTAATAATAAATCCTTGTAATGATGTATAATTTATTTTTAGATTTAAATAGAGCACTTATACATATATCTTTAATTAGCTAATTATTAAGTTGCAATAATTTATAATAATAAATTTATTTTATATTAATTAATATTTATATAATAATAATTATTATATATTATATATTAATTATATCAGGAGTACAAATTGAAAATGCGGGATTTTTTTCTATTTTTGAACGTTTATTCTGAAAAAATGGTAACAAATGAATTATTCAAAGTATTGTCCATCGCTAGCCACAACTTTTTCCCATCTTTCTGGCAATTTACGGATACCGTCGCGAAAAAATTCGGCCGGCTTGGCTGCTATCCAGTCATCGACCCATTTTTGGGCTTCTTCGTAAGAATGGAAGCGCTGGTCAGCTAGGCCATGTGTCATCGATCGGAAAAGGTGGTAATCGGAAGGAGCAATATCTGGGCTATACGGCGGGTGGGGTAAGACTTCCCATTTCAGCGTTTGTAGGTATGTTTTGACCGGCGCTGCAACATGTGGCCGAGCGTTGTCATGTTGCAAAATTACTTTGTCGTGTCTTTGCTCGTATTGTGGCCGTTTTTCTTTGAGTGCGCGGCTCAAACGCATCAATTGAGTTCGGTATAGTGCTCCTGTGATGGTTTCGTTCGATTTCAATAGCTCATAATACACCACACCCAGCTGGTCCCACCAAATACAGAGCATGAGCTTGGCGCCGTGAATATTTGGTTTGGCCGTCGATGATGATGCATGGCCGGGGTAACCATATGATTTTTTGCGCTTCGGGTTATCGTAATGGATCCACTTTTCATCACCAGTGACAATGCGATGCAAAAAACCCTTCCGTTTTTGCCGTTCGAGCAGCAGTTCGCATGCAAAAAAACGGCGCTCGACGTCTCTCGGCTTCAGCTCATACGGCACCCAATGTCCTTGCTTTTGGATCATTCCGAGGGCTTTTATACGATGGGAAATGGCTTGTTGTGTCACTCCCAATGAATCTGCGAGCTCTTGTTGAGTTTGACACGAGTCTTCATTGAGTATTGCCTCCAATTCAGCATTCTCAAACTTTTTCACTTGGCCCGGCCGCTCTTTGTCCTCAACGTCAAAATCACCACTTCTAAACCGCACAAACCATCTCTCGCACGTTGAAACCGATGGAACATGACTCGGATAAGCCTCGGAGACCAATCGATGTGCTTCAGCAGCACTTTTCTTCAAATTAAAGAAGTAAATTAAAACTTCCCGCAAATGCTGTTTTGTTGGCACGAAACTCGACATATTGAGAGCTCAAAAAAACTATGAATTTGACACTGCGACAAATTGACACATACTGAAAATTAAAGCTATAAGACGTAGCTTTGACATGAACATAGTCACAGTACTGCCTGATGCGTATAGCGTTAGTAACGCCATCTGTTATCAAACCCGCATTTTCAATTTGTACCCCTGATATATTGTTAGAACATATATATTATATTGAGCCTCGTATCAAAGTGACGCATGTATCTGTATGTTACTGCGTTGCCATGCAACATTCGCGTCAACCGTAGTGACGGCTGTTTGGCCAGTCTGCGACTGTTCGTCACCGCCTAAGGTTCTCCGACTTTGTACTCATTACACATTTACGAAATACGGTTTATTCTTTGTGCTTTAACATCACGTTTATTTCTTGCTCCCACGATCCAATATCCTCAACATTATTATGTTTAGAATAGAATTTTAAGTTTCAAGTAATTTTTTATTGATTTATTATCTTCTCCGATAAATTTATAGATTATGATATTTTGATTAGATAGAATTTTAAGTTTCAAGTAATTTTTTATTGATTTATTATCTTTTCCGATAAATTTATAGATTATGTTATTTTGATGAGAATAGAATTTTAAGTTTCAAGTAATTCTACCTGTACGAGAGAGTATCTATGACTCGAGGGTCAGCGCAGTCAGTACGGCCGGCTGTAAATAGGTATAAACAGGCGCCGCATTGTATTGACCATATACAAATTCAATAGCTCGCGTCTGTACATTGGAACATAATTTATTACATCGCTCGAGGGTTTTCAGTTTTCCACCGAAGTGTGATAATTATCATTGTCGTAACAGTGTAAGGGTTGATTGACAATGACACAGAAACGTTTGCCGGATATACCATTTTGAATAAGTAAATATGAATATAATTATATGTAAAAAGAGTAGCGAGAACGAAAAATATATTTTAAAAAATGAATTTATTATAAGAATGTATACTGAATATAATTATGTAAAAAAGCTAGTCCACGTTCACAAGCGTATATGTAAATGTTGTGTATTTTTTTTTCTTTTTGTTAATACACAGCACCTGATGGAAAAACTGTCGTAGAATTAGAGTTTCTTATCTTGTATACACGTGTTATAGATGTATATATAAATGGAGACTGTCTATTTTGTCCATGCAGTCTAGTATGAAAACGGCAGACGTTTCGTATTACCGTATTGTAAATAGATACCAAAAGTGCATATATTGTATAAATGTAAATTAAGCATGTCTGTTTTAGAGCTTTCTTCGAAAAAACGGAAGGAGTGGAGCGCTTCATGTTTACACTCTAGCCAAAGTGATAGTACGAATTAAATCATCTTTAAGAAATAGTAGGCGCCTACGCTGGTTGACATTGAAGCAGAGCTATCGTTGTAAGAATATCTGTTTAGACAATGGAGCTTATTAGAGAAAACGGTAGGCGTGCATGGGTACATGTTTACAGCCTTTCCAAATGGGTAATACGAAATAAATTATTTTTAAGAAATAGTGCACGGCTGTGTGTAGCCCCTAACCGCTATGAAGACACTCTGTCACTGTACAGGGACTTAAGGTTGCTATATTTCAAACTTTTCTTCGATTTATGCGTTTATGGTGAAGTCAAAATATATAGAGGGAAGTTGGGTTATTCGAGTTAAAGTATAAAATTGCGTGAAACCGTAGTTCTTATATTATTTAATGTTCAAACGTTCTACAACTCTCATCCTGACACTGTAGCGTCGTTATTTCGCGTTATTTAAAAAATGGATTCACGTAGACGTGTTCTTCTGTCTGTGGTGCGCGCAACGGCCCGCGTATTCATACGTCGCGAAACGCGACTGGTGCAGCGCTTTACAGAGCGTTGGTTCGAAAGCCGGAAAAAGAAATACTGATGCAGATGCTCTAAGTCGCATATACGCGACCACACGAGCCCAAGTGGGAGAGGAAAGAAAGTCCCTAAAGAAAGAGAAAGGTAGCGCAATCGGGCATACGAACAGCTGCACAAAGCGGAAAGTCGAAGATACCCAAGGCAACCACGATAACTCGTCGAAGCGAGAGGCTAATCTCGCCCACGAGAGAGAGAAGTGGAGAGACCGATAGACAAAATGCTAGCGGAAGGAATAGTCCAGCCCAGCAGGAATTAATGGAACGCGCTGCTGATGGTCGTGGCTAAGAAACCCGATGCCGCCGGAGTGAGGAAAATGCGCGTAGTGGTGGACTTTCGGAACTTGAACGAAGCCACCATCGGAAACTCGTGCCCACTGCTCAATATAACCGGAATATTGGACCTGTTGGGACAAGCCCGATATTACACGACGTTGGACTTCGCCTCTGGATTTCACCAAATCCCGATGACGCAGGAAGACAGGGGAAAAACGGCATTTTCAACTCCGCAGGGTCATTTTGAGTATAACCGCATGCCATTCGGACTGAAGAACGCGCCACCGACTTTCCAGCGGCTAATGAAGTCCGCGTTAGCAGGACTATAGGGCGTCAAATGCTATGTGTACCTCGACGTCATAGTAACACACGGAAAAAGAGCTACGCGCGATAATTTAGGCTCTTGCTCAATTCCGGCCATATATTTATGGTACTCGCTTCACCGTCGTGACAGACCACCAACCGCTCACCTGGCTGTTCGGAGTAAAAGACCCAGGTTCGAGACTAATGTGTTGAAAAATAAAATTGGCGGAACATCAGTTTAACGTCGAATATAAGGCAGGAAAGCGTTATACAAATGCAGATGCGCTAAGCCGTATATTACAACGAGGGCCCAAACGAAAGCAAAGAATGTAGGCTGTGGGTCGAAAGAGGGCAGCACGACAGGGCAACTCGTCACAGCGAATGAAACCGCACAAAGCGGAGGGCCGCAAATACCTCTTACAGCTGCGGTAGCTCGTCGGAGCGAGAGGTCAAAATCGCCCACGAGACAGAACAGGATAGCAAGCGTCCGGGTACGGACAGCCGCACAAAGCGGAGAGCCAAAAATACCCCGAGCCAGCTTAGCGACGCGGTAGAGCGAGAGGCAGCGCCTGCCAATGCTTCAGAAGAAGACAAAGAGATTCGCAGCGTGCATGTAGGTTGCTCAACTGATCCCCACAGCGACGCCACGACGCCGTGCGGTCGGGGAAGGAACAGACCACGCACGCCAGCAGAGAAAAGCACTACTAAAACTGCGAGCATGACCGAAAAGGACAGATTGAGCGCAGCACAGCATGGCAGACCCGCGAGGCGCGGAAGGCCGCGAAAGGCAAACGTTGCAAGGTCGCTCGAGACAGAGAGCAACGCAACGCCGTAGCTACCGGTGGGCACACGGAGCGACGGAACTGCGGACCGAGCATCGCAAAGGCCTGCTGAGGAAGCGAGGCACGGCGGGGCCCGTAGCCCGCAATCTTCCAGCAGCATGAACGAAGACAGCGCTACAAAGAAGCATAGCGACTGCCGCAGTGGCGTTACCAGCCCTTCTGTCGATGACCGCCTAAAAATAATAAGAGAATATCCCGACACCCCCATAAGAGGACACCAGGGTATAAAGCGTACATTACATCGAATCCGGACCAAGTATGACTGGTCCGGCATAAGAAGAGACTTGGAAGAATACATATCGTCCTGCGAATCCTGTCAAAGGAACAAAATCAGGAAAAGGGAACGAGTGCCGATTGTGGTAATAGATACTCTATCACGGTCATTCGAAAAAGTTGCGGTCGACATCGTAGGACCGCTACCGGAAAGCGCTTCCGGGAAAAAATATATACTTACGTTCCAGGATGCTCTTACGAAGTACAGCGCAGCGATTCCCCTGCCAAACCAAGAGGCTTCGACAGTAGCAAGGACGCTGGTTAAAGAATTAATTTGCCGGCACGGAACGCCGGAAACGATACTATCGGACCAAGGTACCAACTTCCTCAGCTCGACCTTCAAGGAGATGTGTCGATTGTTGTGCCGCGGAATATTCCACTCCGTATTTAGTATATTCGGGAATATTCCATAGTGAAGAAACATTGGAATTCGTTCAAGACAAGAAACGAAGTCCAATGCCCGATCGTATAAACGACCCCAAGAACGCCGACGCAGCATGAGCGACGCGCTTGGCGTTCGGCGATAGGCTAACGCTAAAATTGCGAATTAAGGGATTTTCGTGAAGACAGTTAGCAACTGCTTTACGAAAAGACAGTATTAAATTAGATTGAAAAGAGAACGGTTGGTTCCTCGTTTAATACTCGAAACAACGCATTATTGTACTTCTTACTTTGATATATAAATAGGCAACGGAAAGTTACCGTTGCTTATAATAAATACTTCCATTTATATAAATTCGCGTTTCCATCTTTTACTCGAGATCCATCTCCTTATCGGCAAACGATCCCAAAGAATAATAACTTTTAATATTATACCGATTACCGAATAATCCAATTACTCGGTACCGGCATAACATTTGGTGGCAGCGGTGGGATCTGCCGAAGTTAAGTGATTCGTGATTTATTAGGACAAAAGTGTTTTGGACCAAGTTGAGAATACTCTGAAGTGACGACTACGACGCGTGCAAGGACACCAGTGTAGTTCGTGAAAACCCGACTAATCTAACGCGAAGACGCAAAGTGAACGTCGGTGCGGGGTGACGTATCGGTCAACCGTTTAAAGTCCCGATTGACGGTGTCACGTCAAGTCGCGGAAAACCGCACGAAGTGTGCAGCCGAGTACGCAAAGCAGCTGCTCGAGAAGAAGCCGTCGCGCAACCATTGGCGACGCACCAAGGACGAACCCAGGAACCAACGGAGATACGGGTCAACGGTACCAGGGAGGATAACTGGACCAGCCTTCGAGGGAAGCTACGAGACAACAGGTCTACAGCACCGGAGGAACGGCACCCGAGAACAACAGTATGGAAAGGACAATCTTCCAGATCATCTATCTGTAAGTGGCGGTTACATTATACTTATACATATAGCCGATAAACTAAAGCCAGCGTAGAACCGATATTTGGGAAAATATTCCACTAGATACATATTTCTGTTGAGATTTTGTGGGAATATTTTAAAGTAGAGTTCGCCGAGAAATGAGCAAATATGTCAGATCCTAGAGGAGCCCGACCAAGAAATAGGGGCAATTCGTTAGAGACGACGTTGCCCGGCGAAGAGGTAGACCCCACAGCTGGATTAGCCGCGGTCGTAGGGGACATAGTTTACGAAGCGCGCAGGGCGCTATTCGAGCTGTCGCCGTCGGGGCGAATCCCTTCGTCCAGACAAGGGGCCCTGGCGGACAGACTGAAGGCCCAGTTTGGCGTAAACCCACGTAGGGGTGCGTCATTCGGGGATCATGACAGCAACGTTAGCGACGACTTGCTTAATATGGCCACTGGCGAGCAAACGCCTGAACGCATCACCGAGGACATGGTCGAGCGAGAAATAGAAAACATGCGAACCATAGATCGTGTGGGTTTTTCGGCAGCTACCGGTGCGACAGCCCGGTCGGTACCAGCGAGAGTACGCGATCGGTTGGAGGCGGTCGACCGAAGCCAACGCGACATGGAAAGAGCGCGACGCCAGTATGAAAGGCTGCAGCGCGAGCACGATCGAGGCCAACGCGAGCTTGATCGCGAACTCAGTGAGGCAGAAACGCCGTCGGCAAGACGGAATTTGGCTGACACGCTGAAAGAGGTTGGTGCGGACGAGTACAAGCTCATCCACTCCTTAAGAGAGCAAATTGCCGAGCTCCAGCGACGGTTAGGAGGAGCAGGGATGGAGGACATCCCGCCCCCCGCACTGCCCCCGAGACGCACGCGGTTCGAAGAGACGCAGAGGCCCTCAAATATGCTCAGCCTCAGCCTCGGAATAAAAATGGTAAAAACGTTCGATGGCAAGGACTCGAAGGGTTTGCCGCTCTTCTTAAAGTCCTGCGAGACGATATTCCGCAGGGTAGCAGAAGAGGAGCATGACACCCTACTGGAGTTGATCGTTATGAGTAAGCTAGAGGGTGCAGCAGCAAGACAACTGCAGCACAAAACCATCAGCACCATGGCGCAACTCAGGAGCGAGTTGGAAGCGTTGTACGGACAACAAAAGTCCCTGGCCGCGCTGCAAATGGAGTTCAGCTCCCTCCGGCAGGGACAGAACAAGGACATCGCCGCCTACGCGGCAAGGACGGAGAGGATCACGGTAGACATTGCCGAAATACTCTGCGAGCTGTTGCAAACAGAGGATCAGAGGATCACCGTCGAGAGTGTCACCTGACGAAGCGCACAGGCCAACTTGAAAAACGGCCTGCACGGCCAGGTGCAAGTGCTGGTGCGTGCTAGAAATTACCAAACGCTGCATGACTCTGTGGCAGGGGCCATAGAGATAACCAACATGGTACAGCCAAAGGGAGGGGTAGGTAGAGTATTCAGCCACCCCAGAAGGTCCCAAGGCGCATCACCCCGGCAGGGAGAAAATTGTTTCACCTGCGGAAAACCTGGACACATGGCTCGAGACTGCACCCAGAATACGGGACGAGTAAGCCTACCAGTACCCAGTGAAAACAAGTCAATCCACAATGTGAAAATAACCTGCAATTACTGCCAGAAGGAAGGCCACATGTGGAAGGAATGCCGGAAGAGACTGTCGCAGAATAAAAGCGAGCCAACGCAGCCGCCCCGACAGCCAAGAAACGCAGGCTACAAAGATGCAAAAAATACGGTAACTGCGGGGCCAGATCCAGCCACTGCAGGCGTGAACGCGCTGGACGCACTGAGACTGAATACGCTAACTGTTCAGCAGAGACCTGCGTGCAAGCAGAAGAAAACAACGCTGCAGCTTCTACAAGTAACGCTGCCGGCGTCGAGTGCCACCGCCAGCGACTTCGATATCGATGCACCGTTGGCCACGACCGGGGTACTCACCCTCAAAGCGGACACCGGAGCGCAGTGCAGCGTAATCAAGGAAGGCTGTCTCAAGCCCGAGACCATGGTGAGCAGGTGCTCCGTGGAATTACAGGGTGTGGCGGGCGAAAAATTCACCCCCCTCGGGATAGCTAAAATTGTACTCGAGACACCGGCTCTAAATGTAGAGCATTAGTTCTACATCATTCCGAACAATGTGCCGTTGAAGGTCAACGGATTACTCGGCATGGACTTTATCAAGCAGCATAAAGCGGACATCCTGCATGGCGAGATGCTCAAGTTGTATGGGCACTGCATGCCGCTAAGGGACGGCGCGACGAGGATATATTCGTCACCACGCAGTTGAACTGCCGCCACGTGCAAATACATAGGCCTGCTTACAGAGATAAATCTTCCTTCCGGAAACAGGCCTAACATGGATGCCGCCAAGGAAAATACATTTGTCAGACTACCTACAAGCAGCGGGATCGGCCGAGGCATCATAGAGAGACCCCGTGTCACACCGTCAAGAATCAAAAGAGTGAGTTTAGAAGTTTCTAAATGTGACGGGGAAGTGCAACAGCCGACGGTGACATGCGAGCCGTCGAAGATAGCGAAGACCGTACGTAGCCGCTAGGTCAAGGTACTGCGCGTTAGCTCAGAGAGCACGGGGAAGAAGGCCAAACGGTTTGCGCAGCGCCAACGGAAGCCCGACTTGGTGCCCCCCAGCAGTGAAAAGCAAGCAGCTTGCGCAGGAATAGCGTGCGAATACAACGGTGTATTCTAACTACGAACGAACAAGCGACAGCGCACGCATGAGGTGCAAGATCGCGCACCCTTTAAGGTCGGATCGAAAGACCTAGGATCGCAACCCTTGCCTGGGAAGACCGTAAAATCGGGGCATGGGTCCGGTAAAATGCAGAAAGCCGGAAAAAGAAATACTGTTGCAGATGCTCTTAGTCGCACATATGCGACCACACGAGCCCAAGTGGGACAGGACAGAAAGTCCCACAAAAAAGAGAATGATAGCGCAATCGGGTATACGAACAGCCGCACAAAGCGGAGAGTCGAGGATACCCAAGGCAACCACTATAACTCGTCAGAGCGAGAGGCTAAACTCGCCCACGAGAAAGAGAAGTGGAGATGCCGACAGACAAAATGCTAGCGGAAGGAATAGCCCAGTCCAGCAGGAGTCAATGTAACGCGCCGCTGATGGTCGTGGCTAAGAAACCCGATGCCGCCGGAGTGAAGAAAATGCGCGTAGTGGTAGACTTTCTGAAGTTGAACGAAGCCACCATCGGAGACTCGTACCCACTGCCCAATATCACCGAAATATTGGACCAGTTGGGACGGGCCCGATATTATACGACTTTGGATCTCGCCTCTGGATTTCACCAAATTCCAATGGCGCAGGAAAACATAGAAAAACGGCATTTTTTACTCCGCGGGGTCATTTTGAATCCATTCAGATTGAAGAACGCACCACCGACTTTTCAGCGGCTAATGAACTCCGCGTTAGCAGGACCACAGGGCGTCAAATGCTATGTGTACCTCGACGACATAGTACGACTACGGAAACGGAACTACTTGCGATAGTATGGGCCCTAGCTCAATTCCGGCCATATATTTAAGGTACCCGTTTCACAGTAGTGACGGACCACCAACCGCTCACCTGGCTGTTCGGAGTAAAGGACCCAGGTTCGAGATTGATGCGTTGGAAAATTAAATTGGCGGAACATGAGTTTAACGTAGAGTACAAGGCAGGAAAGCGCAATACGAATGCAGATGCGCTAAGTTGAATATACCTTACTACGAGGGCCCAAGCAAGAGCGAGGAGCGAAGTCCGTATGTCGAAAGAGGACAGCACGACGGGGCAAGGAGGCACAACGAATGATTGCACAAAGCGGACGGCCGAAGATACCCCGTATAGCCATAGTAGCTCGCTGGAGCGAGAGGTCAAGCTCGACCGCGAGTGAGACGAGGACAGCAAGCGCCCGGGTACGGACAGCCGCACAAAGCAGAGAGCCGAGAATACCCCGGGCCAGCCTAACAACGCGGCAGAGAGAGAGGCCGCGCTGGCCAATGCGCCAGAAGAGGATAGAGAGATTCGCAGCGTGCCTGCAGAACGCTCTACTGAACCCCACAGCCCCGCCGAAAAGCCGTGCGGTCGGGGAAGGGGCAGACCACGCAAGCAAGCAACGCAAGCCACTGGTAAGACTGCGAGCACCGCTAACAAGGATAGAGCGGGCCCAGCACAGCATGGCGGACCCGCGAAGCGCGAAAGGCCGCGAAAGGCAAACGTTGCAAGGCCGCTCGAGAGAGAGAGCGACCCAACGGCGGAGCCACCGGTGGGCACACCGAGTGCAGAAACTGCGGGCCGAGCACCGCACAAGCCTGCTGAGGAAGCGAGGCAAGGCGGGGGCCACAGCCCGCGAACCTCCGGCAGCACAGACGGAGGCAGTCTTACGAAAGAGCGCAGCGACTGCCGCAGTGGCGTAGCCATTCCCTTCCTCGAAGATCGCATGAAAATCATAAAGGAATACCACGACACCCCCATAGGAGGGCATCAGGGTATCAGGCGTACGCTGCATCGGATCCGGTCCAAGTACGACTGGCCCGGCATAAGAAGGGACTTGGAAAAATATATAACATCCTGCGAATCCTGCCAGAAAAATAAAATCGGGAAAAGGGAACGAGTACCGATGGTGGTAACTGACACCCCATCGAGGTCATTTGAAAAAGTCGCGGTCGACATCGTCGGACCACTACCGGAAAGCGCTTCCGGGAAAAAATATATACTCACGTTCCAGGACTCGCTTACAAAATACATCGCAGCGATTCCACTGCCGAACCAAGAGGCTTCGACAGTAGCAAAGGCGCTCGTAGGAGAATTGATTTGCCGACACGGAACACCGGAAATAATATTACCAGATCAGGGTACGAACTTCCTCAGCTCGACCTTCAAAGGAATGTGTCGACTGCTGCGAATCAAGAAGATACAAACGACGGCCAACCATCCGGAATCAAACGGCGCATTAGAAAGATCGCATCGCACCCTCGCTGAGTACCTAAAAAATTTCATAGATGAGGATCAAGGAAATAGGGACGAGTGGCTGCCGTATGCGATGTTCACGTACAACATCACTCCACATACGGGGACCGGACTGTCGCCCCACGTGTTGGTGTACGGACGCGAAGCGGAGTTACCGACCGCCGTGAAGCAGGAGCCCCGCCGCACCTATGCGTATGACGACTACGTCCAAGAGTTACGCGAGCGATTACGCGCCGCATGGACTGTAGCACGAGACAACCTGGAAGGCGCGAAAAGACGGTCGAAGACTACATACGACCATGGCGCACAGGTGCAGGAGTACCGCGTCGGCGAACGCGTACTCTTCCGTGACGAGACGGTGCGAAGGGGGCGGTCGCCAAGACCCCGAAGTGGATGGGTCCTCACGAAATAATAGAGAAGAGGCCCCCCGTCAACTACGTGGTCCGGAAGGGACGTAAAATCCAGGCGGTGCACGCAAACCGCCTGAAGCTCTTTATCGAGCACTAATAGCTCAGGAATTGAGGAATCAGAATACTTATAGCTAGTTAAAACTAAATATTAGCTAGAAAATAAATGTGGGAAGGAGCCCCTCAGGATGCAGGGTAGGGAGCTCTAATAAAATAGAAGAGGTCTTAGGAGACCTAATTTTATCAACTGGAAAAAGAGCGTATACATATCGGAAAAATATATTGAACAAAACCATTTCATTACGCAATCCGGAGGGGACGGAATACTGTGACCGTGCCAGAAAAGCACCACGAAATATGTATAGCGTAATAATACTGACACAGGATAGTGTTCGGCGTAGAGTGTAAAAAGGATACCGCGCACACTCTATTCGGTTGATATACACATGTTAATGAGCCTCAGAGTGAGGAAGACGGCACGCGTAAACAATCTAGTCCCAACGCTGAATAGAGCACAGAAAGGCCTACAGCGAAAATGGACACAGATAACGGCGAGAAATGCGCGAAAAGGGTTATCTAACTAACCCATCCCCTCATCGTCCTAATGCAAAAGCAAGGGTGATAGCTATACGTCGCGCCAACCCTAGATAAATTGTGGGAAAAATCCCACTCGGCTTGAAATGTTAAATAATACGGGAATACTGGCTTTGGTAGGCGTACGTATAGTAACCGCCCGAGATTTCAGCATCAAAACCATCGGGCGAACATCGCAGATCATCCGAAAAAACTACCTCCCGTCGTTCAATTTAAAATTAACGGAAATTGAAGTTCAGGCACCCCCTACGCAGACCGAGAGGACAATTCCATTACAGAGCGTGCTGCGAGACCCGGAAGAGCTTCAAAAGCTCGGAGCTCGAGCCGACCAAATCATGGACAACCTCAATACTGCCGGAGACGGGATGCAACACATCCACAATATGAGTTTCTACTCACTGGGTGCAGTAGCAACAATAGCCTTGGTTGGCTATGTTCTGTTTAAATGTTATAGGTATCAACGAAACCGAACACCAACAAGGACAAGCGAGGCAACGACCCCGGCAACAGCCGAGGTAAACATCAACCTCGAGCCGATCGGACGACAACAGCCAGAAGAGCAACCGCGATCCGAGCTGGCCAGGTTATACACCCGTCCCCCCAACCGAGAACGACTCGCTCGGCACGAAAAACGATAAGAAGCAAAAGGAAAAACTTCATCGTTACAAATGAAAAAATGAAAAATTTTATTGTATTGTTATATAACTTCAAACGAGAAACCAATCGAAGAAAAAATTTTTTAAAGAAAAAATTTTTCCTCTTAAGGGGGGAGGCATATTGTGCCGCGGAATATTCCACTCCGTATTTAGTATATTCGGGAATATTCCATAGTAAAGAAACATTGGAATTCGTTCAAGACAAGAAACGAAGTCCAATGCCCGATCGTATGAACGACCCCAAGAACGCCGACGCAGCATGAGCGACTCGCTTGGCGTTCGGCGATAGGCTAACGCTAAAATTGCGAATTAAGGGATTTTCGTGAAGACAGTTAGCAACTGCTTTACGAAAAGACAGTATTAAATTAGATTGAAAAGAGAACGGTTGGTTCCTCGTTTAATACTCGAAAAAACGCATTATTGTACTTCTTACTTTGATATATAAATAGGCAACGGAAAGTTACCGTTGCTTATAATAAATACTTCCATTTATATAAATTCGCGTTTCCATCTTTTACTCGAGATCCATCTCCTTATCGGCAAACGATCCCAAAAAATAATAACTTTTAATATTATACCGACTACCGAATAATCCAATTACTCGGTACCGGCATAACACGATTGTTGAGAATTAATCAAATACAAACGACGGCCTACCATCCGGAATCGAATGGCGTCCTGGAAAGGTCGCATCGCATCCTCGCAGAATATCTGAACAATTTTATAAGCCAGGATCATGGAGACTGGGTGGAGTGGCTGCCGTACGCAATGTTTACGTATAACACCACTCCACATACGGGGACTGGACTGTCTCCCCACGTGCTGGTATACGGACGCTATGCTGAATTACCGACGGCCGTAAAACAGGAGCCCCGCTGCACCTATGCCGACGACGACTACGTCCACGAGTTACGCGAGCGATTACGCGCTGCATGGACTGTAGCACGTGACAACCTGCAAAGGTGCAGGAGTACCGCGTCGGCGAACGCGTACTACTCCGTGAAGAGACGGTGCGCAGGAAACGATCAGCCAAGCTGATCCCGAAGTGGACGGGACCTCACGAAAGAGTAGAGAAGAAGCCCCCCGTCAATTACGTAGTCCGGAAGGAACGTAAAACTCAGGCGATGCACGCAAACCGCCTGAAGCTCTTTATAGAGCACTAATAGCTCAGGAATTGAGGAATTCGAATACTTATAGCTAGTTAAAACTAAATTTTAGCTAGAAAATAAATATGGGAAGAAGCCCCTCGGGACGCAGGGTAGGGAGCTCTAATAAAGTAGAAGAGGTCTTAGGAGACCTGATTTTATCAACAGAAAATAAAGAGTCATTTCGAGATAAAAATACATGATAAATATACATATGGAAAAAAATATATTGAACGAAATAATTGAGAAGAAATTGCACTTTAATTACGCAATCCAGAGGGGACGGAATACTGCGACCATGCTTGAAAACCACCTCGAAAACTGTATAGAATATTAATATTTAGAGTGATAAATCTAAGCGACAATGTTATTGACCAAATTTTATGATGGAATATTTGTGACAGTTGGCAACCCGGTTAGAGTCAGCGCCGCCCAGATCCTTGTGTTATCGATCTCAGAAAGATCTCTAACAATCGAATCATTAATTATTTTTGTCAGCTCTGATTGCCTCACTCATTCATTAAGAAGTAATGAGGCAACCAGACCTGACGATTTTTTAACTTCTAAAGAAATCGTGAAAAAATATTGCCAAAGCCCGGGTTCGAACCGGGAATTCCAGAATTCTAGCCTGGTACGTTACCAATTACACCACCGCGCCTCTAGCAACATTAATTCACGATCTCTATTTATAATGTCAAATAGTAAATCTTTTTTTCCAGATTAATTAATTAATCAATACGCGGTCGTATGTTTCTTTAGAGTGATAAATGTAAGCGACTATGTTATTGACCAAATTTTATGATGGAATATTTGTGGCAGTTCGCAACTCGGTTAGAGTCAGCGCCGCCTAGATCCCTGTGTTATCGATCTCAGAAAGATCTCTAACAATCGAATCATTAATTATTTTTGTCAACTCTGATAGAATATTAATGCTGACGCGAGATAGTGTTCGGCGCAGAGTGTAAAAAGAATATATAGAGCGAATGGAAGAAATGAAGCCTCTAAGAGCATACTTAATTATGGAAAAAATAAGTCAACGTGCACACTCTATTTGGTTGATATACACATGTTAATAGGTAATCCGATTTCCGCAAATGACAGTGACATATGCCAAAATATTTCCATATTTCAAGATAATATTAATATTTATGAAAAAAATATTATATTACACTGGTTAAACCTCAGAGTGAGGAAGAAGGTACGCGTAAACAATCTAGTCCCAAAGCTGAATAGAGCGAAGCCAAGCGTCAGCACTTATGCGACTGGCTGACCCAAAGGCCTACAGCGAAAATGGACACAGATAACGGCGAGAAATACGCGAAAAAGGTTATCCAACTAATCCATCCCCTCATAGTCCCTCATAGTCCCAATGCAAGGGTGATGGCTATATGTCACGCTAGCCCTAGAACCTTTAGGAATAAATTGTGGGAAAAATCCCACTCAGCTTGAAATGTTAAATAATACGGAAATACTGGTATTGGTAGGCGTATGTATAGTAACCGCCCGAGTGTTCAGCATCAAAACCATGGGGCGAACGTCGCAGGTCATCCGGGAAAACTACCTTCCGTCGTTCAATTTGAAATTAACGGAGATTGAAGCTCAGACGACCGGACGTAGACCGAGAGGACCATTCCACTACAGAGCGTGCTGTGAGACCCAGAAAAGCTTCGAAAGCTTGGGGTTCGAGCCGACCGAATCATGGACACCCTCAATACTGCCGGAGACGGGATGCAACACCTGAGTTTCTACTCACTGGGTACAGTAGCACCAATAGCCGTGGTTGGCTGCGTTCTGTTTAAATTTTATAGGTACCAACGAAACCGAACCCCAACAAGGAAACGTGAGGCAACGACACCGGCAGCCGCCGAGGTAAATATCAACCTCGAGCCATTCGGATGACAACAGCCAGAGGAGCGGCTGCGATTCGAGCTGGCCAGGGTATGCACTCGTCCCCCTAATCGAGAACGACTCGCTCGGTCCGAACGACAATGAAGGAAAATAGAATCGTTAAACTATTATAAAATTGTAAAGGTACGGGAAACCAACCGAAGAAAAAATTTTTAGAGAAAAATTTTTTCCTTTTAAGGGGGGAGGGATGTTGTGCCATGGAATATTCCACTTCATGGTATTTTCGGGAATATTCCATAGCCGACACAGCTAACGAAACATTGAAATTCGTTCAAGACAGGAAACGAAGCCCAATGCCCGATCGTACGATCGTACAAAAATACGTACAAAAATTGCGAACTAAGGGATTTTCGCGAACACAGTTAGCAACTTTACGAAAATGAGTTCTAAAAGTAGACTCAACGAGAACAGGTTGGTTCCTCGTCAATTACTCGAAACAACAGAATGATTGTACATTCTTTTATTGACTTTTAAATAGACGATGGAAAGTTATCGTTGCCTATAATAAATACTTCCATTTATATAAATTCGCGTTTTCACCAATTACTCGAGATCCATATCCTAATCGGCAAACGATCCCAAAAAATAATAACTTTTGAATATTATACTGAATACCGAATAATCTAATTACGCGGTACCGGCATAACAACCCGATGCATGATCAGCGATCTGACCACGATACAGCACAATTATATCGGACAAAATAATTTTCATCAGCTCCATATCCTCCAGCGCTAGCAAGGTCGTGATGTGCTGGAGCGCTTCTTGAAAGAATTCCTTGGAACCGATGATCTCATACGCTACTGCACGAGGCGTTTCACTGGCAACTATCTTATCACGGGCATATGATACCACCTCGTTATACACCGCTGAATCGTTTCTTTTTTGCACTCTAGAGCTTGCATATAAATATCAATTCTTCTACTTATTTCGACGAGCATATCAAATGTCGGCCGCTGAAGAACAATGTTTGGAGAGTATTTTCGGAAGCGTTTCCGTTTCGATTCTCCAGATTCCTCTTGATTCTCGTATTCCTTATTAGCACTACCGCTTACTTTTCCAAATGCGACAGCTCTGTGCCGGTTACACGAGGTTAAAAGTGTGTAATGCGTTGTGTGCTCTATGCAGGTATTACACATTTTCTCGGCATTGTTACGTCAAATTCGCGGCTTATTTTACGAAACCTACGAATTTAACATAGATGCACGTTTCAGTGTATATTTTCCGTGCTCTGGTCAAGGAGAATGAATCCTCCCTTTACCACACCCGACGAGAAAATACCGAAGACGCAAGCCCGTTTTTGAGTCTAACCTCGCGGAAAATTACTCGGGATAGGGCTGGAGTTCGTTTTGTTCTTTGTTGGGAATAATCACTTTACGAATAATGGGAGGGGACTTGAATGACAATTTCACGCGGAGCAAGATTTCACTTTAATTGGTAAAAGAAAATTGTACTTACGGTTGTTTTCTTGCTGTGGTTCTTGCTATTGAACGTTGGTTGGACGTAGACTGGTGTAGTCGGACAAATTCAAAATCGAACGTATGCGTTGGTGCGTATTAATAATTATTTATTGAAATAAAACTACATGAGTAGTCGAATGTTGCACGTTCAATATTCCCGATTTCGCACGCGTTAATAATTTAAGTACTGTACTCGTACTCTGTACTACTTGAAACTATACTTTGTGAAACTGAGCCGCGGTGAAAAACTATTGAACTGTACTACTTGGTCCCCGTGAAACAGTCCTCCTTTACTCCCTGGCAAACAGTACTACTTGCTGCCTGGGAAACTGTGGCTCCTTTACTCTCCGTGAAACTGTCCTCTTTACTCCCCGTAAAACTGTGTCTACGGCCGATTTTCGCGGCCTTTTATAGGCCTCCTGAGCGTCGAAAATTCTTGTCGCCAAGCGCATTAAAAGAAAAGAAGGGATAAAACCCTATCCTGATTATAAGAATTTCCCCGTGGTCTATCGCAACCATACACGTATTCACTACCCTTACCCCGCAGAGTAGCTTCCCGACATGCGGAGACATAGATCCATGCGAGTGCATCGGTATGGCGCGCTCTTATTTGTCCGCTCAATGTGATACACAGAGGACTACGCGATTAGGTGAGGGAACGCGCTCGAGGCGTTTTTCCCCTGAAAATGAGGCGATTTTTACCACCACGCTTCTTGGCCTACTCTCGATGAAGTTTCTTAGTCTAGGTAATATCCTTATGCTTGCTTCTTGTAGATGTGTCTATGGTAATGGCTCAGAATTTCAGCGTTTGTACGGAACTTAATTAAATCTTTCGCATCAGACCACTAGTAATAATTTTGATACAGATTCTGTAGTTAACTCGTCGTATGCAAGCTGATTTTTGCGTTATTCTTTTATTAGTATAAATATTTTTGTTGAATTATGGCTTATTCTACTCATTATTGGTTATTCGTTTAATTAGTAATTACTCTACTTATAGTTAAACCCTTTTTCTTAAATAACTTGTTAGTTAGACAATTATTCTCGTCTTATAGAAACGAGAGAGAGAGAGAGAGAGAGAGAGAGAGAGAGAGAGAGAGAGAGAGAGAGAGAGAGAGAGAGAGAGATAGAGAGAGAGAGAGAGAGAGAGAGAGAGAGGAGGAATTTTACTTGAAAGCGACTCGCGCGACTCGGTTACTCGTACATTTCGTCCGTACGCAAGTCAGCTAGATCGCCGTTCAGCCCTCGCGCCAAGGCGTTTTCGAAGCGCAGAGGAAGCTTCATTGCAACTAAATTTAGTCTCATCTCTTTCTCGTTTTGTCTATTTTTCGCTATTTTACTGTACATTAATCCTAATATTTCCTTTATCCTTTCTATATATGCATAACATATTCTACATATATATATATATATGATGGTATTTTTACTATAAATTCCAATATTTTACGAGAGACTTATTAATATAATCTCAAGAGGAAAGGGAAATTAATCCTGATATACTGATCTTTCTACTATTACCCGATTACAACTGGTAAGCTCATTAATTCAATGTGGATTGTACTCGTTTTCGAGTGACGGCCCTGGGTAGTTTCCATATGGAAGCATAATTGTTCTCTTTGCTGCTCATATTTTACCTAAAGTATTCGTGTGAACACTTTAATGGTCATAAATCTTTCGTTTGAATCAATAGTTTTTGCACTTTTGTTAATTGTTTCGCTCAAAAAATAATTGTTCATGATTTCATCATCTTTGTAAAGAGAGAGAGAAAGAGAAAAGATCTCAGACAAGAGCGAGAAGAAAAGGTGCGGTCGCCTGGTCACGTGATAGCGTTCCCTCCAACCGCTCCCCTATGACCAACAACGCCCCGGCGGCGACTAGCCGAACCCCTGGTCTAGGATTGAGGGTAAGGCTGCGCTGAATCATATATCCATAAATGGCAGTCGATAACCGGGTCTACGAAGTAGATCCCACGGTTTGAAAGTTTGCCGTTTGACCGGGAGCTTTAAAAAATTCCATCTTTACACGATTAATTTTCCCGGGAGACGCACAGTGGGGCCGATTACCGAAAAGCTGGTCAAAAGTCGAAAAATGAAGTTTCATTTTATAGGATTTAGAGTACATAGGTGGAGAGAGTAATGTTCAAAGAATATAATGGAACATTTTATAAGGGCTAGTGAAGTATACCTGGCAAGTATAAGCCAGTACAAAAGAGACCTTCGCGCAAGTAATGGCTCGATCGTTCGAGCTCATATTCAAGCGTCATATTAAAAAATTCGTAGAAAATCGTAAAATTGGTGTTTCTTAATTCTGCAAAATGGAGGTTTCAGGTTGAAGAAAGTAGTTTATTATCATATGCGTCGAAAATTATAACAGATACTTATAAATTAATGGCTAAACAATGTCTAAAGTCGAAAAAAATGAAAAATTATGTGCAATCATTTTAGAAAAACAGGGAAAAAGTTTAAAGTTCCGCAGTGTTCCGCAACGAAACAAGTTTTAAATTAAAGTTTGTACTGTGATGTAACAAAATTAGTCAAAATCAGCTGCAGCTACCTGCAACTTTGTTTTTAGTGCACATTTGAATATAAAAAATTAGAAATTCACATTAACCACTTGTTGCACGTTTTTTTCAAATGAATATAATTTTGTGAAACTTGTTACTCGGGGGTTTTTGGGGTCGCTGAATACGAATCCGGTGTCAAAAAAACTAAATTCAAGATGGTGGATCCAATATGGCGGACGCAATTTTCGAAATCGATTGGATTCGCTTGAAACTTGTTACTCGGGGGTTTTTGGGATCGCTGAATACGAATCCGGTGTCAAAAAAACAAAATTCAAAATGGCGGATCCAATACGGCGAACATAATTTTCGAAATAAAACCACCATTTTTAATTTTGTTTTTTCTTGGCTATGCAACGTGAATAGTTCCGTAGCGTAGTGGCTTACACGCTGGAATCGTACTGTGACGTAGTCACAACCTGAAAAGGAAAAAAGAAAATAGAATAAAATAAAACACAAATTACTACGAAGAAAATTATTTATTTACACAAATACAAAATAGCAAAAATAAGAAAAGTAAGAAGATAGGAAAGATTAAATTCACAGTAGAGTCTAGGCGAGACCACGAAACAGGCTGAATCCTGTCAAATTCCTTCGCGGCCGAAAAACAGCGGGTCAGCGACCGGCTGGCCTCGCTTGGGCAGTGAGGGGACGTAGGGGCACGATGGAGGGGCGACCTGAAACAAAAGAAATTACAGGAGAGATTAGAAAAAGAAGAGTTAAAATAAGAGAGTGGGAAAGGAGAGAAAGCTATATAAAGCAGCTTCAAACCAAGAGAGGGGCTTATTCGTTTTGGACAGTCACAGAGTCAGGAGTCGCTGGTGCGCTGAATAGAAATATTAAATATTCTGAAATTCATATTTAAATCCAAGAAGACTATTAGAAAAGGGTGTGAGTGAGCCCATAAAATTTGTAAGGACATTAAAAAACAAAAGAATACAGAACAGTCAGTGGAGGACTAATAAAAAGATTTATACCGGACAGCCGTGAACCGTGTAAAGACAGAAAATATTATAAATAACGAATTAAGAATAGGAAGTGGGTCGCATTAGGGTGAATAATTAGGATTATTTTAGGAGAATTAAGAAAATAACATAAGAAGGTTTGGGTAGAATAATTAGCAATAAGTCCAGTTAGATTCTAAGAAGTATTATTAACGCAGCGCATCGATAAGTGGTAAAGACTCGGTGTTGGCACCAAGAGGTTGCCAAATGAAAAGCCTATAGAAAGGAAAAAGTGAAACAACAAGGAGAAAGAAAAGAGAATAACAAATAACAGTTAGAGAAATTATAACTTAAAGACATACTACAGTAGGTTTAAGATCTGCGATAGGTCCCCGCTTCAAGAGAAGAGAGACACTTGGAGCAAGATTTTGAAATAAAGCTCAGAAAATTAATTAATAAATAGGTTTAGGAGGGCACTTGTGAGCCGGACTCATCGAAACTCGATTTAGAATTTTAAGATAATTAGGAAAATAATTAGGCGAGAAACAATTTCAGTAGTTGTGTCAAGCGCGTCGCATGAGAACGACACCACTCAATAGATAGAAAGGAGAAGAGAAAGATAAATTAAAAGACCAACTCACCAAGAGCGAAGAAGAACCGGAACATCCAGGTCCAACGCCAAAGATTTCTGGAGGAATCCATCGACTAAATAAGGAAAAATTAATAATCACTGGGGAATCATAATCCAGCAACTGTCATTATTCCACACATAGAAAACATCACTCGCGAACCCGGACCACGATTATCACGGAAAGACACACTCGAAACACACGGGAGCGGCACGAGGAGAACAAACGAAGAACCCGAACGCGGAATAACACAAAAAGCAAAGTATTTCGATTATTTAACAAAACAACGCGGACGCGGACATAGACCCGACGTCCATACCGGCTGACGGACGCGCCAGCAACAGCGTATCAATCCCAGCAGACCGCACGTCAGCAGCCAAGGCGGGAAAAAGATCAAGACGGCTGAGCTCGATACTGCCTAGTTGAGATATCCACCGCTCAGCGTAGAAGTCGGAATCCGAACACCACGGGTAAAGAAGAGCGTGGAACCATCAGAGCGACTAAACGTTACAAAGAAATTGTACGGCGAACGGCGCCAAAGAGCCGAACACTACTGAATTCTATGCTAATCATTGAATAAATCTTACTTATACCTCCTATAGAAGTCTACAATTAATTATCTTAGTGTTCGAGCCCGAATTCTTCCCCTCAGAAAAATAAAATTTAATCATAACGTGAAAATACCGTTACAGTACATTATTGTTCTCGGTTCAAATCTCGTGTAGGTGATTTTTTTTATTTTGCATAATAATTATTTAATAAAATTGTAGTTAAATTAATTCAGCAATTTTCATAATTTAAATAATTATTTTAATGTTATAAATAACTTATTTCGTTTTAGAGTATATATTGTTGGATTCTAACATTTATAGAGGATAACGGAACATTTGAGAAGAGTCGACTGTTTTTGGCTTTGTACTGTATTTCTCAAATAAATATGTTAGTATTTAAAAAATCGTGTTCCTTATTACACTTTCTTATATATTTGAATTATACATTTTTCAATATTTTTATAAACGATTAAAAATGTAATTACTTATCTGAAATATGTACAAAATATTTCTTTTAAACAAGAAAATCATTACTCTGTAATCCAAATACATTTATTTTAAAACTGTAAATCAAATTATTCTACAGTAATCTTGAAAAATGTTTACTTAAACTAAAATAATTATAAATTAACTGTTTGAACATGTTAATTTTATTTCACAAAATCTATTTTGTTTCAGAAAATGATTTTAAGAAATATGTGCTTCAAAGAATAAATTACTTGCATGTAACTGAAATACATTCACTTCAATAAAAAAAGGAAATGTAACTTGTAAATAGTATAAAATAAGTCTTTCAAAAGTGATTTTAATCAATACAATTATAGAAGTAAAAGTAGATGTTTTATTAGTTTTTATCAAATATATAATTTACTTACAGATTTATAAACAGTTAATAAATTTT
The DNA here is from genome assembly GCA_963942595.1 of Cylloceria caligata. Lineage (NCBI taxonomy): Eukaryota > Metazoa > Arthropoda > Insecta > Hymenoptera > Ichneumonidae > Cylloceria > Cylloceria caligata. The sequence continues at coordinate 62,229,624 of OZ012705.1, forward strand.
TATAATCGCTATTTTGGATCTACCATTTTGAATTTTGTCTTTTTCACATCGGATTCGTATTCAGCGACCTCGAAAACCCACAAATAACAAGTTTCAAGCGAATCCGGCCGATTACGAAAATTGCGTCCGCCATATTGGATCCGCCATTTTGTATTTTGTTTTTTTTCACACCAGATTCGTATTCAGCGACCTCGAAAACTTACAGAAACCAAGTTTCATACAAATTCGATAAACATTCCGTATTATAACTGAGTATTTTCGGTTTACTATCGCCATTTTGAACCCGCCATTTTGTTTTTTTTACAATTTTTACTTCAGATTCGTAATCAGTGACCCCAAAAACCCTTATATACTATATCTTAAACAGAATGAACTACGTTTTCGACTTTTGACCAGCTTTTCGGGAATCGGCCCCACTGTGAGACGGTCGGTAGAGCCGCATCTCCACCCTGCTCCGATCTCTGTCGTTAAAATCGATCTCCTCTTCTCTTAAAAAATTCGAAAATAAAAGAAAAATGTGAAAAGTTACTTTTACTGTAGCAAAACTCAAACAGAAGAACTTTAACGTAATCGAAAATAAAAAAATATAGATGCGACGTTACGTCAGGACGTAATACCTCCCCCCTTAAAACGATTATTAGGAGAAGCCTAATAATCGAATCCAAGGGTGAAGCTAACAATTTTGTATTTATGCTTGTCGTACTATTCTTTTTCTTTAAACGTCTTGTCTCTTATATGGTCTTGGAATCTACATGTGATACTAGTTTTTGTTCGTACCATGACGAATTTCGTCAAACACAAAAAAATGTTACTTTTGATAGAGAAAGGATATTTGATTGGCAACTGTTTGGCCATATTGCTATTCCTGCTTTGGTTAAACATTGTTCTACGTTAAGTGTATGCATATATGCGATTATATTTCTTCGGACTTGTCCGTACTATGCTTAGTAGAAATATTATACTCGTATGTTCCTAATAATTAACTTAATTATTTCGTTGCTTTATATTTTCCGACAATAGGTGTTACGTTATTGTATTTATATATACGTCCCTTTATTTATGGGCATTAGTAATTCTCTCTTTTTCTGTTTCTAATATTTTTTTCTCTTGTTTTTTTTTTATTTGTTCATTTCTTGATTTTACTTTTGTATTTTCTTTTCCTTGAAATTTTTAACTTTTATCATTGCAACCGTACAATAAGATAAGCGAATTTTTTTCTTAGGTGTTACTTATGATTAAATAGCGGTGAATATCGAACGTGACTTCCTGGTTACAGTGTATATGTTCTTAATTCTACTTCTTCTTATAATTCGTAATCTTTATCTAAATATTTGATTCGTTAGAATAATTGCTCTCTCTTTTTTTTTGTAACTCAAATATTATTTATGTCTAATGACATGCTTAAAATATCCTTATTCCCTTTTTCTTATAACACAAATCGGCGTGGTTAACTTGATTTGAATAATATCAACTGACGTATGAAAGAATATGTAGGTATGAATTTTCTTATACGGACTTGGTGTTGATTCAATAGCTCGTGAACGTTGATTTCTGAAGTTCATGAAAATCTTGGAGTTCTTGAAGTTCTTAGCATTTTTTTGAAGTTCTTGGCGTTCTAAGCGTTTTGAAGTTCTTGGCGTTCGTGAAGTTTCTTTAGAGTTGTGGGTGTTCGAGAAGTTCTTGGAATTTTGTTTATAGGATGTTGGACGTTCGTGAAGTTTCTTTAGAGTTGTAGGTGTTCGTGAAGTTCTTGAAATTTTGTCCATATGATGCTGGACGTTCGTGTGGATGCTCGTATTGTCTCCCCTTCATGATGGTTGGTTCCATATGATTTGGTATAAGGATTCGTCGATCGTCTAGTATAAAATGAATGCTTCCTTTCACTCTGAGGAGATGTAGATGTTTGGTTGAAATATCCAGTGCGGTACAGTGGCCCTCGGAATGAGTGATGTGTAAACTCTTGTGTCTGTGAAACATAATGTGCATTACTTATTGTAACGGTAATTTCGTGGGAATTCGGGCTCGATCACAGGACTAATTAATTGAGACTTCTTAGTGGTTGACAGTAGGGCTTTATTCCAAGAAAAACAATTTCGTAAAACGTCACTCTTAATTATGGTCACTCGAATTTTACATAATGTCCATCTAATTCCGTAATTTCCGCAATTATTTCGACGATTATAATTTATTTTATGTTTACCTCTCTCGGTACTCTCGTAGGCTTATTATTGTTCTTGCACCGTCGTGTTGTTGTACCCTCGGTGCACAGATATTTCACACTCGTTGCTATTACGCTTCGCATTCGCTCTTTCGATAGAGTGTATCAACTCTACTTACAATTCTTTATCTTTCACACTTATTTTACTTATTATATCGGGCAATGTTTATGACGCACGCTGTTATTTCTATTTTCCTATACGTTTCCTTTTATAGTATTGATTAAACTTATGCACTTGTTTCTACCTTTATCTATTTTCTAACGTTTCCTAATTCTATATTCTACTCGGTATCGAAAACTCGGGGATTCCGTCGATTTTATTTATCATTATTTCTTTTTATTCGAGCATGACTTCTCGGTATCCGCGGGCTCGAGCTTCGGTTACACACACACACCTTGGCTTCGACTCGTTTCCCGCACCTACACTGCCACACGCACACGTTCACTACTTGTACAGAGTGTATAAACTCTGTGTACAATTCTTTCTCACTTATACCCGTTTAACTTTCTCTCTGTCGTTCTTCCACTCATATGCTCGTATAATTTTCGTCTCTACAGCTGGTTTAAAGACCACACGGTTTAATGTTATTCTCCTTTCCACGACTCTCCTAATTTTATGCATTAATCCTGTTCTCTTATAAATTACTCACTTAACTGTATTCATTAATACTATTCACACAGATCTACTCGCACCCTCACTTAATCTATCCCTATTTTAATTTATTACTAATTTTGTTTTAATTCCACTAACTACTTCTTTATATCTTTAACACCACTCGCCTAATCTATTTTTCTTGCGGGGTTTCTTTTCCACTGTGTAACGGAACGCATTAAGGCGATCCGCTACTATGACTCACAACCTTCACCACATCTAAACCATCCTACACAAACTAAAATAAGACATAAAATATACCAAAACAAGACAAAACACACAAAATAGTTCTGGGTAGACAAAACACTCCAGACCGGATCGGAAGAAGATCGACCGGACGAGGAGAATAGGAAGGACTAGTAGGTACACACGCAGAATTACAAATACACACCCTAAAAGTAATGGCGTAAATAAGAGGCCTGCCTAGCCAAAGATCACGATGTAGAACATAACAGTAGGCGTAACAACAAGAACACACCGGCCTACTAGACAAGCGTAGTAGCCCCCGCCCTACACAATCGCCAGACCAAGCCTTAAACATACGGTACAACCCCCAAATAGGCCACTCTATCCAAAAGGCGAGAACATCGGGAACGCCACGGCCGGCAAACGTAGGAAAGAATTCATGGAACTATCGAGCTACCACGATACATAGAGAAAGATCAACAAAGTAAATCCTCATGAAACGTCGCTACGTACCCCCACCCCCAAAATTAAACATTAATATTAATAAAACACATAAAACAAACTCATATCGACCAAAACCAAACAAAAAAACATAGAGAAAACGATCCTCACGTAGGAGAACACCAGAAAGTAACAAAAAACATATAAATCCACAAGAAATCGGTCCAAAAAACACCAAGGAAGAGATAATTAACCACAATTAATTATCCTGGGCAATTAGTCATCAACGAAGCAGCAGGCAAGCAGCCTACAATACCGAGAAAGACCCATAGGGGCCTGAATCGGGAAAAACCACAATCAAACCGGAGAAAAATTAGATAAAAAGTTTGAACCTACAACAAGTAGGAGAATAACATTGGCCAGCGAATTTCAACCTCGCAGAAACCTCGTTTGAAACCCTAGAGGGACAAAGAGCGGCTAAATATAGAAATTCGAGCAATAACGGGACTCCGACACGTCACCCCGCACCTCTCTCACCTAGTGATTGAAGTGTGACAAACATCACGTGACCTACCTCAAAACACCCTCCCGGGGTCCATCCGCTAACCTATATAAACCGCGACAGGATAAGCCTCGGGGCTCTTGTCAAACCTAATAAGTCAAGACGAAGTGCTGCTCGACAGCACACCTAGTACATAAGATTACACGTAGATTCTCCATGTAACAACGACGTGTTCTTTCGATCAATTCGATTCCCCTGCATTGCGCTTGGCCGTCGTTTGACCGAACGAACCGATAAAACACAATAAACTAATAGTTTGGAAAAAAAACCATGTTAGAACGAGTGTTCTTTTGCTCAACTGATTCCCCTGCATTGCGCTTGGCCGTCGGTTGAGTAAACGAACTCATTAGGATACTCTGTGAGGAGTAAGGCTCCCCTGCACTGCGCTTGGCCGCCCCTACTCACAGCGTCAGGGCACACTCCACTAACGGGTCCCCACGCACGGCGTCGTGGCTACCCGTCTCTTGGAGTGTGAAGCAGCACGAGTGACACAAGGTCAAGGGAGTGGCATCCCGACTGAGTGCACCGCGCATTAGACTCGTAGGGTGTACCTGCGTGGGTGGGACCACGTTAGGGCCAGCACCAGCTACCACCTGCATCTTGCGGATACCTCGGCTGGTCTCAATTAATTGAGAACCCAATCGCACGCCTCTTAAATGGCGCGAGAAGGTGCTTAATTGATTGCGAATAAAGGCTTCAGTATCCGGGGTCTAGGAAGAGCTAGCTGGTCAAGCTGCGAACCCGGTGTCTCTTGCGAACAGAGAGCTATAGCTAGGGAACCAAACAATAACAAAGCGAGAAACGATAGGTAGGTAAAATCATCCACACCACATCACTACACAACACTCGCGTCCCTACTATAAACTCTTTGCGCGACCATCGGCAGCGCGGAGCCTCGAGAGGCAAGTCCGCAAACGGGCAGTCCGAAACAATAACATTCGAAATAGCACAACACCAGCTAACGTCCAATGATTAAAATAAGGCGAACCGGTACATCTAATGAAAGTACAAAGGAACGCCCCGTATGAGGACCAAGCCAGCGACTAGGCCCCCCCTTCAAATAGAGATACACAAAACGCAAATGGCCAACAGGATTCTGCCACCCCTATCCTAATAAAGATCGATAGAACATCAAAATTATACCAGATTTAACAAACCCGAAAATTAAGAAATTGAGTGTTAAGCTCCGTAAAGATGATACCTAATCACTTTACGAATTATAAAGTCAAAACCCTGATTTGAACTGGAATGTCATAAATTCCACATACGTAGGATAAGAAAAATCGCGTGCTAAGCAGCCGCGATCCCCTTGAAATATACAAATTGAGTGTAAAGCTCCGTAAAGATGATACCTAATCACTTTACGAATTATAAAGTCAAAACCCTGATTTGAACTGGAATTTCCTATATTCCACATGCGTAGGATTAGTAAAATCGCGTACTAGCGAACGCGACTCCCTTGAAACTTGAAAAATTGAGTGTTAAGCTCCGTAAAGATGATACCTAAGCACTTTGCGAATTATAAAGTCAAAAACCTGAACTGAACTGGAATTTCATAAATTCCACATACGTAGGATTAGTAAAATCGCGTAATAACGAACGCGACTCCCTTAAAATTGATAAATTGAGTGTCAAGCTCCGTACCAGTGATACCTTATCACTGTACGAATATTAGAGTCGAAACCAATAGAAAAGGAACTGGAAAAGATTCCTCATAGGTAGACGTTAAGCAACGAATGTGAAGCGAGCGTGAGTGCAGGAGAGTAACGAGATTAGCTGAACTAACCATCGAGCAAGAGCTTCTCCAGTAATCACGGGCCTTCCGCCCAGTAAAAATAAAGAAAAGAATTACCCAAACAAAAAGAAAAGACCAATGATGAAAGGGTAAACAAAACCGCATGTCTGTCACGGACAAATGCGACGCAAAACAAACCTAAACTGAGGTCTGACCAACAAAAACAATAAAAATTACTAATAACAACCTAGTATTGATTGCAAATCTAAAACTTCCACGGATCCTCTCGCTCCCTCCAGCCCAGTGCACGAACTAGTTTCGAGCAAGCTACCTTTCCACACGATCACGGTAGAGATCACTCGGAACAAAAATTTTAACTTGACGCGATTTTACACCGCAACCGAACTCTCGCGCATCGTAGCCGAAAACAAAAGGTAGTGTTAGAAACCGCGAATCGTTTCAACTGATTCGTTATTCCGTTCTCTATGTTAACAGGAAGTGATTTCAAATCTCTACAAAACCGTTTCTCGTCAATTCTTATTTCGTTTAGTTTTTCCACTTATCTTTTTATGTTCCTGTTATACTAGCTTCGAGGATAAGAGAGCTTCCTCTCCCCGCGCAGGCTCTTTTATAGGCTTCCCCTCGCCTCATTCCCCTCTGCCTACTCTTCATCGTAATTTTCAAACCTAACGCATCTTTTCGGCTTTTTCGATCTGCCGTTGCCGCGCTCACCGCCTTCCCCTCGCCTCCCAGCAAAATCAGTTGGTCGCTGCCCTGCTGTTTATGTCAGCGAGGGAATTCCGATGGCGTGACGTAGCATGTTTTTCACGCGAGTTCGATGGCCTATTGCCCGCGAACTTCGGTACTCTTGTACCGAATCTGTCGCTCAGGTGTTCTTATGCCTCGAAATCTATACCGGCTCTTATAACAACGTGGACTCGAGAGTATAACTCTATTATCTCGCACCGATCATTATCGCTGCATCTACTCCTATGCTCATGCTTGTAACTATGTTACATTATATGCGATATCATAGTGTGATTAACGATTATCATTTTTTTTTTCTTTGCTCCTTTTAAAAAATTTTTTTACTTTATTTTATTTTATTTCATGTATATATATATATTTTTCTCTCTTTTTTTTTTATTTCGAGCAAAAATGCAACACTTTTTGTTTTTTAGAGTGCGAAAGACATAAGTGAGATAATTCTGTGTATTATGAATCAAAATATATATGTAAGGGTATGGTTCTATAGTTTTAGTTTAAAATAGATTTACTTACGTGAGTATTTGGTGTTAGGAGAAGTTTTCCTTGCATTATTCCTTTGCTTATACATTTTTTTCATATTTACCATTTATGTGGCGAAAGTGGTACCAGTGTCCTTTTATGGCGTTTTTGAATAGTCACACGACTTGTTGTTAAGAGAGTGAACATCGTCGGTGTGGGCTTGTGGTTGGTGCCGTAATGTAGAGTCGCTTTCCAACCAACCATCTACCAAGTTTTGGATGGTAAATAGGAAGGGTAGGTATTGTAGACACAGCGGTGGAGCTAGTGGCTTTTCTTCCTAAGTTAGAAAATGTGGGTATCTTGGTCCTGCTCCTAGTGACAGGGCCGAAAATCACACTTGCGATCTGGATACTGTTGGATCAATAGATTAACTGAACATTGAATAATTCATTTATGAATTCAGCGGTTGTTGTATATTTGTATACTACTATTCCTGCAATAATTACATGTGATTAATTCATACGGCGTTGGAAGTATTGGTATTGTTTTAGGATGTTGTCAATCGTAGGATATCTGGAATATATGTACGACAATAAATCAATCGTCAAGTGACGGTGTAGTAATCATTGCTTTTCTAAAGAAAAAATATATATTCATTATATTCTTAAATAGTCTCTCGATAATCGGGGATTCCTTACTATTTTGTTGTAGGTGTATTGAGATTCTCGAGGTCCATCAACAGTTAATTTGAAACTGTACTTCGAGATTTGGCAATTTATGCCTGAGTGAAAGAGAATTAATTAAACGATCATGAGTTGATTTTAACCAACATATACAAGTATGGTTATAGCTACTTATTGTTGTTATCAATATAATTTTTTGTTTGAGAATTCCGTCCGATGTATTAGGTGCGCAACTAAGTTCCCGTTGTTGTTTTTTTATGAAAATGCAACTTTATTGTGAAAAAATGTTTACAAATGAATCATTCAAAATATTGTCCATCGCTAGCGACAACTTTTTCCCATCTTTCTGGCAGAGCTCGAATACCGTCACGGTAGAAGTGTTCGTCTTTTGAGGCTATCCACGAATCAAGCCATTTTGAGATGTCTTTATATGAGCTGAACTGCTGATTAGCCAGACCATGTGCCATCGAACGGAACAAGTAGTAATCGGACGGCGCAATATCTGGGGAATATGGCGGGTGGGATAGGACTTCCCATTTGAGCGTTTCTAAGTAGTGTTACGTCAAAATCGCGGCCTATCTTACGAAACCCACGAATTTAACATAGATGCACGTTTCGGTGTAGATTTTCCGTGCTCTGGTCAAGGAGAATAAATCCTCCCTTTACCACACCCGACGAGAAAATACCGAAGACGCAAGCCCGTTTTTGAGTCTAACCTCGCGGAAAATTACTCGGGATAGGGCTGGAGTGCATTTTGTTCTTGGTTGGGGATAATCACTTCACGAATAAGGGGGTGGGACTTAAATGACAATTTCACGCGGAGCAAGATTTCACTTTAATTGGTAATTGAAAATTGTACTTACGGTTGTTTGTCGCTCTGGTTCTTGCTGTTGAACGTTGGTTTAGACGTAGACTGGTATAGTCGTACAAACTAAAAATCGAACGTAGTCGTTGGTGCGTATTAATAATTATTTATTGAAATAAAACTACATGAGTAGTTAAATGTTGCACGTTCAATATTCCCGATTTTTCAAGCGTTAATAATTATAAGTACTGTACTCTTACTCTGTACTACTTGAAACTATACTTTGTGAAAATTAAGCCGTGGTGAAAACTTATCGTTCTGTACTACTTTATTTCCCGGCAAACAGTACTACTTGTTGCCTTGGAAAAAGTCTAATTCACTGCCGGCGACTTATTGACTGCCAGGCTAGTGATTAGTCCTCTACTTAACCCCCCGTGAAAAACTGTCTTACTTGACTCCCCGTGAAAAAGTAAGTAAGTGTCGCCGGCCGATTTTCGCGGCCTTTTATAGGGCTCCTGAGCGTCGAAAATTCTTGTCGTCAAGCGCGTAAAAGAAGAGGATAAAACCCTATCCTGATTATAAGAATTTCCCCGTGGTCTATCTCGACCATACATGTATTCATTCCCCTTACTCCGCAGAGTAGCTTCTCGACATGCAGAGCCATAGATCTATGCAAGTGCATCGGTATGGCGCGCTCTGATTTGTCCGCGCGATGTGCTACACAGAGGACCACGCGATTAGGTGAGGGAACGCGTTCGAGGCGTTTTTCCCCTGAAAATGAGGCGATTTTTACCACCCCGCTTCTAGGCCTACTTTCGATAGATTTTCCTAGTCTAGGTAATATCCTTATGCTCGCTTCTATGTAGATGTGTCTATGGTAATGGCTTAGTTTTTCAGCGTTTGTACGGAACTTAATTAAATCCTTCACATGAAACCACTAGTAATAATTTTGTTACAGATTCTGTAGTTAACTTCGACGTATGCAACCTGATTTCTGCGTTAATCTCTTATAAGTATAAATGGTTTTGTTGAGTTATGGCTTATTCCACGCATCATTGGTTATTCGTTAAATTAATGATTACTCTACTTATACTTATTAAGTTTTCTTAGATAATTTGTTAGTTAGACGTTAGACTTCTTATAGTTAATAAGTTTTCTTAAATAATTTGCTAGTTAGACGATTATTCTCGTGCTATAGAAACGAGAGCGAGAGAGAGAGAAGGATTTTATTTGAGAGCGACTCGTCTAACTTGGTTACTCGTACATTTCGTTCGTACGCAAGTCGGCTAGATCGCCGTTCAGCCCTAGCGATAAGGCGTTTGTCGTGGCGTGGAGAGTCGGCCAGCCTCGCTTTCCTGCAGAGGAGGCTTTATTGAAACGCGTTACCGTTTTCTCTCTTTCTCGATTCGTTTTACTTTTGGTATTTAGCTGTAAAACAATCTTAACATTTCATTTTATCCTGTCTATATATGTGTAATGTATTCCATAGAAATAACTTCATGGTAAAACAAGTAATTCTATGCATGGAAACGAGAGAGAGCGAGAGGGTACTTTTCCTGAGAGCGACTCGCCCGACTCGGTTACTCGTATTTTTCGTCCGTACGCAAGTCGGCTAGATCGCTGTTCAGACCTCGCGCAAGGCGTTTATCGTTGCATGGAGAGTCGGCCAGTCTCGCTTTCCTACAGCAGAAGCTTCATTGCAACTCAATTTTAGTCTCATCTCTTTCTCGTTTTTCTGTCTATTTTTCGCTATGTTACCATAAATTAATCCTAATATTTCCTTTATCCTTTCTATATAGGCATAACATGTTCTATATATTTATGATGGTATTTTTACTATAAATTCCAATATTTTACGAGAGACATATTAATATAATCCCAAGAGAAAAGGGGAATTAATCCTGATATACTGATCTTTCTACTATTACTCGACTATACTTGGTAAGCTCATTAATTCAATGTGGGTTGCACTCGTTTTCGAGTGACAGCCCTGAGTAGTTTCCATATGGAAGCATAATTGTTCTTCTTGCTGCGGATATTTTACCTACAGTATTCGTGTGAACATTTTAATAGTCATAACTCTTTCGTTTAAATCAACAGTTCCTCCACTTTTGTTAATTGTTTCGCTTAGTTAATAATTGTTCGTGATTTCATCATCTTTGTAAAGAGAGAGAGAGAGAGAGAGAAGATTTCAGGCAAGAGCGAGAAGAAAGGGTGCGGTCGCTTGGTCACGTGATAGCGTTTCCTCCAACCGCTCCCTTATGACCAACAACGCCCCGACGGCGACTAGCCGAACCCCTGGTCTAGGATTGAGGGTAAGGCCGCGCTGAATCATAGATCCATAAATGGCAGTCGATAACCGGGTCTACACAGTAGATCCCATGGTTCTAAAGTTTGCCTTTTGACCGGGAGCGCCGAAAAATTCCATCTTTACAAGATTAATTCTTCGCGGGAGATGGTCGGTAGGGCCGCATCTTCACCCTGTTCCGATCTCTGTCGCTAAAATCGCTCTCCTCTCCTCTTAAGAAGTTCGAGAATGAAGGAAAAATTTGGGAAGTTACTTTTACTGTAGCGAAACTAAAGCAGGAGAACTTTAACGTAATCGAAATGAAAAAGATAAACGCGACGTTACGTCAGGACGTAACAGTAGGTTTTAAGGGGTTTGGCAACGTGAGGCCGACCGTTGTCATGCTGTAGAATCACTTATTCGTACCTCTGCTCGTATTGTGGCCGCTTTTCGCGCAGTGCTCGGCTCAATCGCATCAATTGAGTTCGATACCGTTCCCCAGTGATGGTTTCCTTCGGTTTCAACAGCTCATAATAAATAACACCGCCCTGGTCCCAATACACAGCCCAAATACCCAAATACACAGCAAAATCTTCGCAGCGTGAATATTCGGCCGAGCCGACGACGTAGAAGCATGACCGGGCAGTCCCCATGATTTTGTTCCCTTTGGGTTGCTGTAACGAATCCATTTTTCATCACCCGTAACGATGCGATGAAGAAAACCCTTCTTTTTTTGCCGCTGGAGCAGTTGTTCACAGGCGAAAAAACGACGCTCAACGTCTCTTGGCTTCAAATCATAAGGAACCCAAGTTCCTTGTTTTTGAATCATTCCCAACGCATGCAATCGCTTGGAAAAGGCTTGGCGGGTAACTCCTAATGCTGAAGCAAGCTTTTTTTTGCGTTTGGCACGGATCCTCATCGAGCAATGCCTCCAATTCAGCGTCTTCGACGGTTTTTGGCCTTCCTTCACGTGAACGGTCGTCAACATCAAAATCACCGTCTTTGAAACGACGGAACCAATCACGGCATGTTGTTTCACTTAGAGCAGCATCTCTGTAAACTTTTTGGAGTTTTCGATGCGTTACATGCGCGGTTTTCTTCGAATGAAAGAAAAAAGCAACACTTCCCGCAAATGACGATTATATGGCACAAAATCAGACATTTTCACACAACCAAAAGTATATGACGCAAAAACAAAATCACTAATGTGTCAAAGCGGTTTGTTTACCATATGTCTAAGCTTGGTTCATGACGTTTTGGTTATGTCCCAATCGACCAGCACTTACTACCGGAGCCATCTCTTGAAAAACAGCGGGAACTTAGTTGCGCACCCAATAGTTTGACAGATCTGAGAATATATTGGAAATAATGAAACTTCACTCGAGACAGGGTGATAAATAAACCAGACACGTAGTTGTTCTATTGAGGAAGCGGTTTATTCTGCCTACCGTCAGCTCGCATAGAAAATACAGTTTTGTGTATAATTTGGAAAAAAATGCCAAAGTGAAAAATAAATACAAAATAGGTTAAAATTTAGGAAAATACAAAATTGATATAAAATAAATGCATAAAAAAAACAGAGAATTAAAACTGTATATAAATAAATAAATTAACTTTGATTTTGACTGTGAGACTTGAGCAGCACACAATTATATTAATGTGTGCTGTATGTACTGAGAGCGGTGTGCGTGCCGCAGCCAGTGCTGTGGAGCACGCCTCGCTAAGAGATAGATGAGTGCGTAAAATGTGTCAATTATTTACTGCAAACTCTCAACAGATTCATCTGAGAGAAGTTGCAGTGAATAGGTGAGAGCACTTGCAATTGGATTGCTTAAGTGCTGTGAGTGAACGTGAGAACAGCGACGCAGTCAGCACTGCGTAGCACAATACAACATAGACTGAGGATGCACAATTGAGCAGAGAATAGTCACAGCATTTTCCCAGCAGATTTTCTGGGGGAAAATACAGTGAATATAAAGCACATCCGTAATTATATTAATTAAGCCGGCAAGACAGTGTGAGGAAAACGTGATGCAGCCCGTGTTGCAGCGCACGCCACAAAGTGAGACAATAATGTTGATGTACCGTTAATTCTTTACTCCTCACTGACAGTGAATTACTCTGAATTATGTCAGTGTACGCTTACCTGAGTGCTGAGTCCTGGTGAGCGAGAAATGTTTAGCGAGACCGGTGAATTGAGTGACCAAAGTGTCCGAGAGTCCAGAAATGCGTGCGCTGTTCAGTGGATGTTTCTCAAAAGTGTCAAATTTCTCAATATGGCTGCGGGATACGAAAGCGTTGTTGGGCGCTGAAGTCAATTGAGAGAGATAGCCGGTGAGCGAAGCCGAAGTCAAGCGAGAGAGACATCCTCTCGCTCAACGCGGCATGCCTGCGAGGCACAGCCTCGGCTCTGCGAAGCCCTGCCTCGGCTATCTCCGGCCCAACCGAACGCAGCGTGCTAGAGCACAGCAACAGGTCGACGCACGGCGAATATCGATCGCTGTGCGCCAGCTGATTGTCCAAGATTTTTAGTTTTCTCTTTGTTATCGTTATCCTATTTGGGATCAAGCACGATGCACTGTATCTCTGAGTTGCATTCATCGCATGTTTCTCTATTTTGCCGCATTTGTGGCAATTATTCGCCTGAAGGCAAGGAAGAAACGTCACGTTTATGGGTTGGTGATGGCAGGTTTGACATAACTAAGAGGCGGCATCTTCCTCCTGGGATGGTGTTAGCGATAGTGTGGATAGGTCCAGTGACTCTGCCCAAGGGGTAGGAGGTCGGGAATTGCGACGATGTGAAGTAATTAATTTTTCGTCTGACTCGTCTTTCTCCGCTGTGTCGCGATGTGGGTTCGGAAGACTATCTTGGTTAACGGGCGATGGAGGGGGAGCGGGAGGTCTGCGAAGTAATGATGTAACTGAATCGGTAAGACTGGTAGACAAAGAGGAACATGGGAACGTATTCGTAGTCATGCTCAGGAATCGACAACCTGGATTTAGCAAGACGTGTAAGTGTAAGGGGTTTGGATCCGTTTCCCAACGCTTTATTTCAATTCCGCAATAAAAACAAGTTACTCTGTCCTTTTTCCCAGAATAAGGAATCCAGCGTCTACTAATGTTACTGGTTTTATCGGTAGCGTCTCAGGCCAGGAAATGAAGCTTTCCATACGGTCTGTATAGTTTTCATAGGTGGGGTACGAGGACTGTAGGCCGCCGTCCCTGGAACATGCCCATTCTAGACAGTCGAGGGTGGCTCGGAGCCTTTCCAATAGTCTGGCGACAAATCTCTGATCGCAGGTATGGGGGCTCTCGTACAGTTCTGTCTGAGAGGCGGGAGTTAGCGAGGAAAAAGTATGGCGACGAGGTGTTTGACCGGGTGGTCGGCTTCCTACACTCATTAAAATGTAACGACAATTAGGGTCCCATATAGCATGCTTTTCCCAAGGGTCGTCATAAATTTCGTAATTGCCTAATGATACTTCACAATGAAAACACCTGATTTTAGTCTGACTGCCCGTGAAAAAGAATCCGGCTGTTGCTAATACTGCAATATTGGTTTCACAATTTCCAGGCCAGTAAGTGAAGTTGTCTACTCGTTTAGTATAATCTTCGAATGCGGGATACATGGAAGTCAAATCACTCTTCTTTGGAGGCATATTCTCGTGGCAATCAGGGGTCGCGTTTACTCTTACTTCTAATCTGCAATCATGGCGTTCTTTTTCACAAGAAAGGGGTACATCTCGTTGATCGGCCCCGATGGGCACGTTCCCACAGGGTGTGCCGCGGACAAAACGGCATTGTTCTTGCCACCTACTGTGGTCACACCAATTTCCCATTCTTTAATAGTAACTCTGCAATCAAAACAGCTGACCTCATCGTCCTGCCTGGTGTAATTAAATCCTGCAGCGGCAAGTTGCCGCGGAATTACAAAATTTACTGGCCAACTACGGTAACTGTCGAGACGCACTTGTTCGTATGAGTACATGCTGCGTGGGCCTTTTGATGACATGCTTAGCGATGATATACACACTTTTATAAGTAAACTTTTCCAAGCTGCAGATATAAACAGCAGTGTATTTATTTATAATAGTTATGTTAATAAAGATATTTATGCGTATATTTACTGGTATATGTTAATGTTCTTAATATGATTATTATGGCATTCTCTTTATATTTAGTTGTACTTTCTTTCTTTTTTGAAGTCTAAAACTGATCTGGGTGCACTAAGATATTTTCTCTTCAAGAGGTTTTATTTAATACCTTGTCTTTGAGTGAGTTTCTTGGTGTCTCGTTTGCATTGGCGTATTGGTAACTGTATTTGCCTGGTTTGAAACCTTTAAGAAAAATTTCTATTCACTAAAACTTGAATACACTGATCATTGTTATTATTATTATTATTGCTATTACTGTCATTACAATTATTATTATTACTATTATTACCATTATTATTATTACTATTATTCTTACTATGATTATATGTGTGTATTAATTCCTTTTATATTTAATATGTTTATTTATCTGATAAAGGGTTATTTGATTAATACGTTATAGCACGGTATTTGCTAGATGACTTGGCTTCGATTATGCCAAAATGGTCTCCTAGTATTGGAATATCGTTCATAAAAATAGATATGGAGTGTTATTAGAGCTTATTGTAGTTTTATGTTTACTCCCGTATGATATATATATATATTTATTTATTTATTTATTTTGACCTTTGTTTTCTGATTTTTCATTCGTATATCTCAATTTTATTATGTAAATTCTATGTTTATTATTACATGATATCCAAAAAGAAAGTGCCGCATGAGTGCGTACCATATAAACATCGTATATTTTAATGCAAAATCTGTTTCAGGAAATTTTTTTTTTTTTCGAAAATTTTAGAATACAATTTTTTATTTCTTTAATCGATTTCAATGTACAGTAATGTCTCTGTTTGGGAGTTTAATACGTACGTTACCGTTCGTTAATATAGTCTTTATCTCGTGCGGAACCGTGTAGTGGTCACCAAGTTCTCCTGGTTTTGGTCCTTTAAGTAAAAATACTGGTTCGCCCACTTTAAATGCAACGAGATTAATTTTTTTGTCTTGATATATTTTGGAATTTTCTTTAGCCTTTATCAAATTTTGTCGTCCCAAACCGTGTATTTCATGAATTTCCGTGACCAGTTGCGTTAGATATTCATCGTACGTGGCGAGTTTTTCCATCTCGGCAGGGGGCATACTAGAAGAGGTACGAGAGGGGTAGAATGTACCTTCGTGTACATTCGTGTTATAATTGTAAATAGCCATTTCAACCCATTCATCCCAATTATTTTGTTTAGTGGTAAATTGTTGAAGATATTCACCAAGAGCATGATGCGATCTTTTCAATGATCCATTGGATTGAGGGAGAAATGCTGTAGTTCTAACATTACATATTTTGAACAATTACGCAATTTGTTTTAAGAAATTACTCAAAAAATGACTACTTTGGTCAGTGAGTACCGCTTTGGGTGAGCCGAAATAACAAACGAATCGCTTGACGAATGCTTCCGCTATCGTTACTGCCTTCATATTAGGTAAAGGGATTGCTACTGAATATTTTGTTAATTAATCTTGCATTTCTTGCTTAGTTTTTGGCATAGGGCCTACTATGTCCATTGCAATTATATCGAAAGCTATTGCTGGAGTATCTGTTATGATCACAGGCTGTTTAGCTCTTACGCGGACTAATTTTTTTAATTGACATTGTAAACACCGTTGAATATACAACTGGACGTCAGATTAATCATTTTTCCAATAATACACGTGACGAATTCAATTATATGTTTTTCTGACACCTCTGTGTCCGCCTATAGTTGACGAATGCATTTCTTCAATAATCTCATTTTGACTTTCCACTGGGGGTTGTCTAACTAACCCGTGACAAATAATGATTTTAACGTCGCTTTGTGCGAATATTAATCGAATTTGAGTCATAATATTTTCCCATGGCACATTTAATATAAAACTTGATTTTGCAATACTGACGGTTTGCAATGATAACTTGTCAATTAAATAACGAGCACTTTTTAAAGCTTCTACTATATTTTCCAAAATTAATGTGGGACCTTCTCCAGAATTATCTGTGATAGGCAAAGCTATATTGAATCTGTGAGCTCGTTTTATAATAGATTGAGCTTTCTTTAATTCTAGATTATTTAAGTGTGGAAAATTGTCGTTATCTCGTAGTGCAATAGCTCCAGTGTCTATCGGTGCACAGTTGGTGGAAACAAAATAAACTAAATTATCTTTTCGAGTGTGAAATAAGTCTCGTGATTGTTTGACGTTGGAAGCAATAATTCTATCCTTCGTAGTTTTATGCAGGATTGTGGCGGGCAATATAAATGAATTCTCAGGTTCTATGTCGGACAGGTTGTCGCTTAGGGGTTCTGTGTCGCTACGTTTGAAGAGTTCACATGCATGTTTTCCCTGCACTGTTCTGTCTGAGTTTTCTCGAGAGTCATGGTCATTTAGTTCGTTTTCGTCGCTAGATTCGTTGCTCATAAGAGGCACATCGTTGTGGGATAGCACTGGTAAGGGCACATGTGCTTGGTTACTCGGTCGATCTGAAGAGGTGTCGGATGGCAGAGGAAAGTTCTCAACATTGTAGGTCACTTGCTTATTCTTAGTTTCGATGTTTTTATTCTTGCATGTCTCCTGAGGCATATTAACTTTCATTTTTACGGTGGGTTTCTTTAGTGGTGAGTTGTTCGTTGCGGGCGTCTGGAAAATTTCGTTTTCGTGACCAGTGGTCGTTGATTTGTATGGAGAGGTTATATCTTCCAGCTGTTCGAAAGGATCAACCGACTCACGTACCCAGTCATATTCTTTCATATCGTTAAGATAACCGAAATTTCCAGGAACATCGTTGCTTAGATTTTCCTCCTCTTCTGATTCTTCTTCCAATAACCGAGATATATCAGTATCCGATAAAATACGTTGATCCTTTTTACGGTGACTTTTTGGAGGATTCGTGCGAGCCCTGTAAATATCGTCTGTGGTAGTTAATGCCTCTATGGGGTTTCTTGAGAGTGCGTCGGCGTCAACGTTAGTTTTTCCGGCCTTGTACACTACATCGTATTCGTACTCGACGACATTCAGTCGCCAGCGCAGGATTTTAGGATTTCCATCTGTAGTCCGTCGGAACCACAACAGCGGTTTATGGTCGGTTACTACAGTGAAATGATGCCCATAAAGATATGGCCGAAAGTGGAGTATAGAGTACACTGTAGCCGATGCTTCCTTTTCGTAAGTGTCATACCGTTCTTCGACTAGACTCAAAGCTCCCGAGGCGTAAGCGCATGGATGATCGTTGTTAATTTCTCCTTGTGAAAGTATACTACCGATAGCATAATCCAATGCATCTGTTCTTAATAAAAAGGCTTGGAAAAATCAGGATATCGCAAAACTGGAGCCGTACAAAGTTTATTCTTTAAAATTTCGAATAACTGTTGTTGTTCGGGGCCCCAATCAAATATATTTTATTTAAGTAATAAAGTCGTGAGGGGTTTTGATATCTTGGCATATCCTTCTATGAACCGCCTATAATAACCTGTTAATCCCAGAAATTGTCGAATATTTTAAACATTTTTAAGTATGGGATATTCACGTACAACTTCTAATTTCTTAGGATCGGGGCGAACTCCATTATTCCCGATTATATGTCCTAAGTACGCGACTTCTCTTTTTAAAAATTCGCATTTATCTGGTTGTAATTTCGAATTTGCTGCTTCTAATCGTTTAATTAATTCACGATATATATTCTCGTGTTCTTTGAGATTGTAGGCATACATGACAATATCGTCCAAATAAACAAATAGTCCTTTCTCGAGGAGCCCACTTAGCGTGAGGTCCATTGCTCTTTGAAACGTCGGAGGGGCGTTCCGAAGGCCGAACGGCATTCTAACAAATTCGAAATGGCCACGTGGCGTAGTAAATGCAGTCTTATGACGATCTTCTGGAGAGACTTCTATCTGATGGAATCCTGATGATTAATCGAATACAGAAAAGTATTGTGCCTAATTGATCTAATATATCGTTGATATTGGGTATGGGGTACGCGTCGGCGATCGTTTTTTCGTTCAGCGATCGGTAATCGAACACGACCCTCTATTTTGTATTACCCTGAGAGTCGGCTTTCTTGGGAACGACCCAGACAGGACAATTGTATGGCGAGGTAGAGGGTATTATTACTCCTTTACCGAGCATATCCTCTATTTGCTTGCCTATTTCTTCTTTAGTACATTCTGGCCATCTGTATCCTCGAGTATTTATAGGAAGATCATCGGTAGTAGGAATGCGATGTTGCAATATAGTGGTGCATGTCAACGTATCTCCTGCGATTTGGTATAAATGTGCGCTTTCCTTTAAAAGCGTCTCGATACTTACTTTTCCTCCTTTGTTTAATTCGATGAGTCTTAGTAATTCTTAAATGTTATTATAGCGATCAATCATTACCGATTCTGATATTACGTAACATGATTTTTCGCGAATAAAACGTTGAATTTCGCGACTGACATTAGCTGTACTGAGTTTTTGTGTTAACGAAACGTTCATAATTTTATACGATTTTGGACTACATTTCTTGCTTCTCAAACGTGTTTCTTTGTCTTTAATATTTTCTATAATATTTTCCTTTTTTGCCGTTCAAGTGTACAAGTTGTGCGTAAATTCTTCAGGTCTTCATAATTTTTAAGTTTGACAGTTTGAACGCAATGATTCACAGGCACGAAAGGTTCAACAGGTTTATGGCAAAGTACTTCTTTATTTTCCATCGTTATTACTTCTTTTATTGACTCTGATGCTTTGGTAAAATCTGAATAATTGACTTTTACTGATTCAATTGTTTCAACGTTTCTATTCTCTCGGAGCATTTGTTCATTGTTTGAATTCCTAAATTCCCCATTGTAATTATTAACATCTTATAAGGGTTCTGTCCTTTCCATAGGCACAGATATCCCTATAAAAGCTGGATCGATTTTTCGCATATCTCCAACAAGTTCTGTCCATTCAGTCGGCACAGTTACGTCTGTGAGGCTCGAATAACCCGCATAATTAACACAATTAGACTCGCTATCTACTGCAGATATTTTTGTTTTTATTGGATTTGAATTAACGACGTTTTGTTCTTGAACATAATTTTCATAATCTTGAGGAGTTTCTGTCCTTTCTATAGGCACAGGTTTTCCCAAAAAATTTGAGCTGAGCTCCCTTAATTCTCCAACCAGCTTTACCCGTTTCGTCGGCACAGACACCCCTGTGGAACCAAGGCAAGTCTCCTCATTAACACAGTTTACTTTCGTCTCTATCAAATTCGGATAGACAACGTTTTTTCTAGGTACAATAATCTCTACAGGTTCAATATAAGTGTTCCCCTTGTTCGAATCCGACGTACAAAGTTCCATAAAATTTCGCCAACTAGACTGTGAATTTTCAACTTGATCTTCTATTTTTACTTTACCAA
Organism: Cylloceria caligata; assembly: GCA_963942595.1. NCBI lineage: Eukaryota > Metazoa > Arthropoda > Insecta > Hymenoptera > Ichneumonidae > Cylloceria > Cylloceria caligata. Next base: position 62,249,912 of record OZ012705.1, read on the forward strand.
TTTCTATACTTGATTTTTCATTTTAAACACGATTTTCGTAAACTTCTTCAATAATTTCTGAACAATTTCTTATTTCTTCCTTTATAATTTTTTTCACAAAATCAGCCATAGTATCTCCGCGGGGTAGTGTCTCTGATAAGAACGCATCCTTTACCGTCGGAATGAATTTTCCCCCAATATTTTCACTTGAATTGAATTTATCTTTCTTTTATTAATTCAACTTTACTTGTTACCTGTCGTTCCTTTTTCGTCTTTGGATCGTTAGTAGATTCTCTTGCTCCCGTACTGTAAGTTAATTCCTCCGATGACATTAACTCTAGTACTGGTACCTGGACTTGAACCGAATACCTATTGCTATTTGTCACATAAATGTAAGCTTTACCATTATTATCAATGACAAACCCGCTTACTACGTTTATACCTTCACTTGCGTCCAGGGGAGGCAGATAACCTTCCCGTAAACCCGAATTTTTTACTCTCACGAAGCACAATTTGGTGGACTCTGCAGAGATAACAATAGTTTCCTGAGTTGCAAATGGTATTCTTACATTCTGCATTTGCAATTGTCTTTTCTCGTAGTCAATTTTCACGCGATTGCCGTCAAGGTATTCCGAACCCAATATACCAGCTTCCTTTATGGGGAAGTTATTATCTACAATATGGAAGTAGCGAAACGTCCGAAGACTTGTACGGTAATATGACCCAAAGTAAAAATTGAATTTGTTGTTATTCCATTAAATTGCAGAATTTCTCCGTGATTTATAGCGATATGTTCACTCACAAATTGTTTCTTTAAAATATTCGGCCCGGGTCCTGTATCAACCATAAGAGTGATAGGGGATATTACTTTCGATGCCGTTATCGTAACCGTCGGTACACTACTTTCTCGATGCAATTGTATATTAAAGATTTGGATTACTCGCGGTTGAGGGTTGAAGCTGCGATTGAATCAGTACGGATCGGATGCGTGTTTAGCGGAGTCTCCCTTGGCGCACCCGTACTCGGATGACCACTTCGGTTTTCCGTACTTCCATATGTTGGTTCGTTCTCCCTTCGACCAGGACACTCGCGGATGAAATGACCGAATTATTTGCAATAAAAACATGGTCCTGTTGAATTGATGGGATTATTATTGAAATTATTAATATTTCCGCGATTTTCCGATCGATTGATATTTAAAGGATGGGAATGGTTGTTACGATCTGGACAAATATGAGCCCCGTGGTCTTCCTTTTTACATATTTGACACCGAATATCGCTAGGATTTTGGTATCGGAGATTGAATGGTACCTGTGCTTGCGGCATAGACATTAATTTTGGGGGGGCTGAGGGTGAACGAGGCCATCTATTCGCTATGTGTCCATGATTTTTACATCCGTGACAAAACATCGATGTATTTTCCGACTCCTTCCTCTCAGGAGGAAAAATTTTATAACAACGGTCGGCAGTGTGCCCGCGCTTATTACATACCTGGCATACAGTGAGCGGAGGACCGTCAAAGACGAGTTTATTATTATTCAAGGGGGGGAAGATTTTAATACATTTGTCAGCCGAGTGTCCTGTTTTTTTTACAGATCTGGCATATGACAAATGAAGGGGCTTCGAGGCTGGGTTTATTGTTATTTGAAGGTGGAAAATTTTTAAAACATTTGTCCGCCGAGTGTCCAGTCTTCTGACAGATCTGACATATGCTCGGTCCTTTATCGACATTTCCCGAATTTTGGAACCCAACAGCCAACGCTTGGCTAGTCTTCTGTGTCGAGCATTCTTTAGCATTGTACCCTTTTTTATTGCACAACTGGCAATGCACATCTTCGCTTGCTACCACGTGTACTCCTCATTTCACTTCGGGCTTAGGGACCCTTGGACTCGACGTTACTTGCTCACCGCTGCGCAAGGCTGCTTGTGACACTAAACTCTTTTCGATCTGCACTGCTACCTTTATTAATTCTTCGAGATTATTATTGAGCGTTAATCGTTGTTCAATTTCTGGTTTTAAACCGTGTAGCAAGCAAGCTGGAAGGCTTTGTCTGGTATTATCAATAAATGCGTCAGCCAAAGGATTATCGTCGCTCGCATCATAATTTTCAAGTATCAAATTTCCTAAATCTTGTACACGATTCGAATATGCAATAACAGACTCACTTTCTCTCTGGTATATTGATCCTAGTTCACCTTGCAGCTGATATATGTTTCGCGTGGGTGCATAAATATCTTAAAGAAATTTACCCAAGTCTTCTATCATTTCAAAAGTTTGCCCTTGTATATTGCGACGGGGTTCGTCGATTATTTTTATGCGGACTGCTTTTACTAAATTTGATTCGGCGCCTGGCCTCATCATAGCCAAGGCTTCCTTGCATCACAGCCATGGCATCTCGAAGAGACAACGTTTGGTTATTATCAACCATTAAGGGAGGAGGGTCGGGTACAGGGTCACTAGTTTCAAGAGAAAAGTTCACTGGCGGTATTTTACTGGGTTTTTTATCTGGACTCGACCTTTTTCCCGTGGGGTGGGAGGAGCAACCAGGGATAGCAGGTTCGTATTTAGATAGCAGGTGTAAGTTTTTCAATAAATTATGAGGCACAATGTAGGAAGGTTTAATTATTGATTTTAATTCAGATTTTTAACAAGTAGAGCTTCTTCCTTTTGGAGTGGACAGTGTTTTAGTATGACTCACTAGGGGCTGTGTACCGATGGGTGAGTCGAATGGGGTTGACTCCCCTGCAGGAGTGTAGAATATGTCGCTGGAGTTAGAAAGGCCTAACGTGGGCGTGGTGCCTACGGGGTTCGGGATAGCTATGACTGGTGTATCTGTACCTGCTGTCTCGTGTGTAATGCGTTGAAATTCGACGTCTTTTACAGTATGTTCGGGGGATGTGGGAATCTGAACGGGAGTTTCGTTACTCTCTAAATATTACAAGTGGTAAATATTGGTGACCAGGTTTTTCCAAAAACCCGACTACAGACAATAAATTATTTCCCGATCTCGCAGTAAGTGTTTCTTGCATTCGGTTCGTAAATTGCGCGGAACTTTCTGAATTGTTTGAAATTTCTTGAATCTGTAAGAGACTATTTGATGCACTATTATTATAGAGATTTCTGATAAAATTTCTTCAGTACTTGAAGAATCACTTGCTTCCTCGCAATTTATTTCAGTTTTTGTAATAATTAAATGACTCGACGTTAATTCCAAAGATTGTATATGACTGTCTTCGTATACTTTAATTAATTCCAGATTTTCTCGATTAAAGTTGTTTCTTTTCTCTGTATCCGCAATAATTTCTCCTGTTGGATTCGTTGTGTAGGGAGTCTGGGGATGTGAACTGTCCGTACTTCCGTCGAAAAATTCTTCGACTGTCTTAAATTGGGATTTCGGAGAGCTATATATTCGAGATTTCTTTTTTCGGTCTTCAGGATAATCATGTATTACATTATCGTTAAGTTTTACTGTTGGTCGAGTTGAACGCATACCCACTTAATTAATATTATTGGTTGGATCTAATCGTTCCTTATTGTTCCAAAGGTCCTTACCCTTCTTTTAATTATTTCTATTTCTATTTCGTAAAACAATGAATATACCAGCGTATTACAAATGCTTCAATTCTGCGGGAACAATAAAACGCCATTAAAAAAAAACTTTGTAACAGAGTGAAAACACAGTAAATTGTTCGGTAGGGCCTAGAAACGGGGAAATCTTTATTATTATTACTCACACAATGAAAAGGGAACACAAGATTATTTCATAGAAGAGAGAGAGAGAGAGAGACTAATTTTTCTACCTAGTAGTAGGCTTTGTGGTCCTTGATTTTTCTTGGAGGATAATAATTTTGTGGTCATTCAACGATTCGATATTAGTAATATGATGCTCGCGAGGCGTTTCCACGGATGATAGCGAATCCCTAGTCTCGTGTGAGCTTCGTAATCAGTAACAAGTTCGTCTAGATAATTTTTCCGCTCGATTGCTCGGATTTCCTTAAGGCGATTTATTTGAAATTTATTCGATATTTCAGTGTCGACACACTGTATGACTTGACTAGCGCTTGCTTCGTACGTTATTCCACTTAATTATAAGGAGCGGAATCAGCCGAGACAAAGTAGCGAGATTCCGTGTCATACCGTCAAAACCCAACAGAGTGAGTTTAGATGTTTATAAAAACGACGGGGAAGTGCAACAGCTGACGGCGACACTCCAGCCGTCGGAGATAGCGAAGGCCGTACGTAGCAGACAGGTCAAGACACTGCGCGTAAGCTCAGAGAGCACGGGGAAGAAAGCCAAACGCTTTGCGCAGCAACAACGGAAGCTCGACTTGGTGCCCCTCAGCAGTGAAAAGTGGGCAGCTCGCGCAGGAATAGTGTGCGAATACAACGGTGTATTCCATCTACGAGGGAACAAGCGACAGCGCACGCACGAGGTGCAGCTTCGCGCACCCTTTAAGGTCGGATCGAAGGACCTAGGATCGCAACCCTTGCCTGGGAAGACCACAAAATCGGGGCATGGGTCCGGTAAAATGCAGAAAGCCGGAAAAAGAAATATAGATGCAGACGCTCTGAGTCGCATGTATGCGACCACACGAGCCCAAGTGGGTCAGGAAAGAAAGTCCCATAAGAAAAAGAAAGATACCCCAATCGGGTATACGAACAGCCGCACAAAGCGGAGAGTCGGAGATACCTAAGGCAACTACGAAAACTCGTTAAAGCGAGAGGCTAAACTCGCCTACGAGAAAGAGAAATGGAGAGGCCGACAACAAAATGCTAGTGGACGGCATTGTCCAACCCAGCAGGAGTCAATAGAACGCGCCGCTGTTGGTTGTAGCGAAGAATCCTGATGCAGCCGGAGTGAGGAAAATGCGCGTAGTGGTGGACTTTCGGAAGTTGAACGAAGCCACCATCGGAGACTCGTACCCACTGCTTAATATCACCAAAATATTGGACCAGTTGGGACGGGCCCGATATTATACGACTTTGGATCTCGTCTCTGGATTTCACCAAATCCCGATGGCGCAGCAAGACAAAGAAAAAACGGCATTTTCCACTCCGCAGGGTCATTTTTAGTCCATTCAGATTGAAGAACGCACCACCGACTTTCCAGCGGCTAATGAACTCCGCGTTAGCAGGACAACAGGGCGTCAAATGCTATGTATACTTAGACGACATAGTAATTCATGGCAAGACCTTCAAGGAGCACAATGACATGCTGCGAGAGGTACTGCAGCGGCTACGGCAAGCCAAATTGGGAGTGCAACCTAGCAAGTGCCAGTTCCTGCGCAAGGAAACGCAGTACCTCGGCCACATCATCTCCGAAGAGGGTGTACGTGCTGATCCGAAGAAGCTGGAAGCGGTAAGGGAATTTCCAGTGCCGAGAGATGTAAAAGGAGTACAATCTTTCCTCAAACTAGCTGGCTACTACCAGAAATTCATCAAAGATTTCTCGAAAACCGCGAAACCACTCACAGAATTAACCCAGAAAGGGGTTAAATTTCAGTGGACCGCAGTAAGAGATGCTGCTTTCGGAGAACTGAAGACAGCCCTTACCACAACACCGATACTGAAATATCCAGACTTCACAATCGGGGACGATTTGCCCATATGTTACGCGAGCCGCACCATGTCAAAGGCCGAGCTCAATTAAGCAACAACCGAAAAAGAGCTACTCGCCATAGTTTGGGCTCTCACTCTGTTTCGACCATATATTTATGGTACACGTTTTACGGTAGTCACCCCGGGCCAGCTCAACAACACGGCAGAGAGAGAGGCCGCGCCGGCCAATGCGCCAGAAGAAGATAGAGAGATCCGCAGCGTGCATGCAGATCGTTTTACTGAACCGCACAGCCCCGCCGAAAAGCCGTGCGGTCGGGGAAGGGGCAGACCACGCAAGCTACATACGCAAGCCACTGGTAAGACTGCGAGCACCACTGACAAGGACGGAGCGGGCCCAGCACAGTATGGCGGACCCGCGAAGCGCGAAAGGCCGCGAAAAGCAAACGTTGCAAGGCCGCTCGAGACAGAGAGCGACCCAACGGTGGAGCTAACGGTGGGCACACCGAGCGACGAAACTGCGGACAGAGCACCGCAAAGGCCTGCTGAGGAAGCGAGGCACGGCGGGCCCGTAGCCCACGAACTTCCAGCAACACGGTCGAAGTCAGCGTTATAAAAAAGTATAGGGACTGCCGCAGTGGCGTAGCCATCCATTCTGTCGATGACCACCTGAAAATATTTAAAGAATACCACGACACCCCATAGGAGGGCACCAGGGTATACAGCGTACATTGCATCGAATCCGGACTAATTACGGCTGGCCCGGCCTGAGAAGGGAATTGGTAAATTACATATCGTCCTGCGAATCCTGCCAGAAGAATAAAATCAGGAAAACGGAACAAGTGCCGACGGTGGTAACCGACACCCCATCAAGGTCCTTTCAGAAAATAGCGGTCGACATCGTAGGACCGCTACCAGAAAGCGCATCTGGAAAAAGATATATACTTACTGTCCAGGACGCGCTCACAAAATACAGTGCAGCTATACCACTGCCAAACCAAGAGGCTTCGACGGTCGCTAGAGCACTAGTAGAAGAATTGATCTGCCGGCACGGAACGCCGGAAATAATATTATCAGATCAGGGTACGAACTTCCGCAGCTCGACCTTCATGGAAATGTGTCGACTGCTGCGAATTAAAAAGATACAAACAACGGCCTATCATCCCGAATCGAATGGCGCATTAGAAAGATCACATCGTACCCTCGCTGAGTACCTAAAAACTTTCATAAGCGAGGATCAGGGAAATTGGGACAAGTGGCTGCCGTACGCAATGTTTACGTACAATACCACTCCACATACGGGGACCGGACTGTTTTATTTTATAGGATTTAGAGTACATAGGTGGATAGAGTAATGTTTAAAGAATATAATGGAACATTTTATAAGGGCCAGTGAAGTATACCTGGCAAGTATAAGCCAGTACAAAAGAGACCTTCGCGCAAGTAATAGCTCGATCGTTCGAGCTTATATTCAAGCGTCATATAAAAAAATTCGTAGAAAATCGTAAAATTGGTGTTTCTTAATTCTGCAAAATGGAGATTTCAGGTTGAAGAAAGTAGTTTATTATCATATGCGTCGAAAATTATAACAGATACATATAAATTAATAGCTAAACAATGTCTAAAGTAGAAAAAAATGAAAAATTATGTGCCATCATTTTAGAAAAGCAGGGAAAAAGTTAAAAGTTCCGCAGTGTTCCGCAACGAAACAAGTTTTAAATTAAAGTTTGTACTGCTATGTAAAAAAATTAGTAAAAATCAGCTGCAGCTAGCTGCAACTTTGTTTTTAGTGCACATTTGAATATAAAAAATTACAAATTCACTTGTTGCACGTTTTTTTCAAATTCATATATTTTTGTGAAACTTGTTACTCGGGGGTTTTTGGGGTCGCTGAATTCGAATACGGTGTCAAAAAAACTAAATTCAAAATGGCGGATCCAAAATGGCGGACGCATTTTTCGAAATCAATTGGATTCGCTTGAAACTTGTCACTCGGGGGTTTTGGGAGTCGGTGAATACGAATCTGGTGTCAAAAAACCAAAATTCAATATGGCGGTTTCAATATGGCGGGCGCAATTTTCGAAATCGGTCGGATGCGCTTGAAACTTGGTACTCGGGGGTTTTTGGGGTCGCTGAATACGAATCCAGTGTCAAAAAAACAAAATTCAAAATGGCGGATCCAATATGGCGGACGCAATTTTTGAAATCGGTCGGATTCGCTTGAAACTTGTTACTCGGGGGTTTTTGGGATCGCTGAATACGAATCCGGTGTCAAAAAAACAAAATTCAAAATGGCGGATCCAATACGGCGAACATAATTTTCGAAATAAAACCACCATTTTTAATTTTGTTTTTTCTTGGCTATGCAACGTGAATGGTTCCGTAGCGTAGTGCTTACACGCTGGACTCGTACATTATTGTTCTCGGTTCAAATCTCGTGTACGTAATTTTTTTTATTTTGCATAATAATTATTTAATAAAATTGTAGTTAAATTAATTCAGCAATTTTCATAATTTTAATAATTATTTTTATGTTATAAATAACTCATTTCGTTTTAGAGTATATATTGTTGGATTCTAACATTTATAGAGGATAACGGAACATTTGAAAAGAGTCGACTGTATACATAGACCTACCTGCAATATATAGGTCTACCTATACATAGTGGAACAGATAGACTTTTTGCGAGGGTAATGGAATATTTGAAAAGGGTCGATCACTTCACAAAGGGTCGATAGGCCTACCTGTGGGCCTGTAGCAGTTACGAGCAGAGTTGCCTGATACGTATCTTTTTCGCGCATGCCCATTCAGTTTGGCATCCCCGTGTTCATCAGTGAAGTACTTAGTTCAACTATTTAAAGGTATATATAGCCCTTATTTTGAAAGAGAGATGTTATTTTTATAGAAATTTAATACCGGCTATGATAAATCAACTAATAATAAATTACTGTCTCTCAATAATTTATTACTGCTTAATTTATCACAAGTTGCGTTAAATTTTTATAAGGGTAGGTATTTGTTGGAAAATATATGGGTTCCTTATTGGTATATACATGCCTGGAAATTCTTTCGCATGCACTGCGCATGCCTGAAAAGGGCACGCATCTGGCAAGGGGATATGCTTGATGCAACTCTGGTTACGAGTTACGAGGCAGTGGCGAAGTGATCTTTCTTGGAGTAGCAGCTGTTGTGTTGCATCGTACAAACTAAAAGAATATTTAAAAATTTGCCAAACATCGTGAACTGGATCGTTTTGCAAAATGGACGCTTCAAGTGCAAGTAAGTGCAATATTTTTACATGTTTAACAAATAATAATAAAGATATATTGTTATTATTTATTTCATTCATATTTACACAATGCTTAAAGATTACAAGTGAAAAATAACGTGTAAACGTTTCAGTTAACATACAAAAAAAGTCATGTTTTGTAAACTTTTATTCACAAAATTATTGTAAACTATAGTTTATATAAATTTTTAGCAAAAGTTTTTGCTTTCACTTCAACGTGTTATAAATTTAAAACTTTCTTTTTTGTTTCAGGTGCTGATAGTACCAAACAAATTTCTGGTTTGTCAAGGGAAGAAATTTTTAGATTACTGAAAGACAACTTAAATGACAGTGCTACAATAGCTTTTGAAAAAATTGAAAATAATTTGTCTGCAAAATTACAGCGATCTTTTACGTTATCAGACAATACGAAATCTGTCGTTCGTATACTATTACATAAATTAAAAGCAAAGTGGCAGGAAGTTTGGTGGATGGAACAAAAATTTCTGGAGAAGAATCAGCAATGGCTAAATGGCATCGTTTATTTCGATGAAAAGAAAGAAGATAGATCACCACCACAAACCACGTCAGATGAAACACATATGGGCCGCCCAAAACAGCAATTTGCACAATCCAGTGAAAGAACGAAGCGAAGGAGAACCGAAGACATTCGATCGGGATCAAGTACTGAAGAGCTCTCCTACGCAACACAGATGAATTTACGAATCGAAGGAAACGTGGAAGCTGCTAAAATTGTTAAAGATATAACTTCAAGTAGTCCATCTAAGCTCGAAAGTATAGAAAATCTTTGGAGTTTATTTCTGAAGTCACTCTTTCTGCTGATGAAGCTGTTTCACTTGTAATCGAGCAAAAACTATCGCGAAGTTAATACCAGGGATTAAAGAGTATACCAGGTGTATGCATAAGTTTTTTCCGGTTTTTTGGTAAAAAAAACACGTCATTTTCAAGGGAAATTAATTTTTGTTTTATTCAAAATATTGGCCATCGGCTTCTACACTTTCGCTCATCTTTCAGGTAACTTATGAATATCATGCCAGAAAAACTGCTTGTCTTTTGCGGCAAACCATTCGTCGAGCCATTTTCCAACTTCCTCGAAATTGCTGAAGTGCTGCTCTGGGAGCGCGTGCCCCATTGATGCGAAGAGATGATAGTCAGATGGCGCCAGGTCTGGCGAATACGGCGGGTGCGGAAGGATGTCCTATCCAAGCGATTTCAAGGTGTCTTTTACTGCTTTTGCTGTGTGAGACGGCGCATTGTCGTGTAACAAAATCACTTTGCCATGTCTTTTGGCCCATTCCGGTCGTCTTTCGATTAATGCGTGGTTTAAATTAATAATTTGTTAGCGATAGCGTTGTGTATTAACGGTTTCGCCGGGCTTCAAGAGTTCATAATACACAATACCGCTCTGGTCCCACCAGACACAGAGCATGGTCTTCTTGCTGAAGCGATTTGGCCTTGGTGTTGAAGGATCGGCTTCGCCAGGTGAAAGCCACGATTTTTTCCGCTTCGGGTTTTCAAAATAAATCCATTTTTCGTCACCCGTCACAATTCGATGCAAAAATGATTTCCTTTCGTGGCGTTGAAGCAGCACTTCACAAGTGACTTTGCGATTTTCTATTTGACGTTCATTCAAATCGTGTGGGACCCATTTGCCGAGTTTATTGATCTTCCACATTACTCGTAAACGTCTGCTGATTGTTTCTTGTGACACATGTAATGCTTCTGCTAATTGCCGTTGAGTTTGAGTCGGGTCATCATCCAATAACTCCTGCAATTGCTCGTCTCCGCATTTTTGTGGTCTACCAGAGCGCTCACTATCTTTCACATTGAAATCACCACTTTTAAATTGTCGAAACCATGTCTCACATGTTCTAATCGATGGAGCGTGTTCACCATATGTTTCTACCAGCAAACGTTGACTTTCAGCAGCCTTTTTCTTTTGATTAAATAAGAAAAGCAATGCGTGCCGCAAATGTTCTTTTTCAGGCACAAAACTCGACATGATCACTGAACGATAAAACAAAGACACTAGTTTTTGGCGGACTCAACTTGTGTGTGTTTGTAGGTTAATGTCAGACGAACAAAATGACGTATGTGTCAAATTAATACGCTGCGTACTTTTCGCTGGCGCCATCTCTTAGTTAAACCGGAAAAAACTTATGCATACACCTGGTAAGTAAAAAAAAGAAATGTATATTATATCCATCTTATAAATTAGTACAGAAAGCTAAGTGTAAATGTTATTCTGAAAAAGGTATCATTAGTATATGTGAAACCAATGCAGAAGTTAAACTACAAGCTTTATTAGACCATACAATCAGCCGACTGTTGACGACTCAAATGGATGTCGTAAAAAGTTTGCCGGATGAACAACTTTCTAATTTTAATTGAATTTGTAAGTGGGGTTGTGATGGCAGTTCTGGCCAAAGTATGTACAAGCAAAAATTTAGTGATGATGATGGAAGTAAATCAGATGCTAGTATCTTTTTCACTTCGCTTGTTCCAGTGCAATTAATATTGATCGATAAAAATACATCTGCAAAAATCATTGTATGGAAAAATCCGAGACCATCATCACCACGCTTTTGTAGACCAATAAAAATTGAATTTTTGCATGAAACTACTGAGGCCACTGTTAAATAAACAGAGTATATAAAAGAACAAGCGGACAAACTTATGCCTTTTAAAACTGTAATAAATGGAAAAGAGATCATTGTTACTTACGAACTTGCTTTAACTATGATTGATGGTAAAGTTTGTAACGCAATTACTGCAACTGCTTCTATTCAACGTTGCTATTTATGTAATGCTACTAGTAAAGATTTCAATAAGATCGATGTACTTTTGAAAAAAGAAATTAATAGAGATAATTTAACTTTTGGCATATCTACATTACATATGTGGATTCGATTATTTGAATGTTGTTTGCATGTTTCGTATAAATTGGATATTAAAAAATGGCAAGCGCGAACAAGTGAAGATAGAAAGCGACAGAAAATGGAAAAAAAAATATTCAAAAAGGTTTTCGCCAACAGTTAGGACTTATTGTGGATCAACCAAAGCCTGGATATGGTAGTACGAATGATGGGAACACTGCTCGACGATTTTTCAAAAATGCATCAATTTCCGCTACTATAACGGGCGTTGACGAAGATCTTATTAAAAGGTTCCATGTTATTTTACAAGCTATTCCAAGTGGTCATGAAATTAATGTACCACATTTCCAAGAATACACAATAGAAACAGCTCGAAAATTCGTCGACTTATATCCCTGGTTCTATATGCCTACTTCTGTTCACAAACTTTTAATTCACTGCTCTGAAATAATACAATCTGCTTTATTGCCAATCGGACAAATGTCTGAAGATGCACAGGAGTCTTGTAATAAATATATTAAAAGATACCGTGAAGATTTTGCACGAAAATGCAGCAGAACAAAATCGATGGAAGATCTTTTCTTGCGCTTGCTAGTGGCATCAGATCCGTATATATCAAGCTTAAAGAAATTGCCACATAAGAAATTAAAATTTTTATTTCCGGAAACAATTGCTTTGCTTACTTCACCAACTGTTTATGCGTCTACTGATGATTCTATCTCTTCTTTTTCGATGTCGTCAGATTCTTCAGATTTTTATACAGACAATTCGACTGATGATGAAGACTAATTTTTATGTTAATATTAGAACAATATTCTTGTTAATATAAATTTATTTTTTCAATTTGGCTTTGTACTGTATTTCTCAAATAAATATGTTAGTATTTAAAAAATCGTGTTCCTTATTACACTTTCTTATATATTTGAATTATACATTTTTCAATATTTTTATAAATGATTAAAAATGTAATTACTTATCTGAAATATGTACAAAATATTTCTTTTAAGCAAGAAAATCATTACTCTGTAATCCAAATACATTTATTTTAAAACTGTAAATCAAATTATTATACAGTAATCTTAAAAAATGTTTACTTAAACTAAAATAATTATAAATTAACTGTTTGAACATGTTAATTTTATTTCACAAAATCTATTTTGTTTCAGAAAATGATTTTAAGAAATATGTGCTTCAAAGAAAAAATTACTTGCATGTAACTGAAGTACATTCACGTCAATAAAAAAAGGAAATGTAACTTGTAAATAGTATAAAATAAGTCTTTCAAAAGTGATTTTAATCAATACAATTATAGATGTAAAAGTAAATGTTTTATTACTTTTTATCAAATATATAATTTAGTTACAGATTTATAAAAAGTTAATAAATTTTTATAATCGCTATTTTGGATCTGCCATTTTTAATTCTGTCTTTTTCTCATCGGATTCATATTCAGCGACCTCAAAAACCCCAGAGTAACAAGTTTCAAGCAAATCCGGTTGATTTCGAAAATTGCGTACGCCATATTGGATCCACCATTTTGAATTTTATTTGTTTCACACCGGATTCGTATTCAGCGACCTCGAAAACCCCCGAGTAACAAGTTTCAAGCAAATCCGGTTGATTTCGAAAATTGCGTCCGCCATATTGGATCCACCATTTTTAGATTTGTTTGTTTCACACCGGATTCGTATTCAGCGACCTTGATAACCCCCAAATAACAAGTTTGAAGCAAATCCGGCCGATTACAAAAATTGCGTCCGCCATATTGGATCCGCCATTTTGAATTTTGTTTTTTTCACACCGGATTCGTATTCAGCGACCTCGAAAACTTACAGAAACCAAGTTTCATACAAATTCGATAAACATTCCGTATTATAACTGAGTATTTTCGGTTTACTATCGCCATTTTGAACCCGCCATTTTGTTTTTTTACAATTTTGACTTCAGATTTGTAATCAGCGACCCCAAAAACCCTTATATACTATATCTCAAACAGAATGAACTACGTTTTCGACTTTTGACCAGCTTTTCGGGAATCGGCCCGACTGTGCGCCGTGAAACAAGAGCCCCGCAGCACCTATGCCTACGATGATTACGTCCACGAGTTACGCGAGCGATTACGCGCCGTATGGACAGTAGCACGCGACAACCTGGAAGTCGCGAAAAGGAGGTCAAAGAATATGTACGACCATGGCGCACAGGTGCAGGAGTACCGCGTCAGCCAAGCTGACCCCGAAGTGGACGGGACCTCACGAAATAGTAGAGAAGAGGCCGCCCGTCAATTACGTCGTCCGAAAGGGACGAAAACCTCAGGCGGTGCATGCAAACCGCCTGAAGCTCTTTATCGAGCACTAATAGATCAGGAATATATGAAATTATAAAAATTACCTATAGCTAATTATCAGATAAACTAAAGCTAAGATTGAAGAACCCCTCAGGGCGCAAGGTGGAAACTTCAATAAACCAAGCAGAGTAGGTAATAACGCTATATAATTGAGACAAACAAAAAACATTTTTCGATTAAGCATATAATGGTCGACGGCCTTGGAAGCATCAAGGCCATCATAGGAAATATGGACGCTGCCGATGCCCAAAAGCTTAACGAAGAGATAGCCAGAATAAAGGCCTCACAGCAGACCCTGCAGGAAGGGTCGAAAAACTGAAAATAAGTGGTAAGGACCACGTTTAGTCTATACAATGAAAGCGTGCATCATATAAAGGCCAACGAACGGGCCCTGCTGGCCCAGATACAGCGTATCAATCACACACTCAACCACAACCTGTACTAACAAGGAAAGGTACTTTGGTGTCCCCCTCCGATTTTAATGCAACTCACGTATGTTGTAGAGCATCGAAAACTAAAAGACACGTATTTTTTTTTATCGGCGGAAAAACATTTTTAAGGGGTGAAATCGCCCTTCAAAGATAGCATGTCGAGGGGTGATTTTGCAGTTTCACCCAGAAGGCGTCAACCGATTTTAATAAAACAAAAACCAAAATACTCCTCATTGCAGACAATCAAAATTCAACGCTAAGTTGAAGAAAAAAATTCATTTGCAGGGGTGAACAGCCCCCTGATTTTTCAAATTTCCACCCTACACAAAAAACTAATCAACCAAATTGAACAGAACATGTACCATTTGGAAGGGCAAGTTAAAATAAAGTTGACGTATTTTTGCACATTCAGAGGAAAATGAGTTTACGGGGGTAAACTACCCCTTATCCATTAGTACGTATATTTGTGCGTACATTCTTGTTTCTCGTTATTTACATGTTAAGGAGCTGCTTGCGTTCACTCTTTGTGCTGATTTTGTGCTTATCAATAATTTATCGTCATATGTCATCGACCTTTCGATTAGATAGTATTTCGATTCGGCGCAAATTTCGGAATAAGTCGATGATGCAACAGTCGTTCCATCTATAAAACTTTGTCAGTTATTCCAACGAAATGAATATGATCTTATTTTTTTGAGTAATCTAATCATACGCCAATATGATAAAAATACCTTCGACGCAGTAAGAGGTGTTTTCTACATAGGCGGCTATCTGGGACTGCGTATTATCTGCTGATATCGCATGTGGTTCAACAACAAGTCTTTCAAATATAAAAGCCGCGATACATACAGCGATCTTCAGTTGCTCATTTGAACGGAGTGCCAGTGCGTCAGTTATAATTTATGACAAAAAAAAATCAATAGACCATGAAAGTCAATCCAATCAACGTCATTAAACTTCTTTTAGCTACATTTCAAGCCATGAATATTCCCGAAACTCCGATTAACAATGCAGAAATCGAGGTAAAGCAGAATTTCAAAAAAGTTCTGGTCGACTGCATGGACGATTATAACGGAGTTGAAATTATCGAGGAACAATCGCTAGATTTTCAAGAGCCATTTAAGCAATATGATGTTAACCCTGTCGAGGACACTCTTTGGCAACATGATAAAGGTCCAGTGGATTCTGATACTTGTTCTAAAGACGAAGAAGACATAAGCTACGATTACGAACGCAAAGCAATCGAATATTGGAGATCCGGTAAGAAGAAAAATTACAGTGTCGATACCGTGAGTCAGAAATTCAAAAAAGTCAAATCTGTACGACAATTAAAACGCTGGGCAAATCAAATGAACAAAAGTGGGACCTACAAGGAGAAATTAGCTCAAATCTCTGAATATACTTTGAAAAACATACAAGCCGCAATAGATGCTGGTTTCATTGTTCATGATATCGACCTTCAAAAGTGGGCTCTACAAGCTCAAAAAGAGATAGGTCACGAAGACATTCGTTTTAAAGCTTCTCATAATTGGCTTCGGAAGTTCAAGAAATCACATCGTATTGTGTCCAGGAAAATTAATAAATTCGTAACACGAAAAACTATAGAAGACGAACCAGTTTTAAGGATGAATGCAGAAAACTTCGTAAATGAAATTAAACCATATATTCAAACATATGGACCGGAAAACATATATAATTCAGATCAGAGCGGTTTTCAACTGAAAATCCACTCTGGCAGGACTCTGACGACTGAAGGAACTAAACAAGTGCAATGTGTAGTACAATCCATATCATCTACAACTCACAGCTACATTATCCAGCCAACCATAAATGCAGATGGAAAATTATTGTCACCCCTTTTTATCGTTCTAAAAGAGGGAAAGGGTGAGTTCGGTTCAATCGTGGAAAAAAATTTATTCAGGCCAGAAAACGTATTTTTAACAGCAACGAAATCCGGAAAAATGACTTCAGGTATGGACAAAAATGATTGCCAGAAAATATTGAACATATGATGAATTATACTATATCGATAACCAATATCATCCTATATACAGCGTATTGTTGATAGACTCGTGGAGTGGACACTGCCCAGAAGTTGTTCTAAATGCAACACCTCGGGGCAAAAAAATAATCACAAAGATAATACCTAAAGGCACCACAGGGAAAATCCAACCACTTGACGTTTTTGGTTTCCGAATATGGAAAAATTTTGTACGACATTTTTCCGACAGTGTATTATTACTTAATTCTGATATTAATTAGCACTTGAGAAACAACATAATCAAACTGCAATCTCTCGCACACAATCAACTTTCATCACCCAGATATAAAGGGTGGTTAAATTTTAAGGGCCGATGTTGATTTTGAATAAAACACAAATTATTTAGGAAATTATTGTCAATTCTTTTTATTATGATAATATGGTATGATTCAATTATGTATGGAACAAAATATCGGCTAAATGGCCGCCGCGACCTCGGCGGCACACCTCCATCCGATGGTCCAAATTTTCGATGACGCTTAGGCATAATTGAGGTTCTATGCCGTTAATGTGCCAAATTATCTCATCCTTTAGCTCTTGAATTGTTGCTGGCTTATTGACGTACACCTTTTCTTTCAAATAACTCCAAAGAAAGAAGTCCAACGGTGTCAAATCACATGATCTTGGCGGCCAATTGACATCGCCACCACGTGAGATAACACGGCCATTGAATTTGTCGCGCAAAAGAGCCATTGTTTCGTTAGCTGTGTGGCAAGTGGCACCGTCCTGTTGAAACCACATATCGCCCACATCCATATCTTCCAATTCGGGCCATAAAAAGTTCGTTATCATCTCACGATAGCGAACACCATTCACAGTAACTGCCTGACCGGCCTCATTTTGGAAAAAATACGGCCCGATGATGCCGCCAGCCCATAAACCGCACCAAACAGTCACTCTTTGTGGGTGCATTGGTTTTTCGACAATCACTCTTGGATTATGATTCGCCCAAATGCGGCAATTCTGCTTATTGACGAATCCACTGAGGTAAAAATGTGCCTCATCACTGAAGATGATTTTCTTCGAAAATTGATCATCCACTGTTGCCATTTCTTGCCACCATTCTGACCATTGACGACGTTTGGAATGGTCAAGAGGCTTTAGTTCTTGAGTCAATTGCACCTTATAAGCGTGTAAATGCAAGTCTTTATGCATAATATTCATCAACGACGAGCGTGAGAGGTGCAATTGTTGGGCACGACGACGAGTTGAGGTGGACGGCTCTTCAGCCACACTATCGCGAACAGCAGCAATATTTTCTGCAGTACGAGCTGTACGAGCATGCACTGGTGTTTTAATATCTCCTACAGACCCGGTTCGCTCAAATTTTTGCATGATTTTTCCGATTGTACGCACATTCGGACGATTAAATTGACCGAAAAAATCACGAAGTGCACGATATGCATTTTGATTTGAACGCCCATTTTCATAATAAGCCTGAATAATTTTAACGCGTTGCTCGATTGTGTATCTTTCCATGGTTCAAATTGAGTTAGTCTGAAATTGAGAAATGTCAAATGAAATGCAGAAAAAAACTTGACGTTTAGGTGTGGTTCACATTCAACATCGGCCCTTACAATTTAACCACCCTTTATAAATCTTTTCAAATATGCATGGTTCAAAAGTAATTATATAACCGATAAGCCAAACGAATTCGACAATCCAGTGAGTTTTGGTTTCGGTCAATCGTCTCAAGCACACTATGAAGTACTAGGTTGTAATAATGTGGCCATCATCAGATGCTCATGGTGCAAGAAGTCTTTATGTTTGCAACATTTTTTTGAAGAGTATCATTTCTGCACGACTTACGAACCATGATTGCTGCAAATTATGACGTGCACATTGCACGTTGATGAATTGTAAAAGGAATGATACATTATAATATATACTGTGGTGTATGTAGATGCGCAAGGCGGTAAGAATAAATGTGAGAGAATGGAGAGTGGAGAGAGCGTTAACATGGGACGTGAAAAGGACGACAGTCGAATAAATGCGCATGCCAAAACCGGGTATTTGTTATTTCTCGCCTATGTCCTCAGCTGATCGCCGCTGTTTCCAAATACAGCCATACATATATGCCATACAACCACTCAACCCCAGCAACATTCCCCAGTATTCTGTATTTGAACAAGCTATTTTTTTCAGTAAGTAACGCGAAACTCGTGAATGGACCATTCTACTTGCAAGTAGCAGCCGGTCACCGCCTTAATAATGAACAAAGCATCATCTGAAGGGCCCCCCGTTGACTTCGGCTAACAAAAATGTTTCTAATCAATTCGGGCATTTAAATAACGAGAAACAAGAATGTACGCACATATATACGTACTAATGGATAAGGGGTAGTTTACCCCCGTAAACTCATTTTCCTGTGAATGTGCAAAAATACGTCAACTTTATTTTAACTTGTCCTTCCAAATGGTACATGTTCTGTTTAATTTAGTTGATTAGTTTTTTGTGTAGGGTGGAAATTTGAAAAATCAGGGTGTTGTTCACCCCTGCAAATGAATTTTTTTCTTCAACTTAGCGTGGAATTTTGATTGTCTTCAATGAAGAGTATTTTGGTTTTTGTTTCATTAAAATCGGTTGACGCCTTCTGGGTGAAACTGCAAAATCACCCCTCGACATGCTAATTTTGAAGGGCGATTCCACCCCTTAGAAATGTTTTTTCGCCGATAAAAAAAAATACGTGTTCTTTAGTTTTCGATGTTCTACAACATACGTGAGTTTCATCAAAATCGGAGGGGGACACCAAAGTATCTTTCCTTGTAAGTCCTTGACAAATATCCATTATGCCAGAAAATAGAGTGATTGCTTTCATACCAATGCCTAAGAGTCGCATGGCAAGAACTATTCGACGGTTTATTTTAAAAGCCTTATCAACCAGAGGACATGAGTTTATATAATTTACACGACAATTGCACTTCACTGCTATTTTGAAGCCCAATCCACGAGGACTTGCTTCACTAAAAGTTATATCTTCTTTATACGTCTTACACATGACAAGTGCACTGATAGCTAAGAAGACATGAAAAAAGTTAGGAATACTATAACCGTGTTCTCTGTTTATACAAAAGTCGTCGTCTCCAGTATCTTTCAATTTTTACGCTGACGTACTGGTATGCTCAATATCAGCTTCGAAACTGTATCGATTTCCTTGAAATTTCCTTTTTTTTTGGTATCGTCTTATGTGCACGGCCACCTCGCTTGCCTTTTCGATCCATTTTTGAAATACGCACGTCTACTTCGTTTAGAGGTCAAAAGTTAAAAGACTATTTGTAAGGAAACCTTGGGTATTGGACTGTGTTTGAGAAATCCTTGGATGTTGTTGGATCGACCTGTGAATATATTGAAAACTATGAGTCTTCACTCACGACAGGAAAAAAAGAAACCAGACACATTGATGTTTAATTAGAGAAAGTGGTTTATTACACCTTCCGCATGTCAGTTACAAAATAGGTTTAACCCTTTGCACTCCGAGTGTTTTGTTACTCAACAGCAGATGGCGCAATAGCGGCGCCTACGGAGTGCAAAGGGTTAATTTAGAAAATTTACCAAATACAAAATAAAATATAAAAGAATTAGAATTTTAAATTTAAGGCAATTTGAGTAACACTCAATTACGTTAATTGAGTGCTGTCCCTGTGAAGTGCTTGAGTAGCACATAATTGTGTTAAACGTGTGCTGTATCTAAAGAGTGGCGTGTACGCGGTGCAGCCAGCGCTGCGGAGCATGCCACGCAATGAGATCGATAAGTGCGTAGACGAATTTAATGCCTGTCAGCAAATACTCAATATGATGGAGAAATAGAATTTAAAGAGAGTGAGTACTAGCACATGCAACTCTGACAATTGAGTGGAATTCTGCTATGACAGGCTGTGATGCAGTCTACGCTGCAGAGCACTGAAATGTGAGCTTGAGGAGGCACAAAATGATTCGACTGAATTCACAACACTTCCCCTGCAAGTTTAATTGGGGGAAAGTGCAGTGAATTGGTAAAACACACGCAATTATATTAATCGAGTGCGCCACAGGTTGAGTGAAAACGTGGTACAGCCCGTGCTGCAGCACACGTCAATGGGTGAGCCCTTTATGCTGATGTACCGATGTATATAAATGTCCTCACCGTCAGTGAATTATGTTAAATTATGACGGTGTACTCTTACCTTAATTTGAGTCCTGGTGAGCAAGAAATAGTTGAGATGATCCCGTGTAGAGAAGCGAAAATTGTCCGAGCTTTGCCAAAATGTGTGCGCTGTTCGAGCGGGTTTTCACGTAAGTGTCGAAATATCCAATATGGCTGCGGGATACGAAAGCGTCGTTGGGCGCTGAAGTCAATTGAGAGAGATAGCCGGTGAGCGAAGCCGAAGTCAAGCGAGAGAGACATCCTCTCGCTCAACGCGGCATGCCTGCGAGGCACAGCCTCGGCTCCGCGAAGCCCTGCCTCGGCTATCTCCGGCCCAACCGACCGCAGCGTGCTAGAGCACAGCAACAGGTTGACGCACGGCGAATATCGATCGCCGTGCGCCAGTTGATTATCCAACAGACTGCAAGGGGGGCAAGGGACAGGGAAATTCCCCAAGCCGGTATACAATGGACACAACGGTCGATGTATTATGGTCGAAGGGATGACTACCTGCCACTCCCCAATGCACTGCAGCATTTAAGCCTCTGTAACTATGAGAGTTCTACGAATTTCAAATTTATATTTTTGGGACACATTTTCAAAACCCCAAATTATAAGAAAATGCAATAAAAAAGAATTTTTGAAGTTTCTAGACGATAAAGCCCCCTTAAAGGATACCGTGCTGGTTGTAAAATATTCTTGGATATTTTAAACGATTTTTCACGATTGGTTTAAGACGCACTAGCCATGTAAAACGTTTAAGGCATATTCGCATATTTGACTAACGGTTCATCGGCAGTACATAGCAAGGATCTTTGCAGTTCTTTACTAGCATGACAGAGAGCGTTGAGTAGGGCAGTCTGACGTTTACCGACCGGTGGTCGTATACAATGCAGTCTTTTTCATTACTCCCATGTTGTTGTTGTTCCGATGTTTGCACATGTCACACGTTCTCATTACTAGTGTAAAAACTGCACCTACATTAGTCTAAATACCCACCCCTTTTTTGTCTTGCTTTTTTCGGCACGTACACCTGCTTTTGAGGATCGTCGGGAATATGCTTGTTCGACGTCGACAAATATCAGATGTGGATTGCTTGAGGTCCAACAATAGATAGCCATGTGGCTGTGCAGTAGCATCATGATAGGCCTCCGATAAAAAACGTGGATCTTCAGGATATACTTCTCTGGCTAGATGTTGAATCTCCCTTCGATCTCGAGGGTTTTTAAACATTATGTTATGCCGGTACCGCGTAATTGGATTATTCGGTATTCGGTATAATATTAAAAAGTTATTATTTTTTGGGATCGTTTGCCGATTAGGAAATGGATCTCGAGTAATAGGTGAAAACGCGAATTTATATAAATGGAAGTATTTATTATAGGCAACGGTAACTTTCCGTTGTCTATTTAAAAGTCAATACAAGAATGTACAATAATTCTGTTGTTTCGAGAAATTGACGAGGAACCAACCCGTTCTCTTTGAGTCTACTTTAAAAACTGATTTTCGTAAAGCAGTTGCTAACTGTGTTCGCGAAAATCCCTTAGTTCGCACTTTTTGCGTTAGCCTATCGTCGATCGTCAAGCGAGTCGCCTCATGCTGCGTCGGCGTTCTTGGTGTCGATCGTACGATCGGGCATTGGACTTCGTTTCCTGTCTTGAACGAATTCCAATGTTTCGGCTATGGAATATTCCCGAAAATACCATGAAGTGGAATATTCCGCGGTATAACATCCCTCCCCCCTTAAAAGCAAAAATTTTATTCTTTAAAAAATTTTTTCTTTGGTTGGTTTCTCGTACCTTTACAATTTGATACAATTTTACAGTTTGATGTTTTATGTAACAATACAATAAAAATTTTCATTTTTTATTTATCAACGATGAAGTTTTTGCCTTTTGCTTCTTATCGTCGTTCGGGCCGAGCGAGTCGTTCTCGGTTGGGGGGACGGGTGCATACCCTAGCCATGTCGAATCGCAGTCGCTCCTCTGGCTCTTGTCGTCTGAGTGGCTCGAGGTTGATGTTTACCTCGGTGGCTGCCGGGGTCGTTGCCTCGCGTGTCCTTGTCGGTGTTCGGTTTCGTTGATACCTGTAACATTTAAACAGAACGTAGCCCACCAAGGCTATTGGTGCTAGGGCACCCAGTGAGTAGAAACTCAGGTTGTGGATGTGCTGCATCCCGTCTCCGCCAGTATCGAGGGTTTCCATGATTTGATCTGCTCGAGCTCTAAGCTTTCGACGCTCTTCTGGGTCTCGCAGCACGCTCTGTAGTAGAATGGTCTTCTCGGTCTACGTCGGGGGCGCCTGAGCTTCAATCTCCGTTAATTTCAAATTTAACGACGGAAGATAGTTTTCTCGGATAGCCTGCGATGTTCGCCCTGTTGTTTTCACGCCGAAATCTGGGGCGGTTACAATACATACGCCTATCACAGCCAGTATTCCGCTTATTTGTGTCCATTTTCGCATATCTTAGGATTACGCAGGGCGCGTTGTTTGTAAACAAAATTTCATGGTGTGTCGGCAGGCAAATGTTAGATTTACTCTGTACCTTGCAATTTCTTAAAGTCATCGGTTGTTATCCTCAGGCATTTACGACTCTTGGTGTCAATGACTACGTAACTCCCAGTCGTGTCCACGTAGTCGTACCCGTCGTTGCTTGCTCGCGTGTGTATAGGGTGTATATACTGTACAGTTGCTGCCTGAGCAGCGGTATGTCGAGTACGAGTATAATTGCGTCACCTTCGCTGTAGGCCTTTAAGTCAGCCAGTCGTATAAGTTCTGACGCTTGGCTGTGCTCTATTCAGCTTTGGGACTAGATTGTTCAGGCGTACCTTCTTCCTCATTGTGAGGCTTAACCAGTGTATTATTATTATTTTTTTCAAAAATATTAATATTGTCTTGCAATATGGAAATGATTTGGCATATTTCACTGTCATTTGTGGAAATCGAATTACCAATCAATATGTGTATATCAACCGAATAGAGTGTGCACATTGACTTACACTTTCCAAAATTAAGCATGCTCTTAGAGGCTTCATTTCTTCAATTTACTCTATATATTCTTTTCACACTCTACGCTGAACAATATCCTGCGTCAGCATTAATATTCTATACATTTGTCGAGGTGGTTTTCAAGCATGGTCGCAGTATTCCGTCTCCTCTGGATTGCGTAATTAAAGTGCAATTTCTTATTAATTGATTCGTTCAATATATTTTTTCTATATGTATATATATCATGTATTTTCATCTCGGTATGACCCTCTATTTTCTGTTGATAAAATTCGGTCTCCTAAGACCTCTTCTACTTTATTGGAGCTCCGTACCCTGCGTCCCGAGGGGCTCCTTCCCATATTTATTTTCTAGCTGATATTCAGTTTTAATCAGCTATAAGTATGCGAATTCTTCAATTCTTGAGCTATTAGTGCTTGATAAAGAGCTTCAGGCGGTTTGCGTGCACCACCTGAGTTTTCCGTCCGCTTTCGGTCTACGTAATTAACGGGGGGCCTCTTCTCTACTATTTCGTGAGTAGTATGTGTACACCTTTGCTCCATCCCACTACTACCCCCATTTCGTCCCCCACCACGCGGCTACCCCCACCACTGCACTTTTCCACCGTCGCGCTACCCACTCTGCTTAACCAGTGTCGGTAACGTGGAGATGGTAAAGTGAGGTGTCGTGGGTACTCTGGTGAACCAGGAAGACTAAAGATAAGCGCAGGATCGAGTGGTAGATACTGCAGACTCTCGTAGATTTGTCTAGTGTTTATGCTGAACACATAGTCAATATTTTATTTAAATGACTTTACACACATTTACCATCGCACGCAACATCCCTGCAAACACCGTAATCTTCGCTCGGAGATTCCTTCACTATTTAATTTATTTTTATCACTGTCCGATCGTCGAGAGGTAAAAGCATTGTAATATTCACGTACTATTCTATCGTTTTTCATAACATTATCGCAAAAGAAATTATTAAATCGCGACATGGTGAATCCGCACGACATACAATTCAGGAATACGATACAAAATTGTTCGCACACATCCGATGTATTACTCTATAGCTGCTTGAGGCCGTACCGATAGAACTTGCAGTTTCTTCGTAGCCATGCGAGATGTTGCGGTATAATCGGTGGTCGCCCGTAGCTATCAAAGTACATTCCTTTTCCATGATGGTTAACGTACACGGCGATCCAATGCTCTCCAGGTCCGTCGTGGTTATCCGTGTTATTGTGCCGCGAACTAATTCTTTGTTATTATCTCGTCATTGTCTTCCATTGCGTGAGGCCCACTCACCAAGGTAGAAAAATGTGCAAATGTAAGCATCGAGCTGCTCGCAATGACTGCAATGAACTCGAGCTACAACTTGTTGGAATTTGCAAGCCAAGATTATTATGAAACCCATTTACACTCGATTTCGGTCAATGGGGCAAATAACTGCTTTGCCGAAATCAGTCTAAAGTTTGACATCAACCTGAACGGTTGATGGCGGATCGAACTCGCCCGAAATATTAGATTCTAACAGGGGATTCAGACGCGAGAGGTTGGTTCCTCGTTCAGGCTCGTAACCACAAATTATTGTATTAAACTCTGATTGACTTTTAAATAGACAACGGAAAGTTGCCGTTGCTTATAATGAACATTTCCATTTTACATAAATTCACGTTTACACGAATTACTCGAGTTCCTTCTCCTAATCGGCAAACGATTCCAAAATAATAACTTCTTAATATTATACCGATTACCGAGTTGTCCAATTACGGGATCTGCTGAAGTGATAAGTGCTACGTAATTTATTTGGACAAAAACGGTTTTGGACAAAGTTAAGAGTGACTCTATAGTGACGACTACGACTGACGCAAAGGACGCCAGTGTAGTTCGTGAAAACCCGACTAATCTAACGCGAAGACGCGAAATGAACGTCGGTGCGGTGTGACGTATCGGTCAACCGTTTAAAGTCCCGATTGACGGTGTCACGTCAAGTCGCGGAAAACCGCACAAAGTGTGCAACCGAGTACCCGAAGTGGTAACTTGTGACAAAGTCGTCGCGCAGCCATTACCGACGCAAGAAGACGAGCCCAGGAACCACCAAGAGACGGGTGAACGGAACCAGGGAGGACAACTGGACCAACCTTCGAGGGGAACTACGGGACAACAGGTCTACAGCACCGAAGGAACCGCACCCGAGGAAAAACGCCATGGAGAGGACCGTCAGTCAAATCATCTTGCTGTAAGTGGCGGTTATGTTATACATATACATATAGGCTAGTAAAGTCAAAGCCAGTCGAGTCAAAGCTGTAAATAGAGAAATCGTTCCAAGGTATATATGTATCTCTCGTGAGATTATTTTTTTTTTTTGAAAATATTAAAGTAAAAACCCTTCGCGAAATAAACATGTCGGAAGTCCGATCAAGACGTAGGGGCAACTCGTTAGAGACGACGTTGCCTGGCGCAGGGGTAGACCCCGGATTAGCTGCAGCTGTAGGGAATATAGTTTACGAAGCGCACAGGGCGTTATCGGAGCTCTCGCCGACGGGACGAATCCCCGCGGCCAGACAGGAGAACCTCGCAGGTCGTCTGACAGCCCAGTTTGGCGTGAATCCACTCAATTGAAAACTCAAAATCAACTTGAAAACATGCAAACGATAGATCGCGTAGGTTTCCCTGCAGTCACCGGTACGGGAGCCCGGTCGATACCTTCACGAGTACGAGATCGGTTAGAGGCGGTCGACCGGAGCCACCGTGAATTGGAAAGAGCTCGACGGCAGTGCGAAAGGCTACAGCGCGAGCATGACCAAGGTCAACGCGAAATCGATCGCGAACTCAAGGAGGCTGAAACACCGTCGGCAAGACGGAACTTGGCGGATACGCTAAACGAGGTTGGTGTGGACGAGTAGGAGCTCATCCACTCCTTAAGAGAGCAAATTGCCGAGCTCCAACGACGGTTAGGAGGAGCAGGGATGGAGGACTATCCGCCCCCCGCACAGCTCCTGAGACGCACGCGGTTCGAGGAGACGCGGACGCCCTCAAATATGCTCAACCTTGGCCTAGGTATCAAAATGGTGAAATCATTCGACGGCAAGGATACAAAGGCGTTGCCGCTCTTTTTAAGGTCCTGCGAGACGATATTCCGCAGGGTAGCAGAGGAGGAGCATGACACCCTCCTGGAGTTCACAGTCATGAGTAAGTTAGAGGGCGCAGCAGTAAAACAACTGCAGCACAAGACCATCAGTAACATGGCGCAACTCAGGAGCGAGTTGAAAGCGTCTACGGACAACGGAAGTCCCTAGCCGCGCTGCAGATGGAGTTCAGCTCCCTCCGACAGGGACAGAATGAGGACATCGCCGCCTACGAGGCAACAAAGGAGAGGATTACGGTAGATATAACCGAAATACTCTGTGAACCGTTAAGAACGGAGGATCAGAAGATCACCGTAGAGAGTATCACTCGACGAAGTGCACAGGCTAATTTCGAAAACGGCCTGCACG
Source organism: Cylloceria caligata (assembly GCA_963942595.1). NCBI lineage: Eukaryota > Metazoa > Arthropoda > Insecta > Hymenoptera > Ichneumonidae > Cylloceria > Cylloceria caligata. The sequence goes on from OZ012705.1 coordinate 62,277,037, forward strand.
GCCAGGTGCAAGTGCTGGTGCGTGCGAGAAATTACCAAACGCTGCATGACTTTGTGGCAATGGCCATAGAGGTCACCAACATAGTGCAGCCAAAGGGAGAGGTAGGTGGAGCATTAAGCCACCCCAGAAGGTCCCTAGGCGCACCATCCCGGCAGGGAGAAAATTGCTTGACCTGCGGAGGACCAGGACTCGAGCCACGTGCTCGAGACTGCACCCGCAGATCGGGAAGAGTAAGCCTAACGATGCCCAGTGAGGATAAATCCATACACCACGTCGACGTTGTGTGCAACTATTGCCAAAAAGAGGGCCACTTGTGGAAAGACTGCAGGAAGAAATTGTCGCAAAACAAGAGCGAGCCTGCTCAGTCTTCACAGCATCCCCAACGTCCAAGAGACTCAGGGGGCAAGATTGAGAGGTCCACGGTGAATGCAGGTATAAGTCAATCAAATACCGATGCTAGCCCGCTAGGAACGATGAGAATAAACACGCTCACGGTCCAGCATAGACCCGCGCGCAGGAAGAGGAAAATAGCACAGCAGTTACTGCAAGTAACGCACCATCGACTTTGACATCGTCGCATCATTGGCCGTGACCGGGGTACGTACCCTTCAAGCGGACACAGGGGCCCGGGGCAGTATACTGAAGGAGGGATGCCTCAAGCCCGAGACCATGGTGAGCAGGTGCTCTTCGAAGTTGCAGAGTGTGGCAGGTGAAAAATTCACCCCCCTCGGTATAGCAAAAATTGTGCTGGAGACACCGGTTCTAAATGTGGAACATTGGTTCTACATAGTCCTGAATAACGTGCCGCTAGGGGTCAATTGACTGCTAGGTATGGACTTTATCAAGCAGCATAAAATAGACATCCTGCATGGCGAGATGCTTAAGTTGTATGGGCACTGCATACCACTACGGGACGGCGCAACGAGGATATATTCGTCACCAAGCAGTAGAACTGCCGCTACATGCAAGTACATAGGCCTGCTGACAAAGATGAAGCTTCCTTCTGGAAATGGGTCGAACATAGATGCCGCCAAGGGGAATAAATTTGTCGGGCTACCTATAAGGAGCGGAATCAGCCGAGGTAAAGTAGTGAAATTCCGTGTCACAACGTCAAAACCCAATAGAGTGAGTTTAGATGTTTATAAACACGACAGGGAAATGCAACACCCGACGGTGACATGCGAGCCGTTGGAGACAACAAAGGCCGTACGTAGCCGACAGGTCAAAACACTGCGCGTAAGCTCAGAGAGCACGGGGAAGAAGGCCAAACGGTTCGCGCAGCAACAACGGAAGCCCGACTTGGTGCCCCCCAGCAGTGAAAATCAAGCAGCTCACGCAGGAATAATGTGCGAATATAAGCGTGTATTCCATCTACGAGGGAACAAGCAACAGCGCAAGCACGAGGTGCAGCTTCGCGCACCCTTTAAGGTCGGATCGAAGGACCTAGTATCGCAACCCTTGCCTGGGAAGACCGCAAAAGCGGGGCATGGGTCCGGTAAAATGCAGAAAGCCGGAAAAAGAAATATAGATGCAGACGCTCTGAGTCGCATATATTCGACCACACGAGCCCAAGTGGGTCAGGAAAGAAAGTCCCATAAGAAAGAGAAAGATACCCCAATCGGGTATACGAACAGCCGCACAAAGCGGAGAGTCGGAGATTCCTAAGGCAACTACGATAACTCGTTAAAGCGAGAGGCTAAACTCGCCCACAAGAAAGAGAAATGGAGAGGCCGACAACAAAATGCTAGCGGACGGCATTGTCCAGCCCAGCAGGAGTCAATAGAACGCGCTGCTGGTGGTTGTAGCGAAGAATCCTGATGCAGCCGGAGTGAGGAAAATTCGCGTAGTGGTGGACTTTCGGAAGTTGAACGAAGCCACCATCGGAGACTCGTACCCACTGCTCAATATCACCGAAATATTGGACCAGCTGGAACGGGCCCGATATTATACGACTTTGGATCTCGCCTCTGGATTTCACCAAATTCCGATGGCGCAGCAAGACACAGAAAAAAACCGCATTTTCTACACCACAGGGCCATTTATAGTATAACCTCATGCCGTTTGGACTCAAGAACACGCCACCGACATTCCAGAGGCTGATGAACTCCGCGCTGGCTGGACTACAGGGAGTTAAATGCTATGTATACCTAGACGACATAGTAATCCACGGCAAAACCTTCAAGGAGCACAACGACAGGCGGCTAGAGGTACTGCAGCGGCTAAGAGAAGCCAGATTGGCAGTGCAACCGAGCAAGTGCCAGTTCCTGCGCAAAGAAACGCAGTACCTAGGCCACATCATCTCCGAAGAGGGTGTACGTGCTGATTCGAAGAAGCTGGAAGCGGTAAGGGAATTCCTAAGAATTAAGAAAGAAGTAAAAAGTAAGAATTAACCCAGAAAGGGGTTTAATTCGAGTAGACAGCGTTAAGAGATGTTGCTTTCGAGAAACTGAAGACGGCGTTTACCACTGCACCAATATTGCAATATACAGACTTGGAAAAGCCGTTCGTTGTAACAACGGACGCCTCAGACAGGGCGCTCGGCGCTATTCTTTCGCAAGGCAAGATCGGGGACGATTTGCCCATATGTTACGCGAGTCGCACCATGTCGAAGGCTGAGCTAAATTATACAACGACGGAAAAAGAACTACTCGCAATAGTTTGGGCTCTCGCTCAATTCTGGCCATATATGTATTTATGTTACTTGTTTTACGGTAGTAACGGACCACCAACCACTCACCTGGCTGTTCGGAGTAATGACCCAGGTTCAAGACTTATGCGTTGGAAAATAAAATTAGCGGAACATGAGTTTAATGTAGAATACAAGGCAGGTAAGCGCAACACAAATGCAGATGCGGTAAGCCATATATTCCTTACTACGGGGGCCCAAACGAAAGCAGAGAACGTAGTCTATAAGTCGGAAAAGGACAGCACTACGGGGCAAGTAGGCTCAACGAACGACCGCACGAAGCGGAGGGTCGAAGATATCCCGTATCGCCATGGTAGCTCCTTGGAGCGAGAGATCGAGCTCGCCCACGAGACAGAAAAGGACAGCATGCGCCTGAGTACGCACAGCCCCACAAAGCGGAGAGCCGAGAATACCATGGGCCAGCCCAGCAACGAGGCAGAGCGAGAAGCAGTGCCTGCCCATGCAACAGAGAAGGATAGAGAGATCCGCAGCGTGCATGCAGGTCGCTCTTCTGAACACCACAGCCCCGCCGCAAAGCCGTGCGGTCGGGGAAGGGGCAGACCACGCATGCTGACAGAGAAAAGCACTGGTAAGACTTCGAGCATCGCTGACAAAGACAGAGCAAGCCCAGCACAGCATGGCGGACCCGCGAAGCGCGGAAGGCCGCGAAAAGCAAACGTTGCAAGGCCGCTGGAGACACAGAGCGATCCAACGGCGGAGCTAACGGTGGGCACACCGAGTGAAGAAACTGTGGACAGAGCACCGCAAAGGCCCGCTGAGGAAGCGAGGCACGGCGGGGCCCGTAGGCCACGAACTTCCAGCAGCGCGGACGAAGACAGCGTTATAAAGAAGTATAGCGACTGCCGCAGTGGCGTAGCCACTCCTTCTGCCGATGACCGCCAGAAAATAATCAGAGAATACCACGACACCCCCATAGGAGGGCATCAGGGTATACGGCGTACGTTACATCGGATTCGGACCAAATACGACTGGCCCGGCCTGAGAAGAGATTTAGAAAATTATATATCGTCCTGTGAATTCTGCCAAAAGAATGAAATCAGAAAAAAGGAACGAGTGCCGATGGTGGTAACGGACACCCCATCGAGGTCCTTTAAGAAAGTAGCGGTCGACATCGTAGGACCGCTACCAGAAAGCGCATCTGGAAAAAGATATATACTCACTATCCAAGACGCGCTCACAAAATACAGTGCAGCTATACCACTGCCGAACCAAGAGGCTTCGACAGTCACTAGGGCACTCGTAGAAGAATTAATATGCCGGCACGGAACACCGGAACTAATATAATCAGATCAGGGTACGAACTTCCTCAGCTCGACCTTCAAGGAAATGTGTCGACTGCTGCAAATTAAAAAGATAAAAACAACGGCCTATCATCTCGAATCGAACGGCGCATTAGAAAGGTCACATCGTACCCTCGCAGAATATCTGAAAAATTTCATAAGCGAGGATCAGGGAAATTGGGACGAGTGGCTGCCGTACGCAGTGTTTACGTACAATCCAACTCCACATACGGGGACCGGACTGTCTCCTACGCGTCGCATGGACAGTAGCACGCAACAACCTGAAAGTCGCGAAAAGGAGGTCAAAGAATACGTACGACCATGGCGCACAGATGCAGGAGTACCGCGTTGGCGAACGCGTACTCCTCCGTGACGAGACGGTGCGAAGGGGGCGGTCAGTCAAGCTGACCCCGAAGTGGACGGGACCTCACGGAATAGTAGAGAAGAGGCCCCGCGTCAACTACGTGGTCCGGAAGGGACGTAAAATCCAGGCGGTGCACGCAAACCGCCTGAAGCTCTTTATCGAGCACTAATAGCTCAGGAATTGAGGAATTCGAATACTTATAGCTAGTTAAAACTGAATATTAGCTAGAAAATAAAAGTGGGAAGGAGCCCCTCAGGACACAGAGTAAAGAGCTCCAATAAAGTAGAAGAGGTTTTAGGAGACCTAATTTTATCAACAGGAAAGAGAGCGTATACATATATCAGGAGTACAAATTGAAAATGCGGGATTTTTTTCTATTTTTGAACGTTTATTCTGAAAAAATGGTAACAAATGAATTATTCAAAGTATTGTCCATCGCTAGCCACAACTTTTTCCCATCTTTCTGGCAATTTACGGATACCGTCGCGAAAAAATTCGGCCGGCTTGGCTGCTATCCAGTCATCGACCCATTTTTGGGCTTCTTCGTAAGAATGGAAGCGCTGGTCAGCTAGGCCATGTGTCATCGATCGGAAAAGGTGGTAATCGGAAGGAGCAATATCTGGGCTATACGGCGGGTGGGGTAAGACTTCCCATTTCAGCGTTTGTAGGTATGTTTTGACCGGCGCTGCAACATGTGGCCGAGCGTTGTCATGTTGCAAAATTACTTTGTCGTGTCTTTGCTCGTATTGTGGCCGTTTTTCTTTGAGTGCGCGGCTCAAACGCATCAATTGAGTTCGGTATAGTGCTCCTGTGATGGTTTCGTTCGATTTCAATAGCTCATAATACACCACACCCAGCTGGTCCCACCAAATACAGAGCATGAGCTTGGCGCCGTGAATATTTGGTTTGGCCGTCGATGATGATGCATGGCCGGGGTAACCATATGATTTTTTGCGCTTCGGGTTATCGTAATGGATCCACTTTTCATCACCAGTGACAATGCGATGCAAAAAACCCTTCCGTTTTTGCCGTTCGAGCAGCAGTTCGCATGCAAAAAAACGGCGCTCGACGTCTCTCGGCTTCAGCTCATACGGCACCCAATGTCCTTGCTTTTGGATCATTCCGAGGGCTTTTATACGATGGGAAATGGCTTGCTGTGTCACTCCCAATGAATCTGCGAGCTCTTGTTGAGTTTGACACGAGTCTTCATTGAGTATTGCCTCCAATTCAGCATTCTCAAACTTTTTCACTTGGCCCGGCCGCTCTTTGTCCTCAACGTCAAAATCACCACTTCTAAACCGCACAAACCATCTCTCGCACGTTGAAACCGATGGAACATGACTCGGATAAGCCTCGGAGACCAATCGATGTGCTTCAGCAGCACTTTTCTTCAAATTAAAGAAGTAAATTAAAACTTCCCGCAAATGCTGTTTTGTTGGCACGAAACTCGACATATTGAGAGCTCAAAAAAACTATGAATTTGACACTGCGACAAATTGACACATACTGAAAATTAAAGCTATAAGACGTAGCTTTGACATGAACATAGTCACAGTACTGCCTGATGCGTATAGCGTTAGTAACGCCATCTGTTATCAAACCCGCATTTTCAATTTGTACCCCTGATAAAAAAAAATATTGAACGAAACAATTAAAAAGAAATTGCACTTTCATTACGCAATCCAGAGGGGACGGAATACTGTGACCGTGCCAGAAAAGCACCTCGAAAAATGTATAGCATATTAATACTGACACAGGATAGTGTTCAGCGTAGAGCGTAAAAAGAATATATGGAGTAAATTGAAGAAATAAAGCCTCTAGGAGCATACCTAATTTTGGAACAAATAAGTCAACGTGCACACTCTATTCAGTTGCTATACACATGTTAATAAGCCTCGGAAGAAGGCACGCGTAGACAATCTAGTCCCAAAGCTGAATGGAGCACAGAAAGGCCTACAGCGAAAATGGACACAGATAACGGCGAGAAATGCGCGAAAAGGGTTATCCAACTTACCCATCCCCTCATCGTCCTAATGCAACAGCAAGCCTGATGGCTATACGTCGTGCCAACCCTAGAAAAATTGTGGGAAAAATCCCACTCGGCTTGAAATGTTAAATAATACGGGAATACTGGCTTTGGTGGGCGTATGTATAGTAACCGCCCGAGATTTCAGTATCAGAACCATCGGGCAAACGTCGTAGGTCATCCGAAAAAACTACCTTCCGTCGTTCAATTTAAAATTAACGGAAATTGAAGTTCAGGCAGCCCCTACGCAGACCGAGAGGACAATTCCATTACAGAGCGTGCTGCGAGACCCAGAAGAGCTTTAAAAGCTCGGAGCTCGAGCCGACCAAATCATGGACAACCTCAATACTGACGGAGACGGGATGCAGCACATCCACAATCTGAGTTCTACTCACTGGGTGCAGTAGCACCAATAGCCTTGGTTGGCTATGTTCTGTTTAAATGTTATAGGTACCAACGAAACCGAACATCAACAAGGACAAGCGAGGCAACAACCCCGGGAGCCGCCGAGGTAACCATCAACCTCGAGCCACTCGGACGACAACAGCCAGAGGAGCAACTGCGATTCGAGCTGGCCAGAGTAGGCACCCGTCCCCCCAACCGAGAACGACTCGCTCGGCACGAAAAACGATAAGAAGCAAAAGAAAAAAAAACTTCATCGTCAACTAATGAAAAAATGAAAAATTTAATTGTATTATTATATAACATAAAACTGTAACAAATTGTAAGAGGAAATACTGGAAACCAATCGAAGAAAAAATTTTTAGAGAAAAATTTTTCTTTTAAAGGTGGGAGGGATGTTGTGCCGCGGAATATTCCACTTCGCATTTCGTATATTCAGAAATATTCCATAGCAAAGAAACATTGGAATTCGTTCAAGACAGGAAACGAAGTCCAATGCCCGATCGTACGATCGACACCAAGAACTCCGACGCAGCATGAGGCGACTCACTTGGCGTTCGACGACAGGCTAACGCTAAAATTGCGAATTAAGGGATTTTCGTGAAGACAGTTAACAACTGCTTCACGAAAACCAGTATTAAATTAGACTCAAGATAGAACGGGTTGGTTCCTCGTCAAATACTCGTAAGTAGTATGTGTACACCTTTGCTCCATCCCACTCCTATCCCCACTCCTTCCCCCACCACGCGGCTACCCCCACCACCCCACTTTTCCACCGCCGCGCTACCCACTCTGCTTGACCAGTGTCGGTAACATGGAGATGGTAAAGTGAGGTGGTGTGGGTACCTTGGTGAACAAGAAAGAGTAGAGATAAGAGTAGGATAGAGCATAGGTGTACACATACTTGGAATAAAATATTTGACTCACCCTTGTGCTGGCTGCAGCTGTGACGACTCTCCAGAGTGACGAGACACACACACATGCACACACATGCACACACATGCACACACATGCACACACATACACACACACACACACACACACACACACACACACACACACACACATTCTCTCTCTCTCTCTCTCTCTCTCTCTCTCTCTCGCTCTCGCTCACACACTCACTCACTCACGCACTCACTCTCTCAAAAACCACAGCTACGCGTACGGGTAATACGGATTACTCGCACCCATGGAGCTTGGGCACCGTCGGGCGTGGGCATCCGTATCCCGATCAGCGTATCATTACCACGCGCTGCTTCGATCGGATCTAGATTTCCGGCCTCGTCAATTAAATGATCGAGGCCGAATACTACACACTTTACAAGCAGCACCGGTAACGCACTAATTGACGGCTCTGGGTAAAATAGGTGCTGCCAATCGATGTATATCGATTCCTCGAAATCGACCAGCAGTACCTCACAGTACCCGTCATCATCCATGTCGATGATCGACCCGCGCATAGTCCTTTCATTCCATACAACCACACAGGCCACTCCAGCGCACAAGTCACTCAGTAAAAATCGTCTCCTCTCAGAGCGCTCCTCGATATATAATTTATAGAGTTTGTCCTCCAGTTCACACAACGCCGAGCACATTAGATCCGTCCGCAGACACACGGCATTATTGTTGGTGCTACAAATCACCCGACACACAAAAACTGCCGCTAGGTCGTCGCCTAGATTTACCGGATACATTTTTTTTTTCGAATTAAACTCTCCACGTGCACTGCTAAAGACAGACTGAATGCTCCGGATGAGGCTGGCGGTGATCACAGTGTTTGAAGATAACAAACCCCCTCTGAGTCATAACTAGGTGTGCAGCGCTTTGAATCCAATGTCAGCAGTTTTGCACGTGCGTACCGCTTTGCGCTGTGTCTCTCGTGAAGCGAATGCTCTGCAGTAAAAGACACAGAATATGATACCGTGCCGCGAGAGACCTCGATTATAATGTATATATAATTATAAAAGAAGAGACACAGTAAACCGATGTATTTGTTTTTAATTAATCAATATTTTATTTAAATCACTTTACAGATATTTACCGTCGTATGCAACATCCCTGCAAACACGGTAATCTTCCCTCGGAGACTCCTCTGCCGTTAAATTTATTTTTATCACTGTCTGATCGTCGAGAGGCAAAAGCATTGTAATATTCACGCACTAATCTGTCGTTTTTCGTTACATTATCGCTAAAGAGATTATTGAATCGCGACATGGTGAAGCCGCACGACATAAGGTGTAGGAATACGATGCAAAATTGTCCACACACATCCGACGTATTACTCTGTAGCTGCTTGAGGCCGTACCGATAGAACTTGCAGTTTCTTCGTAGTCGGGCGAGATGTTGCGGTATAACTGGTGGTAGCCCGTAGCTATCAAAGTACATTCCTTTTCCATGATGGTTAACGTACATGGCGATCCAATGCTCTCCAGGTCCGTCGTGGTTATCCGTGTTAACTACGAGTCCGGCTGGTAACGACCATACACGAGGAATTCTGTCAGCCGGGTATACGCCAACGGTTGAAAGTGGTAGATACTGCAGACTCTCGTAGATTTGTCTAGTGTTCATGCTGAACACATAGTCAATGATTAAATGATGACCGATACGCTTTGAAAGACGTATATATATGCAAAATTTATTTCACAGCGTCGTCGATCGTGTCACGACCACATGATGAAGATTTCTCCTCTTTTTTATTCTCTTCCTCTTCGTCTGCTGACCAAACATCCATGTATGATTCTCCTTTAAATGGATGCTCGCGAAGCCAATTTTTTATTTGGAAAGCCTGTCGCATTGCACAATGCGAAGACGCTGTATCGTTTATCATAGCGTGTCTGAAGCATTTTCGCAAAGATTTCGGCATAAATGTGTACGATGGGGCGCCCTCTTCATCCTCCAGGTTGGAAATTTCACGACTCGTGATATCGCAAAGAAGTATAGCCTTCTCGTGACCGCGCGTATAGATGCGTCTTGATTTTCGCGAAATTTCACGCAAGTTAGCGTATACCTGTTTACCGCTCACGTCGCCCTCGTACCACTCCATACCGTGAAAATATTTCGAGAGAAACTTATTCTGGCTTCTCGATTGCTGTGGTAATTCGGCAAAGTGACACGGCGGTGCAACGATCCAATGAGCAGAGTACGGTCTATCCACTGCTACCACGGCAATTTCTTTCGGAATAAATTCCGAGTCTTTACCACGCATTCCCTGTATATCCACGACGATATCCAATTTCACGTCTAATCCGTACAGATGACCGAGTTCGACTGATTAGTTACTCGCGGACACGCTTCTACGTGTCTTAACACGAAATAATTTTATGCCGACATCAGCACATTTTTCGCTTATCCGGTAAAATCCACCATTACCTGCCGAGAGGCATCAATTTCAAGGACATTATCATATTCCGCGTAGACTACACAATTTATCGTTGAAGCAAGCGCATCCTCAAATCGTACCTCTATTCTCACACTACCGTGCTTTATTAAATTCCAATGTGTATTGCTGTTCGCCGAAAGATCGGGTGTCAAATCAAAAGCAAACAGACAGTATCCATCGCGATAATTATCGCGATGGATCGAATTACCATCGTTCAAGAAATGTATTCCAGTTCCCGAAAACAACGTTTGAAAAGCATCCACATATAGATGATTTTTCGTGAAATCAGGCTGTAACGGTTTCGAAGGTATTTGAGCACCATCTACATACAACGAGAAATAATTTATCTTGTAATTTTGGAAATTGAACGGATTCATACTGAAGTCACCGTTAAACGCTTTGTTATCGACAAAACCGATAATTATACGCTTCGGCAACTGATCTAACACGATATTATCGATAGTCTCTCCATGAACACCCGAGTGTATTGAAACGGCTTTTACCTCGACTCTCGTAAGAGGATATTTAGCCGTAGATTTTGCCAGAGTTCTAGCATGTGAGAGCAGCACACCAGGAGCTATTTTTGTTCTACGAACGAGAAGCGATGCCTCGAGAATCTTTAAGCCGCATTGACCATTCTTTGTATCCCCCACAGGACAAAATGAATCTCTAGACCGAACCAGCCGTAGGCGCATCTCGACACCGTTTAATAGGAACCGCTCCTGATTGAATATATCGCAATGCAGATGACCGAGCAAGTCTACAGTTTTTTCGACATTTAAAAATTGTTTTCTCTTCACGAGTCCCGTATTTTCCGATGTTATATCATCCATTTTTCCAGGTGTATCGTCGTACCAGAGAACGCTAGTGAGATGCGAATTTTTTGCTGCTGGACCGTAATTCAAAAGTGTTTCTGTGTACGCTCGATAAGCGTAGGCGTTATTTGGAGGTGAAACTAATTTTTGATTTAGGTATACATCCACCTGATTAAACATAGAATGTAAGAGATTGTTTACAGGGCCGGCACTTACTTTCGACGATGTGCCCACGGTAATTTCCGTAATGGTAGGAGATGTTATTTTCACTCTCAGACTAAGCATAGTATGCGCGAGATCGATATACTCATCACCCTGTCCGGGAATAACAAATTCAATCGGTGAATCATCTGTTAGCGAAGATATTGGTTTGCAAAACACTCAATTGGAGCCTTCGATAGTAGTTTGCGTCGGTGGGAGTGAAAATAATTCAAGTTCCGATTTAAGACACTCGCACGAGAGCGCATGTAGAAAAGCCATCTTGTTTCAGCTATCCAAAAATATCTGCAACTGTTCGTTGACGAGTCTTCTTCTTCTCATTGTTTTTATTATTCTTCTTCTTCTTTATTGTTTTTCTCTTTATTACACTTTTATTTTTACGAGAGATACGTCGTGGTTTACGTTCGTTCGATGAACGAGGAGTACGTGAAATTTTGCGCTTTTTATAACCAGACCCCCGCATGAGGGTGTCAATTTTTTCAGAGGCTTTGCGTTTGAGATTAGTGCCTGATTCTCGCGCTCTCTCGCGAATACCATCTTTTACAGCTATATTTCTATCGAGGATATCACCGGCTACGTTTACACCAGCGCGTAACGCCTCTTTTCCAACTGCTTTAGCGCCCTTCTTTAAAAGTGGTAACACTCGACGAAACAGGCCCCCGAGGAAGCTACCGATACCGTGTCCTCGCTGATTAGGTGTTCCGATATAAACATGGCTAATACCACCGTACCCGCGACGACCCCATCCGTGCTGCACACTGTCAATATCATCCATAGTGGTGTAATCAATCGTGGGATCTTTTGAAATGTAGTGTCACAGTCAACGTTCCCTGCTCGAATGGTGTAGGATCCCCAAATTCGTCTCTTATGTCGATCTCGATAGTGTGTAAATTATTGCGCAAGAGAGGTATATATCGTGGCGTTGAAAACGATTTAATTTTTATCGAACCATACGGACAGTCATCAGTATCAATGGGAACAACTCGTAAGAGGGGTGTTTGTACATCGCCTGTAATATAGCTCTCGCAGATATCTGTGTATAAAAACATGCAGCCCGGTATAGCACCGGTGAGAGATGCAGGCCTCGACCCTGTGTATTCGCAATGGGGTTCTATCATTACGGGGCTACAAGCCTCTTCCGAGAATCCTAGTAGCCTTGCGATAGCGGGCGATACGCGAAAGTCGTGGTAGCGTAGATCGTCGCATACGCGTGCCACTTCGACCTGCCCGCTCGGAAGCGATTTAAAGCGCAAATGATCGGCCACGTGAGGTAACTGATTTATACTCTCCAAAAGAGCGTCTATAGAGCGATATACACCATGTGCTACTTGATCTCTATCAGCGCTCCTCCGTGTTAAAAGATTTAAACCCGATAAATCATAATCACCATCCTCAAAAGTTACGAGATTTTCTACAGTAGGAACATGTAAAAGAGTCATCGGATAAGCAATTTCCACAAGAGAAACAGCCCATTCTCCGTGCAGGCGTATCTGACGTGGTAGTTTTGTAATAAATTTCGTCGTCGTATTATCCGGAAAATACTGCATACTACTGTTGCTCGGTAGTACGACAAAGAAAGAGCTATCCTTGGAGCTCATATTTATCACGGACGATGATCCCGAGCGTTCTTCTTCTTCTTCTTCTTTGTCCTCTTCTTCTCTTTCGTCTTCTCAGATGATGGAGGCACTCGTACTCGTGATAATTCTGCTTCGTAGAAAATACCGTCGATAGTCTCGTTATTCAGATCGTGTAAAATATACACGAATGGCTCTCGATTCAACGATATTCGTTGAATCTTGAATAATTCGTTACTCCAACCATGCTCATATCCTTTCACGAAAGCTGCTTTAGCTGTACTGATACGTACCAAGTCACCGACGCTGTATTTAGGCTTTTTAATTTTTTTCGCGTTACGCTCGTAACGCCGTGCTAAATTGTCTCGGGCTATAGAGGCATTTTCGAGGGTTACTTCGCTCGGAGGAATTCGCGTTCCGCTGTGTCTAGTGTGATTATAAGCATATAAAAAATTTTGTAAAACATCGATGTAACGCTCATTTCGCGTGTATGTAAAGTAGCGCCACATTCGCTCTTTTATTGTTCGATTAAAGCGTTCGGCAATCGAGGCTTTTATATCAAGGTTACGAGCAGCGCGAAAATCGATATTCTTTTTCTTGAGAATTTGCTGAAACGGTGCGCCGATAAATTTTTTGCCTCGATCAGTTTGCAATTGTTGCGGGCGACGATTGTTACTGCGCGCGAGTATGCGTGTGAGACCGCGGGCCACGTTTGCGCTCGTTTTGTCACGCAAAGCCTCGACCCACGCGTATTTGCTCAACACATCAATAACAACAAGCAGATACGCGTACCCATCGTTGTACGTGGCTATCGAGCGAAGATCAGCTAAATCAGCCTCCCATACATCGTCTATATTACTCACACTGTACGTACGACGGGGAAATCGTCGTCGTACGAGGCGATGCATGTTATATGAATCCTGTGTCTCGAGCCATGGTAAAACATTTTTTTGCGCTACTCTACGATCCACCTGGGCCAAATTTTTTGCTCGAGAATAGGAAGCAGGATGAGCGGTGTCATAATGGATTTTCTGAAGAATTTTCATAATTTTAGCGATGACCAGTTAAATGGATTCTTTTTCTTTTTCTTTTCTAACTGTGTGGGTGGTCGATATTCTACTTGTGCAAAGTTTTGCAATTGTTCGTCCTCTTCTTCATTCCCCTCCTCCCCCTCGATGATGTCGTTTTCAGCCGTGAGCATTAAATCTCTGTTTGAGTGTGCGGTCTCGGCCTCGTCGTCGTTGTTGTTGTTGTTGCTACCGTTGCTGCTGTTGCTGCTGCTACTATCGTTTTCGCGCGGTAAAATAAGACGCCGCTGTGGTGTCGAGGATGATGTAGGTTCTTTCTTCTAGGTGTAGGCTCGTGTAGTAACGCGGGATTACCGATAAATTCACGCGGCATCTGTATCGCTCGCAGGAGTTTGGCAAAGTGAGATCGTCCGATAGGTTTCTCGCGTTTTCTAGCTCGCATAGCATCGTTAACAAGATCAACGATATTGGAATTTGAAATTCTTCTGCCGTCTATGGAAACAACGCCGTTACGATCCCATGTCATTTTTTTACCAACGGCGCTGCGATGCAAATTGCGAAGCAACGATATTGCTTTAGATTAAAATTTTTTTGGTACGCTATCGATAATAAGTGTGTCATTGAGCCGCGATTTAACTTTGTTCATTAAATCGTCGTCGGATTTATTCTCGTGGCTATCGAGTATTGCTACTTTTCGTTTTGATGAAATATTCGGTACGGCATTATCGTACTCGACCATGTGAAGATAACGCTGTAAAACCTGTTGGTACGCTATCCACTTTTCTCTCTCGCTCTTGTACGAGTGAGAGTTTAGAATTTCACTCAGCTCAGAGTCGAGGCGCGATAATGGCGTACCGGTAGTCTGTACGGAAGGCAACGGGTCTGCACTAGTAGTAGTAGTAGTAGTAGTAGCAGCAGCGGCAGTAGTGGCGAGTCCAGCGAGACGATGTATGTTATCATGAGGAATAAGTACCATCTTTCTGGCATATTCCATGTCTCGCGTAGGCCAAGACAGGCGCAAGAAGCAACTTGAGAAATCCGACACAGTGCTCGACGATGATCTTCCTCTTACCGCTCCAATTTCCCCTTTTGGCGGCTAGTCGCCGAAGAATTGTCGCGTGCCTCCGAAGATGATTCTTTTGCACGTTGTTCAGACTCACGTTTCCCTGTAAAACGTTTAGAGCACACTCGCATATACAGCGTACAAGCGCTACATCTGCTTTGCGCAAAATTGCACGTCGTTGCTCTTGCTTCAGATAACACAACGCTTGCAATATAATTATCTGCTTTTTATCGAGAGGTCCGCGCAACGCCATAACAAGCGCATTACTGGTACATCGCGCGACGCATCGCGAACTTTTATTGCTTTTTGAGGCACGTAAACGTAATGGTATTGGTCATCGGGAAATATACAGGCGCGAAATCGACAATTATCAGGCGTCGATTGTTTCAAGTCAAATAATAGATAGCCGTGCGGTGCGGCTGTTGCATCGAAATATACTTCCTGCAAAAATCGCGGATTCTCGGGACATACCTGGCGGGCTAGGTGCTGAATTTGCGCGCGATCTCGCGGATTTTTGAAGACAATGATATAATTAGCGTTTAAAGAGACATCGCGCTGCCCGTGACCCTGATGGAAGAGATTTTGCGTGATGAAAATGACACTAAGATTTTTATGATGGCTACCCTTGGTGAAAAGATCGACCACAGTATTGTTGGATGCCTCGCGCATTAGATCGTCAATGACCACAAGTTTAGGTCTTGCGTCATTCGAGTAGTCTACTGCTTCCGGTAAACCCTCGCGAAATTCGATTTTATCACCGTACTCTGAATACCCGGACTGCCACTCTGAGTAATAAAAAAATATACGCTCGAACCGGACATCCGTCATTTCGCGCATGTATTTAAAGAATTTTTTTACAAAATATGTTTTACCACATCCCGTAGGACCGCTTATCACAGCTGTCCACGGATGTTTCCAACGTGTATCCATATCGACGAGTGTCTATCAAAATCAATCAGCAGACTCTTAAATAAGCTTATACCGCGGCTGCGGCTGCGGCGGCGGTGGCGGCGGCGGCGGCGGCGGCGACCCCGCGGCATCAGCTATTTTCGTGGCCTTAAAGAGCTGATAAGACGCGGCGCGCCTGCACTAGCTGATGAGGCGCGGGACTGCGGTATAAGCTGGCGTTTACGCTGTATGTATATTAAATAACGATAATTTTTATATTTCTCACAAATAAAGCAATATTTTTATTTCACTATGCATACATCTCTATATACAAATTTTACGAATCATCAAATTCTAAACAACAATATTATATCCACGGATGTAGCACTAGAAAGCCAGAACGAAAGGAAACACTTGATAAGAAAGACGGGACAAAAGGAATCAACGATGAGAAAGTCAGCACAAAAGGGAACGGTAGAGAGATAGCAGCTACTGTTACGAATAGCAGCACAAAAAGAACGATCCGATAACGATTTTATACATGATAAATCAATTTTTTCAATGTATTGTACACAGTAAATATGTTACATGAAATTAGACAAAAAGATTATTTTTAAATATCGCGAATTCACCCGTAAAACTATATACTTTTTTGCGTTATACTAATAAGCGTATTTCACAATAGCCATACGGTACAGTAGAGTACAGCCCGTGCCGTTTTCGCTTCGTGTTAACAGGCTCGCATGATTTCGTTTCTTTACGCGTTACTACATGATGAAATTCCGTACGTCGAATAGCGTCGAATTTTAAAATAATAGGTACGCTCCTTGCTCCTGTCACGAAAGATCGTAATGCGTTATAATTTACGTGACGGCTATTCGCAAAGTTTAGCGTGATACCCTTCACTTTACATTTTTCAATAATCGTACCGTCGGGTTTACGAACAAGGTATGCGTAAAATTTTGGTCCACCCGAAACGAACGAAGTTATATAACTACCAGGCCCGTATTCACTTAATTCATCCGTAAGATCTCCTAGAAATTGACCGATTGGCGGCTCATACTCGTTACCACCGGGATGTCTCACGTAAATACAGGAGTCCGTATCGCAGTACAATATTCGTCGCCCGAGCCCCTCAAGATAACTGTATAATTTTAGGCGTGCCTGTGCCGTCGTGTATGCTGCAATCACGGCGTTTGATGTCGGTGATGGTTGGATAGCATCGCGGTTGCTCACATAGTTTACATACATAATCTTGTAATTAACCGGTAGCATCCCCGTCACCTCAATCTCCGGACTCGTTAGTAAATTCATTAACTCCGCGCGCGTGAAGACGATAACGGTTTTCGTGAGATTCTCTCGTTGACCAAACTTTCCCCAGAATGAATTAAGAGCCAATTTCGCTAGTGAACGTAAACCCGGATTTGGCTGCAAAGTACTTCGCTCGAGATATACACCCTCAGACTCCTTGTACAATGCTATAAAACACTCTATTGGTTCCTCGTCATCGTTACACTCTGTTGGCGGACCACTCGCCTCCTGTTTTATTTTTAGGAATGTATCGATGTACTCGGCAAAATGACCGCCTCGTCGCGTTGTCGAGTCATACTGCGTAACAACGTATTGCCAAATTTCATAGATACGCGTCACTTTATATCCGAGCGACACAGCTTTTCTCAGTTCGTCCACGACCCATGTGCCGTCAAACGCTCGCTCAGTCGTGTCATCGTGTGTACAAACCTCGGATGTGTCCATATCTGTACAGCACGTTCTACACAGGGGGAACAGTAGTTTCCCATGCATGCGAACAGGCAGTACGGGTATATACAAATCGCGCGGTGCCAGCACGGTACACTTCACGAGACCCTCGACGACACTTAGATCGTTTTCAAGTCTTACGAGTTCTCGACACTCGTCGCCTACGTACAATTTCGGGTGTCCAACGGGATATTTTCCATTCTTACATAGCCACGGATACAGCGAGCAAACATCCACATAGCGTATCTGCTCCCCATTCGCGACGTCGTACAAGCTTACAAAATTTTCCGTTCGACCGCCAAAGAATGCATCGCGCGGTTCGAGAGGCGCCTGCTTGACCATGGCGTGATTTTTCACGTATATCGACATTTCCTCGTTATTCTCGAGTAATCTGTCAAAATCGCATTCCCATATTTCGGTTAGAGTGTACCCTTTCGATCTGATTCGCCCGGAAATAAGAATGGTACGCTCGTATCGCTCATCCATTGTATCGCCGAATTTAGTTCGAGCATCTCTATTCACGCGATAACATCGCGGACAACCGTGCCAAAAGCAGCCATGAAATTGAAGAACGTGATGGACCCCCGCATCCACGTAGTAACCGTCCACGGCCGGTAGGCCGGCCGGAGGGCGATACTCTCTCGTGCGTCCAGCATGAGCGATAACGCAGTTGAGCTCATGCTCGAGCCATACGAGCCATACGACGGCCTTGCGCGATTGCTTATCGCCCCAGCGATATCCTCCTGGTGGTAACACCGCAATGCGATCTTTCTGTAGAAAATTCTTTCGAAATACTCTCATACATGCTGATGCTATCGTGCATGCTTCTGTAAAGGGGCACACGCTCCCACAACGTATAAGTGACTCTCGAAAAGCTAAACACGCTCGTCTCAAAACCGTAACATCTGTACGACAATATTGCACAAATTGCGTCGCAAAATCAAATTTATAATCTACGCGACTCGATTCTTCCTCATACCATTTTAAAAAGCGCTCGCGATCCGCTGAGAACATGGTATCGGGTGAGTAAAAATGCAAAGCCGGCAGATGACCTGAGTAATTCTGATATTCCGGTGTGTTGAATAAATGGGGAAATGTACCTTTTGCCACCTCATCAGCGAAACCAAAGGCCTTAGGTAAAGCGCTAAGAGCCATGGGTAAATAGTTTAGACTATCGAGAAAAACGACATCGCCAATTTTCATCGAGACAATCTTCGTACCGTTCATAATCAGAGAGGGCAGCTGTGTTTTTTGCACCTCGATTAAATACCGTAGAATAAATTGTGCGTCGAAACCTCTAGCATTATGGGCGATGCAGATAGTCTTTTTAAATTTTTGCGATAATGCCAATTTTACGAGATCCCCAACAGGATCATCGATAAACACGAATTTACGTTTACCACAGTTAGTACAATCTGTCTCTATATCTGTGATATCGAGACATGCCATACATACGCTTTGTGCGACACATAAATTTGGCTCGTGAATTCGTGTCGATTTATCATCATGCAATTGCGCGTGTTGCTGCGTCTCAAAATCATAAAATAAAAACCTCGTGGAAGACTTGTCTTTTTTCTTCTCCTTTTGCGCATCTGATTTTTTAAGAGGTGCTATAAAACATGCATGCGTAGTTGGCCGCGTTTGTTTGCATGTAGCACAAAACGATATACCACATACATGCATCTTTTTATCTGTGGTTTTAATCATACGCGAGCAGCCTCTACAGATTTTCAATGCGTTACAGACGCTGTACCGTCTATATTTACGAGACGTGATACCCGCGGAGCCCTCACTCTTGTGATGAGCGAGGCAAAAAGCACCAAAGAACGAACGATTACAGTCTGCGCAATACTCAGGCTGAGAGACTCTATTACCATTGCAATAAGTGGATTTACATCGAGCACATTGATAGCTACATCGATGCTTGAGTACTCGAATATACTTGGAATTACATTGCGTGCAGAACCCCCGACTACCTAGCGCACCGGCGAGATTTAATATCGGTTGATAGTAATGAGAACGCTCGTAATAGAGAATAAAGAGTGTATGATTAATTTTACCTGTTGCAGTGAGTACGTATTTTCGCCCATCGTACAGAGCCGGAACGCGTTTTCCGAAGGTGAGAAATTCATAAACAACAATCGCTATACCCTCGTGAACCAAGTACTCCTGAAAGAGCTGAATTTCGCGCGCACCACACCCCCTAGACGGTGTCGTTACCCCTGCATTACGTGTGAGCTCCATCGCCGCTGTATATTGCGCACCTCGAAGCCCGTTCCGAATTTGACACCATCGTCTGTGTAGCACACCCGTACGTATTTGACCGCGTTCGGCATGCGCTCGGGCAGTGACAAGGGATCGTTGTAGACACAAATTATCGCGATTACTTATGCGTAAAATGGACTTTTTTGCTATAGACTCGTGTGTAAGCCTAGTGCCCACACCAGCTCCTTCGACGCCTCGTACTATACATGTCGTCATTCTACATGTACCAGCGTCTATTCGAAATTTGCGCGCGCTCTGAGCTACACTATTAATTAGTCGCCATATATCGTCGGGAACGATGTCACGAGCTGGTCGAAATGATAACCATACAGGTCCTTGCGCAAAAGACGGTACGCTCAGAGTCATACCCACATAATCATGTCCTTCGCACGATTCTGTAAGACGTGTGAGAACATCTCGTACACCTCCCTCGAACCATGTCAGATGATCGATACCGACCGGTGGCTGACGAAAATAAAAATCTGTCTCTCGACCCTGCATCCTAAAGCGTGAAAAATAACGTCTCTGCTCGTTTTCGATACCGAAACGTTCACCAGGAGGCAAAATATCACCACCCAGTGCAGCAGCAGTCCTTCCATCGCCAGTCTGTCTACCTGCAGGCATAATTAAACCATTTATTAGAATTTTTATTTAATTTACTTTAAATTTTTGTTTGTCGCCGGCTATATACTATGCATATAATTCGTGTAACGTAAGAATTACAAACTTATATTTGCTTCTAGTCCTCGAATCCGTCGACTGCACCCGGGAACCGCCGACGCATTTCGTAAACCAACTCGATTGTCGGCGGTCTCGGCACAGTGAATCGTGCAAAGCGAAAAACGTTTGGGTCCGTCTCGTACCCTGCTTTTTCATTTTACTATTATTATCCGCGTAATTTTTTTATTTTTGTCATCGTAGTTGTATTATTAAAATCTTACTTGAATCTACAGGGTCCTCCTCCTCTTCCTCCTCCTCCTCCTCGTCGTCATCGTCTACGTCTTGCTCCTCCTCCTCCTCCTCCTCTTCTTCTTCTTCTTCTTCTTCTTCTTCTTCTTTTTCTTCTTCTTCTTCTTCCTCGCTGTCTGTATTGCTGTTGGCATCATCGTTTGAACTGTATTGTCGCGATGGGCCTGCGACGGATTCATCTGGTTCTCTTGAGGGGCCTGTTATGAAAAGACCGTTATTAGGTTTATAACCGCAGAATGGCTGGGTAAAATTTATCCAGCGATTCCCTACGGTGCTGTCGCCATCGTTGTCCCTGCTATGATCATCTGAATCGGTTCTACCCTCCTCATCGAAATCATAGGTGTCGGATCCCATTTCTGCGTCCTCATACCGTCGAACTATATAAAAATCTTATAAAATAAAGGAAATAAAATAAAAGTTATTAGCGCTGTATATTACTTACGTCTTTCATTGAGTATGGGCTGCAGAGCAGTCTCATTCAGCCAGCCTCGTCGACGAATAATACGCACCACCGAATCAATAATTATTTGATTATCAAACAATCCAATATTATACGCGTCAACTAAATCGCGCTGATGACACTCGCACAGCATACCGCGAATTTTACGAACAACCACCTGTGTCGGAAGTTCCCATAGGGTGATCTGTAAATTTCTTCTACCCCAGCGCGAACGCAACGACGGTCTACGCTTCAATATAAACTCTATCAATTTTCTTATCAATGAGCGCTTTACCACTCTGACCATGATTGTGCTGTTAGAGTAGTAGTAGTAGTAACCGCAGTAAATCAGACAATTAACTAGAGAATTTTCAAAGCGGCTCACTTTTATATATATTCCTTTAACAAGCTCTCTCTC
The DNA here is from genome assembly GCA_963942595.1 of Cylloceria caligata. NCBI lineage: Eukaryota > Metazoa > Arthropoda > Insecta > Hymenoptera > Ichneumonidae > Cylloceria > Cylloceria caligata. The sequence goes on from OZ012705.1 coordinate 62,298,631, forward strand.
TCTCTCTCTCTCTCTCTCTCTCTGCATATACTGCAACGATGTAATGAATACGACTAACCAAGAAGATGGCCGCACGCGATCGCTTTACAAAAGCAAGACCTAGGGAAATATTTAGCGATGGTGGTGTACTTAGTTATCGAGTTTCGCTGATGAAAGTCATATTGTTTTCATCTAATTTCAAGGCACTCGGCCATGAGGAAAATCATCAAATTTCACTGACGAATATTATTTAGTTTTCATGGTACATATTATCTGTATGTCAATGTGTGCGTGTGCGTATAAGTGTGCGCGAGTATGCAAGAGTTTTGGGATATATCTGCTGCTGTTACTAGGCTGTTGAGGAGAATGCGACAAATATCAAAGGATATTGGCTAGCAATTTTCAGGCGTATGATTTGCAGTATCAAAAGAAGAGGCAATGCAGTTAGGTGGTGGGGGAAATCTGTATAAAACGGAGTATGAACACCACCGACGATTCATTCGAAAAGTCACAGTCTACAGGAAAGCAATAAAAATGGCAAATAACGGTGCTAAGCCTCATGCGATATCGCAGTATATAGCGAGCCCCGTTATGTACGGTTTAAATAAATCATTTGGTAAAATAATCGTAGCCGGGTTCGAGTTGAACTCTACGTGTACGCTTACACCGGTGGTGAAAATATTGTCGAATACTTTTACCGGAATTACACTCGGTGCGGACGAGTGGCGAGTGTTTAAAAGTGATTTTTCTCGCGTACAACAATATTTCGAAGCTCATGGGACTGATGCCGAGAAAGTGTGTAATACCCGCATAGAGCACACAACGCATTACACACTTTTAACCTCGTCTTACCAGCACAGAGCTGTGTCATTTGGTAAAATAAGCGGTAGCGCTGATGAGGAATACGAGAATCAAGAGGAATCTGGAGAATCGAAACGGAAACGCTTCCGAAAATACTCTTCAAACATTGTTCTTCAGCGGTCTACATTTGATATGCTCGTCGAAATAAGTAGAAGAATTGATATCCATATGCAGGCTCTAGAGAGCAAAAGTGAAACGATTCAGAGGTGTATGAACGAGGTGGTATCATATGTCCGTGAAAAGATAGTTGCCAGTGAAATGCCTCGTGCAGTAGCGTATGAGATCATCAGTTCCAAGGACTTCTTTGAAGAAGCGCTCGAACACATCGCGATCTTGCCAACGCCAGAGGATACGGAGTTTATGAAAATTATTTTGTCCGAAATAATTGTGCTGTTTCGTGGTCATATCGCTGATCATGCATCGGGTGTTGCGTTGCGAACGCAATAATTCTACGTATGTGCATCTATTTGTGATAAAGAAACTGTTGTAAATGATTGTATATAGTGTACATTTCGCTCGAAATATTATAAAGTATACACAGATGTCAGTCACAGTGAGAGAGAGAGAAAGAGAGAGAGAGAGAGAGAGAGAGAGAGAGAGACAGTCGTAAAACCGAAGCATCAGCAAAGGTCTGCGCTAGAAAGAAGACGGATCGCTCGTCTCTGTTTTATTAACACAGCAGATCATGGAATACGTGCCAATGTCGATTAGCAGCAAAGCAGCGGAGCTTGGTAAGTAAAAAATAAAAAATAATTTTAAATCATGTGATATTTATTTTTAATTAAAAAAATAATGTTTTGCAGAGCGAGCAGCTCCTGCATATGAGCCGACACCGAGGGTTCGTTATTCGTGTCATGGAGAGCGAGAGGAAGATAGAGCTAACTTCGGGAAAGAAAAGTGCCACCCGACATCCTCATCCGCAGTTGTCGTCGGTGGCAGAAGATCATCAACGCTGCCAACTTTGTATAATGAGTCGTGGCATATCAGGTAAGACAATATCGATTATTCTGTACACGATGTTTTTTATTGATCAGTGCGCTCAATTAAATAGTTGTTTCGTTCTTTTTTTCAGAAGTACACTATGATGACAACGTCCACAGCGAAAAATAATTTAAAAGCAATATTACGAGTGATAATACAAATTAATTCCATATAGCGATAAAAATAAAATTAACGGTGAAGGAATCTCCGAGCGTGGATGACCGTGTTTGCAGGGCTGTTGCATACGACGGTAAATGTATAAAGTGCTTTCCATAAAATATTTGTTAATTTAAAAATATCTGATCTTACTGTGTCTCTTATTTTTATAGCATAATAATTGAAGTCTTTCTCTCTCTTTCTCTCTCTGTGTGAGGGAACATATTCTATATCTTTTACTGCAGAGCAAGCACTTTGCGAGGAGCATAGCGCAGGGCTATGCATGCTCGAAAACCTCTTTTGTTGCATTCAAAGTGTTGGATACCTAGTTATGATTCATAGGAGGCTGTTATCTTTATGCCCGTGATACTCTCTAGTAGCGTCTCGAGCATTTAGTCTGTCTTTGGCATCCTGTTTGGAAACAATAAAAAGCAATATGTATCCACGATACGGCAAGGAGATTTTAAGCGACGCGTTTTGGTGCCGATTAATGTTTGTCGAGAGTGTAATGAGTGTGTTTCTGCGTACGCAGGAAATGTGCGATGCATACGACGAGCTGGAAGAACTCCTACGTAGTGTGTATTTAGTGGAACGTCGTGGAAGACCCATTGAACTTGGGGAGTTGCATATCGGCATGTCCTGTATTGTGCCTCGTTTCAATAACGTTGTCCGCGGGGAAGTGGTTTACCCGGACTTTGATGGGTACTGCGAGGTGCTGCTAGTCGATTTCGTCGAAACTATTTACATCGACTGGTCTCACCTATTTCATCCGGATCCTCTAGCAAGTATACTACCGGTTCTGTCATGGAGTTTTCCATATACGGACTCGACCGCGTGGACGTTGCAGGTATCGAGCAGCTCGTCGAAGAAGCGTGCGGTGGAGATGACTTGATCGCTGTCATGATGCGACCTCTTGCCGGCGATAGCGTTCCGTGGGTTCGCTTATCGAACGGTGAACGCGTGGATGTGGCGGCGTTTATTATAGAAGCCCTCGGTGATGAGATAGATATCGGCTACGATATCGATGCCGTGGACGAGGGCTTTGACGAGGACATAGTAATGAATTAAAGACGCTGTGCATGTGTATGTGTGTGTGTGTGTGCGTGTGTGAGAGAGTACATTCGAGAGACAGGAGTTTAAAATCGCTTTGGCAGGAGGGTAGATGCCTACAACAGCTGCGGTGGTGGTGACTACATAATTTTATTCATTTTCCCAAGTATGTGTACACCTTTGCTCCATCCTACTCTTATCTCTACTCTTCCTTGTTCACCAAGGTACCCACACCACCTCACTTTACCATCTCCACGTTACCGACACTGGTCAAGCAGAGTGGGTAGCGCGGCGGCGGAAGAGTGAGGTGGTGGGGGTAGCCGCGTGGTGGGGGAAGGAGTGGGGATAGGAGTCGGATGGAGCAAAGGTGTACACATACTACTCTCGTAACAACATATTATTGTACATTTTTACTTTGACTTTTAAATAGACAATGGAAAGTTGCCGTTGCCTATAATAAATGCTTCCTTTTATATAAAATCGCGGTTTTCATCGATAACTCGAGATTCATCTCCTCATCGGCAAACGATCCCAAAAATAATAACTTTTTAATATTATACCGAATACCGAATAATCCAATTACGCAATACCGGCATAACAGTACATATTTATGCCGAAATCTTTGCGAAAATGCTTCAGACAGGCTAGGATAAACGATACAGCGTCTTCGCATTGTGCAATGCGCCAGGTTTTCCAGATAAAAATTGGCTTCGTGAGCACCCGTTTAAAGGAGAATCATACATGGATGTTTGGTCGGCAGACCAAGAGGAAGAGAATAAAAAAGAGGAGAAATCTTCACCATGTAGTCGTGATACGATCGATGATGCTGTGAAACAAATTTTGCATATATACATACGTCTACCAAAACGTATATGGCATCATTTAATCATTGATTATGTGTTCAGCATAAACACTAGACAAATCTACGAGAGTCTGCAGTTACTACCACTTTAAATCGTTGGAGTATACCCAGCTGCCAAAATTCCTCGTGCATGGTCGTTACGGGCCGGACTCGTCGTTACCACGGATAACCACGACGGACCTGGAGAGCATTGGATCGCCATGTACGTTAACCATCATGGAAAATGAATGTACTTTGATAGCTACGGGCGACCACCGATTACACCGCAACATCTCGCACGGCAACGACGAAACTGCAAGTTCCATCGGGACGGCCTCAAGCAGCTACAGAGTAATACATCGGACGTGTGTGGACAATTTTGTATTGTATTCCTGAATCTTATTTCGTGCGGATTCACCATGTCGCGATTTAATAATCTTTTTAGCGATAATGTAATGAAAAACGATAGAATAGTATGTGAATATTACAATACTTTTACCCCTCGACGATCGGACAGTAATAAAAATTAATTAAACTGCCCCTTCCCCGACCGCGCGGCTTCGCGGCGGGGCTGTAGGGATCAGTTGAGCAACCTGCATGCACGCTGCGAATCTCTCTGTCTTTTTCTGAAGCGTTGGCAGGCGCCGCCTCTCGCTCTGCCGCGTCGCTAAGCTGGCACGGTGTATTCTCGGCTTTTCTGTCTTGTGGGCGAGTTAGACCTCTCGCTCCGACGAGCTACCACACTATATGGGATATCATCGGCCCTCTGCTTTGTGCGGTCATTCGCTGTGCCTACTTGCCCCATAGTGCTGTCCTTTTCCGATCTACAGACTTCGTTCTTTGCTCTCGCTTGGGCCCTCGTAGTGAGGAATATACGACTTAGCCCATCTGCATTTGTATTACGCTTTCCTGCCTTATTTTCGACGTTAAACTCATGTTCCACCAATTTTATTTTTCAACGCATTAGTCTCGAACCTGGGTCCTTTACTTCGAACAGCCAGGTGATCGGTTGGTGGGCTGTCATGACCGTGAAGCGAGTACCATAAATATATGGCCGGAATTGAGCAAGAGCTCAAATTATCGCGAGTAGCTCTTACTCCGTATGTTACTATGTCGTCGAGGTACACATAGCATTTGATGCCCTGTAGTCCTGCTAACACGGAGTTCATTAGCCGCTGGAAAGTCGGTGGCGCGTTCTTCAATCCGAATGGCATGCGGTTATACTCAAAATGGCCCTGCACAGTGGAAAATGCCATTATTCCACGTCTTTTTGCGCCATCGGGATTTGGTGAAATCCAGAGAGGAGGTCTAACGTCGTGTAATATCGGGCTAGTCTCAACAGGTCTAATATTTCGGGTATATTGGGCAGGGGGCACGAGTCTCCGTTGGTGGGTTCGTTCAACTTCCGAAAGTCTACCACTACGCTCATTTTCCTCACTCCGGCGGCATCGGGTTTCTTAGACACGACCATCAGCGGTGCGTTCCATTGACTCCTGCTGGGCTGGATTATTCCTTCTGCTAGCATTTTGTCTGTCGGCCTCTCCACTCCTCTTTCTCGTGGGCGAGTTTAGTCTCTCGCTTTAACGAGTTATCGTAGTTGCCTTGGGTATCTTCGACTCTCCGCTTTGTGCAGCTGTTCGTATACCCGATTGCGCTATATTTATCTTTCTTGTGGGATTTTCTTTCCTGTCCCACTTGGGCTCGTGTGGTCGCGTATATGCTACTCAGAGCGTCTGCATTAGTATGCATTTTACCGAACCCATGCCCCGTGTTTATGTTCTTCCCAGGCAAGGGTTGCGATCCTAGGTCCTTCGATCCGACATTAACGGGTGCGCGATGCTGCACCTCGTGCGTGCGCTGTCGCCTGTTCCCTCGTTAATGGAATACACCCTTGTATTCGCACATTATTCCTGCGTGAACTGCTTACTTTTCACTGCTGGGGGTACCAAGTTCGGAACGATGTAGAACCAATGCTCTACATTTAAAGTTGGTGTCTCGAGCACAATTTTAGCTATCCCGAGGAGGGTGAATTTTTCGCCCGCCTCCCCCTGCAGATCTACGGTTCAGTCGTTCACCATGGTTTCCGGTTTGAGACAGCCTTCCTTGATTATGCTGCACTGCGCTCCGGTGTCCACCTTGAGGGTGAGTACCCCGGTCGTGGCCAACGGTGCATCGATATCGAAGTCGCTGGCGGTGGCATTCGACGCCGGCAGCGTTACTTGTAGGAGCTGCAGCGTTGTCTTCTTCCGCTTGCACGCAAGTATCTGCTGGACAGTTGGCGTATTCAGCCTCAGTGTGCCCAGCGTGTTAACGCCTGCAGGCGGCTGCCCTGCGGGGCTGGATCTGGCCCCGCGGCAGTCCTTCCACATATGGCCTTTCTTCTGGCAGTAATTGCAGGTTATTTCCACGTTGTGGATTGACTTGTTTTCACTGGGTACTAGTAGGCTTACTCGTCCCGTATCCCGGTTGCAGTATCGAGCCATGTTTTCCGCAGGTGAAACAATTTTCTCCCTGCCGCAGTGGTGCGCCTTGGGACCTTGTGGGGTGGCTTAATACTCCACCTACCCCTCCCTTCGGCTGCACCATGTTGGTGATCTCTATGGCCCCTGCCACAGAGTCGTGCAGCGTTTGGTAATTTCTCGCACGTACCAGCACTTGCACCTGGCCGTGCATGCCGTTTTCGAAGTTGGCCTGTGCGCTTCGTCGGGTGACACTCTCGACGGTAATCTTCTGATCTTCTACCGTGATTCTCTCCGTTCTTGCCGCGTAAGCGGCGATGTCCTCGTTCTGTCCCTACCGGAAGGAGCTGAACTCCATCTGCAACGCAGCCAGGGACTTCCGTTGTCCGGAAGAACAAGCTTTCAACTCGCTCCTGAGTTGCACCATGGCAGTGATGGTTTTATGCTGCAGTTGTCTTGCTGCCGCAACCTCTAACTTACTCATGACTATCAACTGCAGGAGGGTGTCATGCTCCTCCTCTGCTACCCTGTGAAAAATTGTCTCGCAGGACTTTAAGAAGAGCGGCAACGCCTTTGAATCCTTGCCGTCGAATGTTTTCACTATTTTTATTCCTAGGCTGAGGCTGAGCATATTTGAGGGCGTCCGCGTCTCCTCGAACCACGTGCGTCTCAGGGGCTGTAAGGAGGGCTGACAGGGCTCCTTCCCTACTCCGCCTAACCGTCGCGAAAGCTCAGCAATTTGTTCTCTCAAAGAGTGGATGAGCTCGTACTCATCCGCACCTACCTCGTTCAACGTGTCGGCCGAGTTTCGCCTTGCCGACGGTGTTTCAGCCTCCCGGAGTTCGCGATCGAGTTCGCGTTTGCCTCATTCATGCTCGCGCTGTAGCCTTTCATACTGACATCGAGGTCTTTCCATTTCACGGTGGCTCTGATCGACCGCCTCTAACCGATCTCGTATACGTGCAGATACCGCCCGGGCTGCCGTACCGGTTGCTGCCGGGAATTCTACGCGATCTATCATACGCATGTTTTCGATTTCCCGCTCGACCCTGTCCTCGGTTACGCTTTCAGGCGTTCTTTTGCCAGTAGCCATATTAAACAGGTCGTCGCTATCGATACTACTGTGATCCTGAAAATACGCACCCCTAAGTTGGTTTATGTCGAACTCAGCGCCCAGTCGGCTTGCGAGGGCCTCTTGTCTGTCTGCGGTGATTCGTCCCGACGGCGAGAGCTCTGATAACGCCCTGCACGCTTCGTACACGATGTCCCCTACAGCTGCAGCTAAACCCGCTGCAGAGTCTACCCCCTCGCCAGGCATCGTAGTTTCTAACGAATTGCCTCTACGTTTCGGTATTGCTCCCCTAAATCCCGGCATGGTGCTAATTTCACGGTGAACTCTACTTTAAAATATTCCCACAAAATCTTAAGAGGCTTTGGCTTATCTCGGCAATATGTATATTTATAATGTAACCGCCATTTACAGAAGGATGATCTTGCAGATGGTCTTCTCCATGGCGATGTTCTCGGGTGCTGTCGACTTGGTGTCCTGCAGCTCCTCTCTGTTGATGGTCCGGACGTCCTTCTTAGCGCCGTTGACCCGTTTCTTCCGTGGTTCCTGGGCTCGTCCTTAGCGCGTCATCAATAGTTGCACGACGGCTTTTTCACAAGTAGCTGCTTTGAGTACTTCGTTGCATACTTTGTGCATTTCTCCGCGACTTGACGTGACACTGTCAATCGGGATTTTAAATGGTTGGCCGATATGTCGCACCGCACCGACGTACACTTCGCGCCTTCGCGCTGGCTTAGTCGGGTTTTCACGAACTACACTGGCGTCCTTTGCACAAGACATAGTCGTCACTTCAGAGTCACTCTTATTTACTTTGTCCAAAACACTTTTTGTCCGAATAAATCACGTATCACTTAACTTCAGCAGATCCCACCGCTGCCACCAAATGTTATGCCGGTACCGCGTAATTGGATTATTCGGTATTCGGTATAATATTAAACAGTTATTATTTTTTGGGATCGTTTGCCGATTACAAGATGGATCTCGAGTAATTGGTGAAAACGCGAGTTTATATAAAAGGAAGTATTTATTATAGGCAGCGGTAACTTTCCGTTGTCTATTTAAAAGTCAATAAAAGAATGTACAATAATTCTGTTGTTTCGAGAAATTGACGAGGAACCAACCCGATCTCTTTGAGTCTAGTTTAAAAACTGATTTTCGTAAAGCAGTTGCTTACTGTGTTCGCGAAAATCCTTTAGTTCGCAATTTTTGCGTTAGCCTATCGTCGATCACCAAGCGAGTCGCCTCATGCTGCGTCGGCGTTCTTGGTGTCGATCGTACGATCGGGCATTGGACTTCGTTTCCTGTCTTGAACGAATACCAATGTTTTGGCTATGGAATATGCATTCCTATGGTCGCTATCTTTCGTGAAAAGATTCACTATCGTATTATTCGAAGATTCTCTCATCAGGTCGTCAATAATAATCTTTTTTTTTTAATTATTATCATGCAAATGATCTTCTGGTTATGGCAGTCCCTCGTGAAACTCGACCTTAACAATTTGACTCGCAGTAACGGAATGCGAATTTGTGAATAGAACAGCGGTATCGGAATCGACATTATCACTGTAATATAATGTTATACGATCGAATAGAGCTTCACTCGTGGCCGTCAAGTTATGTAAAAATCCTCGAACAAAGACTGTCTTACCACAGCCTGTTGGCGCACAAATTAACGAAATCCACGGATGTTTCCAACGTACGTCTATTTTGCGTTTTCTACTGCACGACTCGTTTTCCCTCATTATACTAATGTATTTTTCTTTCCCGATAAGCTTATCTTCAGGGGCAACGGCGGTGGCGGCGACGCGCGGACACTCGTCGATATAAGCTAATTCGACGTGTGCAGTTCAGCTAATACATGACTGATTGCTTGCACAACCAGCTTATTAGCGGGCGAGCGTACCGGTCAGCTCTTCTACCGCGGAGGTGCACATGCGCGCCTTAAGCTTGTATGGTGTATGTGCTGATGCTTAGCTTACAAGGATGGAAATTACATACATAGCGAATATATTTTATGTTTTTTTTCATTTTAAATCATTATCGCGACGACCCACATATGGTATGTCTTCAAGAAATTTTCATCTCCCAATATTTTTTTATGTATTTTATTTTTTCAAACATCAAGTCATAATATTTTCAAACCCAACGCCGTAATATGTATTTCACTTTTTATAAATATTAATTTTTGTTGCAAAACAGCTTGAAATACATATATAATACACATATAATATACATACGTATAATAATAATAATAACAACACAGAAAATTTCGTGAACAGATATACAAATACGTTTAACTCATAACTTCTAGATTATAATGTACAATCAGCTTAAATTATTATTCTTATAATCTAAATGAAACGACAGCGAGAACAGCAACAATAACAATAATATCAAAGGTCTGTTTAGAAGCTAGTCTTCAAACCCAAACAGCAGTGATCATTTATGTGTAATATGTCGGCGTTTCTGACATACAACACGGCAAGTCTTTGATACGACGAAAATTTTAGCTGAATTGACTTTTTATTAACGTCTGGTAGATCACTATCGATAATTTAAAGAATAGATTTGAAATCAATTTTTTGTGTATTTTGATAATTCAGACTCAAGCCTTTCAGTTTACACTCCGTATTTATAACCTCTTCAGGCTTCGCGCTGTTTCCAACCTGATAACCATAAAACATCGGGACTCCGGAGACAAACGATTTTATATAGCCGGTAGGCCCCTTCAGTTCGTTTGTCATGTCTCCGAGGAGGTTGCCTAGTGGCGGTGACCATTCACCAGGGTATCCTGTACTGATATAAATAACTAAATCTGTGTCGTAGTTCAGGACGCGTCTACCTAGGCACTCAAGATAACTACACGCTGTCTGTAACTACTATTCGGCGCATGCACGGCACAACGTGAATAGCATTTTCTCATGCATGTGTACAGGTAACACAGGGTGGAAGAGATTACGAGGTGGCAAAACACTGCAGCGGATCATTCCGTTGATCGATGAACCCAGAGCGAGGTACGAACCATTCAGCAGTGTATCACACTTTGTATCTACATATATCTTACGGTGACCGATCGGAAAGCATCCTATTTTGAATATACCAAGTGTACAAGTACGAAATGCGGATTTCAGACAACAGACGGCTCACGAATGCAGTTTGTGCTATAAAGATTTGACACTGCGTCATTTTCTTGTGTCATCAACAAGTGTCAGACGCACACGAGTGATAAATTGGAAAAGTGTGTGCATAGTGTTGTGTTGTTGTGTTCAATATGTCAAAATTTATACCGAACAAAGAGCATTCGCGGAGAGCATTAATTTTTTTGTTTTCATTTGAAGAAAACTGCTGCTGAATTATACCGATTACTTTGAGAAGCTTATGGTGAATGTGCTCCATCGCAAGATACGTGTGAATGATGGTTTCGGCGTTCCAAAAGTGGTGACTCGATGCTGCAAACCAAGAACGTGGAAAGCCGCCAAAAAATACAAAGATGTGGAATTGCAAGCATTGTTGGACGAAGATGATTCACGAACACAAAAACAACTCGCCGAGCAATTGGGCGTTAGTCAACAAGCGGCTACGAGAGATGGGAAAAGTTCAGAAGACCGGTAGATGGGTACTACATGTGTTGAACGACAGGCAAATGGAAAAGCGCAAAAACACATGTGACATTTTACTCGCTCGGTACAAAAGGAAGTCGTCTTTGCATCGTATAGTTACAGGGGATGAAAAGTGGTTTTATTTTAAGAATCCCAAGCCTTAAAAATCATGGGTAGACCCAGGCGCACCATCATCGACCGTAAGACCGAATCGCTTTGGCAGAAAGACGATGCTCTGTGTTTGGTGGGACCAGAGGGGCGTGGTCTATTATGAGCTGTTAAAACCAGGGGAAATGGTTAACACTAAACGTTACCAACAACAATTGATCGATTTGAACCGTTCGCTGCTTGAAAAAAGGCCAGAATACCGAAAGAGGTAACACAATGTCATTTTTCTTCATGACGATGCTCCATCACATACGACAAAACCGCTTCGCGACACGTTGGAAGCATTTAGCTGAGAAGTTCTACCCCAAGCGGCTTACTCACCAAATTTGACTCGTTTCGATTACCACTTGTTTGCATCGATGGGTCCCGCACTTGCTGAGTAGCGCTTTGGTTCGTACGAAGATGTGAAAAAATGGCTCGATGAATGGTTCGCTGCAAAAGAGGAAGATTTTTACTGGCGTGGTATTCACAAATTGCCCGAAAGATGGGAAAAATGTATAACAAGCGATGGAGCATACTTTGAATACAGCACTTATTATCATTTTTCCGAATTTAACATGTTTTTTTAGAAAAAAAATCCGCATTTCATACTTGTACACCTGGTATATGGCTACAGCGAGCAGATATCAATATGACTGATTTTTTCATCCTTCGCATTATCGGATACCGTCACCGTGTTACCTGTGCGAGTACCGTAAAATCTATCGTGAGGATTAAAAAAGTCAGATATGAGACGCGGATAGCCCTGCAGATACACGTTAATCGACCGATTGACTTCACGCAATTCATTGAACTCGCACTCCCACATAAGTTCTAACTGATAGTAGCACGCCCGAATCTTTGCATTGGTTGCTAGCCTGCGTTCGTAACAACGCTCATACGACTCATCGTTGATACGCGACAACTGAGTACGATTCTCAGAAAAGCAGTGGGGCCCGCCGTGCCAATAATATCCGTGTAATTGAAAGACAAAGCTTTTGTCATGTAGCTGCAGCCGTCAACGCGTGTCCCTCAGGTAGCCTAAACTCTCGAGCCCTACCGACGTGAGTGACCTCTTGCCCTATACAGTGTTCGACCCATAAAAGCCATTCATTTGGCCTGTTTTGAGTGCTGACCCGTGAACCTGTATCCACCGTTCGGTATAAGACCTATCGTTCGGGGAGCTAGAAAGTTACGTCTAAATACCTTTGAGGGAGCCGACGGGATTGTTGCTGCTTCACCAAATGAACAGACAGTACCGATTTCAATAAATATTTTTCGAAATTCCCGAAAATCGCGCCTCAATACTACCTTGATCAAAAAGTTTTAGAACCGGCCACCATGTAAAGCTGCCAATCTCCCGATTGGAATTTTTTTTTGTTACGTTACCGCATTTATCATTGACACTTTCCTCCAAACTCAGCGTCATAGCTTGACATTTGTAAAAGTTACGCTGTACTGAGTACATCTACCTTTGTGCGTGTTTTCGATTTTTTACAAGTTTGAAAATGGCATCAACTGTGCATCAACGAGTTTGCATTACATTTTGCGTGAAAAACGGATTTAACGGTCTACAGACCTGGGAAATGTTGGAGAATTGTTTCAGCAACGATACTCTTTCGAGATCAAACATTTTTCGGTGGCACAAACGCTTCAGAAGTGGCCGTGAGTCGGTCGAGGATGACGAACGCAGTGGCAGGCCGTCGATGTAGAAAACGAATGAAAACATCGATAAAATCAAAGAAATGTTGGCCGAAAACCGCAAATTATCCATCAGAGAGCTGGCAGAGGACTTGAACATCGCTTATGTCTCATGTATGTGTCGCTGCAAAAGTCGTTCCGAAAGACCTTAATTTCATGCAAAAAACGGTTTTACTGCTAATCCTCCAGAACCATTCACCATGTCGACATACGTTACTGTAAAGGATAACGTATCATACACCGACAGTTTCTGGCACTCTGATGAACACCACAAAGAAGAGCCCACTAATGTTCGTAATAGAATCTATGTCCCGGTCGGACTGATATACCAGCCACGCCATTGGCCATACCATCAGCCTCAAACGCTATACCGATTCTATCGTTCGGCGAACGATTCTTCACAATATACGCACAAATATCGCGAATCGCACTTCTTATCCACTCAATAGGGTTGATATCGCCTGCCGGTGATATTAACGCCACTACAGTTTTACGACTTCATGACGATGACGATGACGATGACGATGACGATGACGATGACAATAACGATGACGATAACGATGACGATGACGATGACGATAACGATGACGATGATGATGACGATGACGATAACGATGACGATGACGATGACGATGACGATGACGATGACGATGACGATGACGATGACGATGACGATGACGATGACGATGACGATAACGATGACGATGACGATGACGATGACGATGACGATGACGATGACGATGACGATGACGATGACGATGACGATGACGATGACGATGACGATGACGATGACGATGATGATGATAATGATGATGATGTTACGTCCCGTGTCTCCTCATCAGATAAAGAATCTCTTAACAGCAACAGCTGAATTCTGCATATATATATATGCGAGACAGAACGGTTAGGATAGGTCATCACTTTAACATATGTGCAGTTATGCCAGTACCGCGAAATTGGATAACTCGGTAATCGGTATAATATTAAAAAGTTATTATTTTGGGATCGTTTGCCGATTAGGAGAAGCAACTCGAGTAATTCGTGTAACCGTGAATTTATGTAAAATGGAAGTATATATTATAAACAACGGTAACTTTTCGTTGTCTATTTAAAAGTCAATAAAAGTATAATACCATAAATCGTGGTTTCGAGCCCGTACGAGGAACCAACCTCTCGCGTTTGAATCTACTGATAGAATTTAATATTTCGGGCGAGTCCGACCCGCGATCAACCGTTTATGTTGATGTTAAACTTTAGACTGATTTCGGCAAAGCAGCTATTTGCTCCATTGACCGAAATCGAGTGTTGAAATGGATTTCACATCATCTTTGCTTGTGAATTCCAGCAAGTCCGTAGCTCGAACTCGCAGCAGTCATTGCTGGCAGCTCGTTGCTTACGTTTGCACATTTTTTCTGCTTTGGTGAGTGGGCCTCACGCAAAGAAGGAACAATGGCGAAATAAGATACAGGGTGCGCCATCTCAATCTGGTCGATGGAAGTATTGAATAACTCTGACAGATTTTAACCGACCAGCGTCGTACAACACGTTTCGTATAGGTTATTTCAGTACAATTTCAACCACGTATCGCTATACGCCGAAAGAACGCGCCGAAATAGTTTCGCTTTACATTGAAAATAATCGTTCAGTTGTGTCAACTCAGCGTGCGTATCATAAAAAATATCGCGGACGTTCTGCGCCCAAAGGCGACACTATCCGTCATTTAGCTTCAAATTTCATGGAGCACGGGTCTGTAGCGAATCTCCAACATCAAGCTCGACCGCGTCCAGGTCGTTCAAATGAAAATGTCGAAGCTGTTCGACAGAGTGTTGCAGAAAATCCAAATGTCTCATACCGCCGCCGGTCTCAGCAATTAAACATCAGTGGAACCACTTTGAGAAGGATTTTAAAGCAAGATCTTCACATGTTTCCGTACAAAGTGCAGCTGACTCAAAGATTATTGGAAACTAACAAGCCGCGACGCTTGGCTTACGCTAATAACGTTAGTCGAATGAAGGAAGCTGAGCCGGATTTTTGGGAGCGAATTCTGATGACCGACGAGGCTCATTTCACCCTCTCTGGCGCTATCAACAAACAAAACTGTCGCATGTGGGGCACCGATAATCCTCATATTATTCACGAAACTCCATTGCACGATGAGAAAGTGACAGTTTGGGCCGGTGTTCGCTCAAAAACCACCATTGGACCATTTTTCTTCAGAGCTGGTGAAACTGTCAATGGGTATCGATATCGGTGGATGTTGGCACACTTTGTTTTACCACAAATGCGTGAAAAAGGTCTTAAGGAATTTTGGTTCCAACAAAATGGTGCGACATGTCACACTGCGCGCCCAACAATGGACTATTTGCGTCGGAAGTTCCCAGGACGTGTGATATCAAAGAAAGGTGATATTGACTGGCCACCAAGATCGCCGGATTTGACTGCACCGGACTTCTTCTTGTGGGGATTTTTAAAAAGTAAAGTCTATGCCAACAAGCCGAAGACCATAGAGGAGCTAAAAAACAACATTCGAGCCGAAATCGCAGCGATATCGCCCGAGACGCTGGCAAATACAATGGAAAATGCCGAAAAAAGAGCTCATTTTTGTCTCAGTAATAAAGGCGGACATTTGATCGATGTGGTTTTTGAAAACTAATCAAAATAAATTGTAATGAATTAAATTTAATAAAAAAATACGACTTTGTGAAATCTGTTGAAAATTCTCTAAGTTATTCAATACTTCCATCGACCAGATTGAGATGGCGCACCCTGTACAAAAAATTATGATAGTTCGCGGCACAACAATGCTATCCATCATTGCGCAACCTACTGTACTCAAAACGATAATTTTCACGGATTTATTAATAATAACTGTGTAACGCTTTATTGTTCATTATGAAATAAATACAGAAACAATGACGTATATATTACATGTATTCGTAATTATATTCAATAATAATCATTTTACTTTATATTCTTATTTTTTAATATTTAAAACGTAGAATACTTCACCGAATACAGAAATAACAAGTAATATATTAATAATTATATTTAACAATAATAAGTTCCTTTTACACTCTTATTTTAAAATATTCTACGGGGATGGCTTGCACTCGTACTCGTTTTTCAAACGACCTAGTAGAAATCACATAAGAGTAAGTGAAAGGGAGGGTACGGCCAGCAATAGATATTCCTCACGAGTGGAAGCAGTATGACCATACTCTGAAAATATACTCAAAATTACCACAACGAAAGCGAGCGAACCATTTCCGCGCAGCAGATTTTGATAAAGTACCTTCACCGTACACAGGACAAATTTTTTCACAAGCCTGCGCAGCGTTCTTCCCTTTGTCGTAATAATATTGCAAAATGTAGCGCATTTTTTCATTATTTTTCTCAATTTTCAAACGCAAACAACTTTCCAACCACTGCACCAATTTCGATGTTTATACACTCAAAGTAACGCTCGAAGTGTCACCTTTCCAACGAGCGTTTAGTGGTGTCGCTGCGATCTGTTTTTCCTGACTTATTTGAAATTGATGCCATCTATCGGGAAAAACGCCGCGAACTTTTTCCTAGATCTAATATATCGATGCGTAGTAAAATCAACGACGCAAAACCTATGTATAAATTTTAAGAAGTGTTGTTCACTTCATCATAAACAATTAGATCATCGAAAGCATTATTTCATACGGCAACCTCCTTTGTCCAAAGATGCTGGACGCATGGGAGCGATGATACACGCCAAAAAAGCGACGCAACCCCCACCTTAGCGTACATCACCCGACGACATATATATGTATATGCGAGGCCAAGAGCGCGCGAAATAATAGACACTTCCTTGACAATCATCAGGATTCATTAAAAATTATTATACCAGATTTAGAACAAATTAATTATCGGTCGCGAATAATTAATATTTAGTCGCGGAAAAAGAAAAGAGTTTAAACCACCAGTTATTTAAAATCTCGGTCGTACCCTCCAGAGTGTTTCTGAGGTGGCAGTATTCGCTGACAAGAGTGCGATACGCCTCATTTAATATATCGAAATTGTATTACAATCGTGTCAAAATCAGTGTGAACTCTAATAATTAGTGCAAAACATTCTAAAGCGTAAATATTTTTTCAAAACCCTCCCTATTCTAATTTAGTTTTCTTTATTCATTCACGACATTAGAACTACTACACGCTTTTACTACGTCCATAAAATTCCTCACGAGCGACCACTTGCAGCGCTCATTCACCATCTGTTGTGCTGCTGTGCCTCTATTGGCACGCGTTACCCTTCAAGCATATATCTATTGTAAGTTAAACCTTAAAGATATCTGCCATCGCGCGTACACAGGCACGACAGCGTTAAAAACCATACCTACGTCAACCTCTCGTTTCTTCCCTTCCCTACTCATGGGCAAACGTAGAGGCGGTCGTAGATTGGCAATGCGCCGTTTTCTTGCAATATTCAGAGAAATTCTTAAGAACGATAATTCCTCAACAGTAAGTTTCACCGAAAGAAACTTGGGAAAATACAGTATCGAATAACAACCCGTTCAAAGACATTAAAATCATTAACGTACGTTCATTGCCGCGTATCTCATCCTACGTGCATTACCACGGTACCTTCGAACGAGTGACCACAAGAGACGCAGTGAGCTTCCATTCGAATACCACCAAATCGTGCCAATCACCTCAGCACCTGGACAACCCTGACTTCGAGGACCTGCTGATTCTCGACGAATTCTCAGCCGGGATACCCGTGATCACGCTCCATTAAAGCAACAACCCGCTACGCTCTTCCGCTCACGCAGCAAACTGTAGATGTACACCCGTGACGACAACAGCCGGTGAGTACACAATCCTCTTTAAATATAATTTACAAAACGAAATAATCCAAGGAGAACAGATTTGTAAAAATAGAAATAGCCTCATCTCTGCTGGTAAATCCCGGCTAAACCAAGGCTATCCCTTTTGTCAAGTGTGCGATCCTTTTTAAAAATTGATTATTAAGTTCAGGGACGTAACAATGATGATGATGATGAATGTGATGGTGATTACAACGATACCGCTGTGGTTACTAAACTCGGATGAAGGACTATGGAAAAGGAGTTCATTCAGTCGAGTCTACATTTTAGGAGGACCATGTTCAGATTCGAGAATTCTGAATTTAATAAGGTCCTCATCCTCATCATAGTCATCGGACTCGAAACGCAATTGACAATACGAGTCATACCACGGTACCCGTTCCAAATAGTATGGAAAGTACAGTCTTATGAGGTCCATTGATTCGTGAATTGATTCAGTGTCCGAATCATAGCCGAATTGAGGATCGTAACGATGGGACGAAACAGGACTAGCGGGATACGGAAGGTCAAGTATCGGGCTATCTGGACGAGAGTTAGCCACGACCGGTCTAGCAACCACCGCGTTGCTATCGTCCACGGCGTAACGGGCTCCACCGTCCGCCATATTGGCGAATCATTGCCATAAATTTGTGGTTTAAGAAAAACAATGTTAATCCACTTGAAAGGGTGTTGGACCGAAGATTAATTAATTATTAGAAATAGTCATATTAAAAAATATTACTACTTACGTTGTCTTTGTTGGTCGATACATCATCCTAGTTCCTCGATTTCCATATTATATACCGTCGAGATGTCGTCGGCGCCCTACACAGGATCCGGTGAGGCTGGACAACCCATGTGTATTACATCGTTGTCATCATCTGCTTGGTCGTCGTCATCGGCGTCATTATCATCATCGGCACCGTGGTCGTTAGATCGGAGTAGGATAGAGTAATTATTGTTATAGACAAATCGCGAACAACTCGTAAATTTTCACCACCCCGCTCATGAACAACGTCAACGGCAATCGTTATTGCCTCAATACAGTTCTCGAAGCCGTTTTACATATAAGTTATTGCAATTACTCGCAGTGTTAACCGCCGCATGATAACTCTTCGCTCGTGCTGCGCCGCCTCGAGATTCATTGCTTGAGGCCCAGCGCGACGTACAACGTCTCGCAACCAAAATACTTCTAATCCTCGTTAGGATCACCGTCTTCCTAATCGCTTTAATAACATCACGTGCACGGTCCCAATCCATAATGTTGATTTATATAAAAAATACAAGAACTGTCACGAACGGATTCTGGACAGAGAGTAACAGGCCCGTGTTTACCAAGATTTTATAGTTTTCGCCACCCTCCTCACATTCTATTACCTTTTCTTGCAGAGAATAACAAAAACTAGAAGCCAATGTCGTCCTTGGTATACAACTTTTGGAATTGATGGATATTGTTAACGCTTACAGTCTATTTGCCTTCTTCAAAACACTGTAACATTGGTACAGAGAAAAAACATTGAGATGGTCAAGATAGCAACCCTTGCAAAAAAATACGGCCTCGCATAGGCATGAAAAAAATACTTGTCTTGATACAGTTCTTGATGCGTCTCCGATTATCTAGCCACCATGCTGCTAGACCGCTCTCTTAAAACCTTTTTTTATTACTGTATACTATGAAAAATGCACCCTTCGTTAATCTTATGACTACAGCGGGTTCCGTACTGTTTACGACCGGGAAATTTTAACAGGATGTCCAAGCTACTAACCACGACAGCAGGTTAACGAAAACCCTTAAACCAACCATCGTAAGCGTGTTTTGTTTTGACAGGTATCTATTTTGATTTTTACGACCAACGGTGGCCGTTGGTATCTGGTTGGGTGGACCACGCAATCTAATCTTTGATCTATGCATGTGGCTTGCATCGAACTACTACGTGAGAAGATCCGTATCTTTTTGTTTGGGCGTCCTCTCATAGAGATTTTAGTAGAAAATATGTAAATGACTAATAAGAATCTGATGGTATTTTCCCCCTGTATAAATATTTGTTAACACGTTGACGGACAGTTGCGTCTATAGCCGTCTAGTATAACCTGTATATAGTATAACCTGTTTCTACTGTCCGTCAACGTGTTAAGATTCGACCAGACGATCTATAAATTTCGTGTCAATATGACAATAAACGCCTACACGTGACTGGAGTCGAAAATTCATTCCTGACCCCTTCAACACGGTTAACCGCAGTCGCAACGTCGGATAGCCATACATATAAGCTCGATCAAAAAGGATACATCGACAGTTAAGCCCGTGGCTCGGGTGAAGATAGATTCGCGTACCTAGTCTCTATCTCACGTTTTTTCTACAACCTCGTTGAGTCCCCCGCCGACCTATTATTTAACATGAGTCAATCTATCAGTGGTTACGATCTGCGAGACAATGATTTCTAACCAACAATCACATATCGAGTGCTGTCGGACGATGAGAAGAAACGTCTTGAAGCACGGCTAATTGTCGGTACAACGTATATACTCAACCAGTCGGAAACAAAAAAAGTTACCTTCGGTCTGCAACCCCGTGACGATGGAGGTATACTATAACGTACTGGTCATCTCCTGACGCGCGGTGTACCCAACTAAGCACTGCTGCCACGCGTCACTCACACCATGTAGGTCAGCACGCCGAGAACCATGTCCCGTCACTCTAGTCAGAAAAGAACGGCTAGGGGAGCACCATTTGGGACCAGTTGGAGTTCAACAACTATTGTTAGGACCAACGACGAATTTTCAAAAAGTTCAAGGCTATCGATGGGCTATCGGCGATGGGCTTAAGGACCAGCAACAAATATAGTAATATCAAAAATATAGAGTGAACGGAGGGGATGCCGGTATAAAACCACCGGAAATTTGGCATTCGGGGAAAACTTTTGTTCGCAGATCCGGCCATGCAGAAGCCCAGCTACCAGAAAGAAAGACCAAATAAGCCATCAATAGCCTGCAGCCGCAATGGGATACACGAGACCGAGCTGTGACGTCAGCCCCCACACAAGACGTCTAGCAGCTGAGCCTATCCTCCATCCCGGCCAGACAGCTGCGCAGTCCAAACAATAACAGAGCAGGTACACACCGGTAGCTGTGAATAGACGATCCGGCTAGCTATCACTACTACGAAATCGAAAAGATATAGCAGATCCAGGATTAAAAATTACTAATAAGGGATACCTAATGATAGCATATGAATAGTAGCAAGGGATTATTAGCGATAACTAGAAAAAGATTCAGATAAAGAATAATAATAAATACGGCACTGACATGCACTATCCATACGAATGCATCTCGAGGGCATCACACTGACGCTGCACTGCAGCGGTGATTAGGTGGGCGAGCGGCGAGGCCATCACGAGGCCGCAAGCGGGAGCTTCACCCCCACTACAGGTTCTCGTGACTTACAATTAGACAGAAGTCTCGATTAGTAACAGAAAATCCCGACGTGGTAATGACTAAGCGAGCGCACACCGGTAACTTATCGACAGATGAGATAAGGCGCGCATCCCATGATAAACGACTTATAAAACATGGCTGGATGTACTAAATTCTACATTTTTACTGATGAATCTACTTAGAAGCAAAAACACATCACACATTTGAATTCACTGCGTACACGATTATATAGGCATGCAAGAGTCCGGGAATATCCATTTGCAAGGCGCGTGTTAGCTAAAAATAACAGAAAAGGGTAACCAAGTAGTAACAACGCGATTCTATATTTGTCTTCTTGTATCACGATAATTGTCTTTCTGTTTTTCTGAATAAACCTTACTTTTTTACCTGTTATTGAAGCCTACATTACTTTCCTTCCTGCTCGAGCCCGAACTAAACCCCATCAGGGTAATAAAATTTGATGTTAATGGGAGATACCGTTATAATACACCCTATCGTAAAGCTACAAAGCAATACCACTGCAGGTGGTATTGTCTTCGAATCGGAGGCTTGGAGTTTACTACAAACGCATCTACCGACAATTTCCAAATATTTCATCAGTGGACAGAGGGGGATCGGGGAGGGGGCGTAAGCTGGCGCACTCCTGCACTTATACAAATTGGAGAATGTGAGCTACTCTTTATGTCGAGTTATGGGTCCAAATGCATTGTATTCAACCGTCGTCATCGTCGTATTCAAGACACGACTGATGACCAAATTGTAAGTGAAGAACCGAACCCTCAAAAGAAGAAACGTGGAAATTATTAACCCGCTATCGTGATGCAGAAGCCATCAGTCGACGGACTACGAGACATAATGGTATACACCGATGAACGATTCAGACGCCTGCAGCGAAACGTTTCCCATGTACAAAAGTACATCGATGTACTTTTTGCAGAATCATTGCTGCATATTCCGGCTAACAAGTCACCCGAATAAGGTGATGAGGTACGTATCAAAGATTTGATACACAAAAATGGCAAGTCACTGAAAGAAGCAGTTCAACTTCGCCTGGATCCATCGTTTGTCGATCTCACGTTCGGCATCGTATTCCCGGAGTTAACAGTATTATGCACCCCATTCAATGCAAACGAAGTGAGAAAAGAACTTGTTGAAAAGAAGAAATGAACACTTTAATAACGTATTACCATGCACTTATCGTGTCTGTAATATCATTCGTAATCACTATGCGGCGGCCTTTTTCGTATCATGTTGTATTATAAGTTATTTGTCCTTACATTCTCATCAGTATCGCCCTTGCCACCTCATTATAGTATAGTCAATTTTGTTATTCATCTTTTTGGTATAAGATAACGATGTATGTATCCGCATTTTTTAACCCTTTAAGAATAAACTTATGTACTCAATATTAGTGTATTTTATTTTTTCCGTATGTTTGCGATAATTTACTACCTGTATAACGTCTCTAGCTCTCAGCTCGAAAGAAATTGTCTCGGAAAATAAAAGATCAGAGTAGGAAAATTATCTAGCCAATCAGGGTTCGGGGAAATTATACATGTCGATCCCACCACTGTGGAAACATCAAGCTGTCTAGACAGACTCAATGGTGGGAAAACTAAGCTACCAGTAAAAAGTCGGAGATTTATTAGGCCCAACATTTCGACCAGACAGTCATAAGGGTGCGAAATTTTTCAGGCCAATCAGAAATCGAAACATTATGCAGACCAGTCCCACCACTGTGGGGCCCATCTTTTGGATTGGCCAGATATAGGGGGTGGGGAAATTATCCAACCAAACACAGGTCGCGGAATTATTAAGCCCACCTATTTGTGGGGGTCTGGCGCAAATGGGACTATGGAGGGGGAAAAAGTCATCTAACCATACTTGTCGCTTACTACTTAGGTGTGCAATACAATCAGCATCGACGGCTGGGATTAACTCACGTTTTGCTTCATAAAAGTTGTACATCAAATCTGGCTGTGCTCTAAGATATCTTAATCGAAATAGGAGGGTGTGCTAATATTTGGTAGACTAATTGCAATATTTTGTGGTCGTTGCTGAGCTCACGCGATATTTATAAACATTACGTGTGCAGTGCAACTAGCAGCGAAAGCTGTGATTGGCCGAGGAATAGACTTTATGACAATGACTTCATTTTGCTCAACACTTTTTGTAAATCTCATCCGGCTGGGCTCTGCGAAATCTTAATCAAAGCAGGAAAGTGTGCTAATATTTGGTACAATAAGGTAAAGACACCAGTAGTTGACCGTTTAAGAGAGCTGCTAGACAGCTGTAGTGTGTGTGCACCTTAAATTATCTTAAAACAAGGAGATGAATGTTCAAAACAACCAAGTACTAATTCTAAGTTAAAAAATAAGTACTATTTTTCCAAAAAAATAAACCTGTAAGATAAATAAAATAACAATTAGTCCACTCGCTAATGACGCCAGTAGTTGACCATCAACAAAAATGAAAAAATTAGTAGTTGACCTTGTGTTGTACCAGTAGTTGACCAGATGGAAGAAGGACAACAAAATAGGTAAATTTATTTTAAAGGTAAAAATAAACCAACCAATACAACCCAAATCACTAGCGCTTTAAGGACAAATTAAAAATTTCTAGCACTCACAGCGTTTAACCCACTCCACCTAATAATTAAATGTAAAAAAATTATGTGTCAAAAGTTGACCATAGCTTGTGTCGGTAATTGACCGTGCGATCAACTACTGAAACAAGACGCTCTATGAACAAAATAGTCAGAGACAAGCTCTTCCCTACACCTAGGAACCAGGAAAATGTGTATAAAAAAGTAAATTATGAAAGAGTCCATTTATTTAGTAATTGACCACCACGGTCAAACTCTAGAGCAATCGTGAATTGTGGATTTAGTAGTTGACCACCTTCACAATATGGCCAGAGCAACGTTATGACATCAGAAACCCATGATTTATTGCAGATAAAACATTATAAGAATAAATCCAATCAACTACTTACCCAATATCCTTCGTTAAAGGCGTTTTTTTTTAATAACACCACACAGCTGTTCTTAGGCAAAATGCTACCAAATTCACGTCAGACCACCAGACCACTGACACTTCTGTAAACAAACGGTAGCCATTCTTACCCACAATGCACTGCACATTTAGTGCTTCTAACCATGGCCAAAGAGACCAGCACCAGTCAAAATATTCTTTGTTCTAGAAGCTATTGTCAGTTGGGACCTTGTTAATAGCTGTTAAATGTCAAAATGGTCAACTACTAGTGCACGGTCAACTACTGGTGCCTTTACCTTAATTGCAACATTTGGTGGTCATTGATGAACGCGCATTATTTTGCAAAACAGTACGCGTGCTGTACAACTAGCAGCTAAGGTTGTGATTGGCCGAGAAATTGACCTAGCGACAATGACTCACGTTTTGCTTACTAAAATTTGTAAAACAGGACCGTGTGCTAAGTTTGGTTATAAGTTGGGTGGTACTAATTAAAAACTTTAGTAGTCATTAATGTGCGCACGCGATATTTATAACCGGTACGTGTGCAGTACAATTAGCAGCGAAGACTTGTATTGACTCATGTTTTGCTAGATAAAATTTGTAAATCTCATTTTGCTCTACTCTACCAGATCTTAATCGCAGCAGGAATGTGTGCTAATATTTGCTAAATGACTTGCAACGTTTGGTGGTCATTGCCGAACGCACACGATCTCATCCAGATATGCTCTACGAAATATAAATCGAAGCAGGAACCTCTGCTGATATATGTTAGACTAGAGACAACATATCGTGGTCAAAGATGAGCGTACCCGAAATTTGAAAATTATACGTGTGCAGTACAACAAGTAGCGAAGGCTGGGATTAACTCACGTTTTGCTTCATGAAATTTGTGAATCCCATCCGGCTATTTTCCAGAATGTCTTAATCGAAGCAGGAAGGTGTGCTACTATTTGGTAGACTAATCTTAAAATTTGGTGGTCATTTATGAGCGAACGCAATATTAAAATACAGTACGTGTGCAGTCAAATCAGAAGCGAAGCCTGTGATTGGCCGAGAAATTGATCCACTGACAATGACCCACATATTGCTTTCCAAAATTTGTAATTGACATTCAGCTGTGCTCCACGAGATGTTAATCGAAGAAGGAAGGTTTGCTAAGATTTGGTAGACTAATTGCAATATTTCGTGGTCATAGATGAGCGCGCACGATATTGAAAAACAGTATTTGTGCAGTATAATTAGCAGCGAAGGGTGTGATTGGCCGGAAAATTGACGCAGCGACAAAGACTTACGTTTTGCTCACTAAAATTTGTAAATTTCATCCGTCTGTGCTCTACGAGATCTTTATCAAAGCAAGAAGGTATATATACGAATTTCACGAACACGACGACGAGACTCCTCGAGGGCTGATTTTTATTTCTCTGTGTTCTACTTTCGTCCTCCAGATGGCAGAAGAGTCGATACGTTCAGATGACCGTTGTCTTAATTAACATGTTAGATGCGTAACAAGTGTCGTACCAAAGTGTGTTCTTCTTTGTCGAGGAAGTCGACTCGTTATCCGCTTCTCTCCCCACTTTCCTACCGCTGGAGCCCCAGTTACCGAAAATCGATATTAGCGCCGGCGTGTCAACCCTCGAATTAGCTTCATCCGTCTCTAGGGTCTAGATAATGCCAAGTACTTTTCTTTCTGTATATCGGGTGGTCGTCCAAGATAACACGGAACGAAGTTCGACCGACTCGACAAATCCCTCACAAAATTAATCATTTGACAAATTAATAAATCAGTACATCGCTACGACCAAGGACGATACAATTTGGGACAGCACAAATGTGACTACACAACTTTGATACGCTCGAGGAATTCTTATTTTCCTGTCATATTCTCCTCCCTCGATCCTTGACATCATAAGGGAGACATTCATCACCCAAGGCATCCGTATGTTTCAGTTCGCGAAATTTATAATCTCCATCCGGAACATCATTAACCCAGCCTGCAAATTTCTCAATACAAATATAATTCATCAGCATTGTAAATTTCATGAGTAGGTATACAAATAATTGCGGAATTGGTTGGAAAACCAGTCGAGGAATTGGGTTTATTATAAGCAACACATATCCTCCAACTATTACATCGTAACCTTTGCGTAAAATGTTGGTGTAGGCAAGGTATAAAATAATAATACTGAAGATTTTCAGTTAATGTGAAAAGGAGGAAATGATATAGGATAGGGGCTGGTTGATTTCCCAGTCGACAAAATAAACATAAAAGACAAATCGCAATTACTGAATTGTTTTCAGTCAAAACAAAATTTGAGAGAAAACTTAAACTAATAATACTGAATAAAGTTTCAGTCAATATAAGGAACGATAAGAAAATGATGGCACTTCGACAATTATGTCAGTGCTGGTGCACGATATTTACTTCTTGTATTTCGTCGGAGTGCTGAGGTAAACTTCTTCACCGTTGCCGAGCTTGCGTCTGCTTCCCATTATTTCGTCAAGAGTTTCTTGACGGCGTGGATTGTGCAGTACCTTGATCGACTGCTCCCTCATTTCCTTTGACAGAGTTAACGCTGTCTTGGCAGCTGGATTAGCCAGTTCCTCAATCCCAGTGAGTACCTTTTCTCGAATTAGAAAAGCGTACATGGTTCGGGTAGTCCTGGGGATCGGTAAAATTGGTGTTGACCCTCCTCTTTAAGACTTCCACGCCTTCGTTCACCAGGTATAGATGATCCTTAGCCATCAATGCAGTCTGGACCCTCCGGACAATAGAGGCTTATGTCTCTATTCGTGTTTTCGATGCCGTGCGGGTATATGCAGTCGGCAGTGTCAAAACCGTCTGCGTCACAAACTTAACGAAATTCCGGTCGATATGGAAGGTTGCGGCTCTTGAAGTAGTGGTCCCTTTATTTACAATTGACGCAGCCAAGAATATATTGTTTTCCGACAGAACTGACAAACCGTCGTGCCGCGATGGACTTTGGTGGCCTCTGATTTGGTGGCGAATAATTCGGCCTGCTTTGTAATGAGATCCTTTAGCAAAGCGGAACCAAGGATTCGGCAATCAGTGAAGTAAATTGGTTGTACCCTGTCATGCTCACTGATAACCGGACAGATATTATGTTCATTCAGAACTGACGAGAAACATGACGCCTTTATCAATGGGAGCGGATTTTCCGTAACTGATCAGGCAGTGAAAGTTTTTGAGTTGTCCGTGATTTTACTCTTCTTTCCATCTCGAGTAAAGGTAGCAAATGGGAATTGTCCCGATGGTATTCGATTACGCCTGACATTTCCCGGTAAACTTCCCCGGGTGTAAGCATAGTTGATTTCGTCAACTTTAGATTCGGAGGTGGTAGGTTTCGAATCTCACGGAATAGTTTAGTGCCTCCGCACTTGGCTTGGTGTCGCGTGTTGTTGAGGTATAAATTCCCTTGGCCCGTTCTATCCAATTAGTAAATTCGTCAACGCGTGCTGTCGGTGTAAAAGTCTAGTCAACTGAACCCGTCGGGGTTTCGCCTGGATGCCGGATCGTCATTTTGGCAAGTCTGGTCCAATCAATGCAATGACGAATTCGAACGAGACCTCGGTTTCGTCTGAAGAATCTTCTGGAGCGCTGCCTGTTTTGCTTTTGAGAAACGAAGCTTTTTCGTCGAGTTCAGCTTTGTACCGCAAATACTCGATTCTTGCCTGCACAGTCTCTCTGATTTGATCCTGTTCCTTCAGCTGCTCGTTCGGACGACTCTCTTCTTGCGACGTGGAGCTTCCTTACTTTTCCATATCGTCGAGTGGTGTTGTTGACGATGAAGCTTCTGTTGTCTACTGGTTTAGACTTTTTTAATTTGGATAATAAACTTCCATGCCGGTTTCGATTGTTATTTGTTTGGTCAAACCTGAGTTAGCTTTAGCAATATGCTTATCCGAATAGATCTTTAACTTGTATTCGACTTTGTGTCGCAATTCATCGAATTTGGCTAATGTCTTGACCCAATTATCAACCAGCTCTTCTGTTATTATTGGCTGACCATTGACGATACATCCCCGTGAAAACACATTGGCTTCGCGTGCATGGTTTAAATAAAACTCCAGTCCGGTCCCCAGATGTAGAGTGGTGTTGTAAGTAAACATCGCATACGGCAGCCACTCGTCCCAATTTCCTTGATCCTCATCTATAACATTTTTTAGGTACTCGACGAGGGTGCGATGCGATATTTCTAATGCGCCGTATCATTCTAGATGGTAGGCCGTTGTTTGTATCTTTTTAATTCGCAGTACGCGACACATCGCTTTGAAAGTCGAGCTGAGGAAGTTGGCCCTGATCCGACAATATGGCTTCCGGCGTCCCGTGCCGGCAAATCAATTCCTCAGCCGGTACTCTAGCGACTGTCGAAGCCTCTTGGTTTGGCAATGGTATCGCCGCACTATATTTAGTATTTCGTATTTCCTGGTAGGTGAGTATGTATTTTTTCCCACATGCGCTCTCTGGTAGAGCGGTCCTAAGATGTCGACCGCTACTTTTTCGAACGCCCTCGATGGGGTGTCTGTTACCACCATCGGTACTCGTTTCTTTTTCCGGATTTTGTTCTTTTGGCAAGACTCGCATGACGAAATGTATTTCTCCAGATCCCTTCTTATGCCGGGCCAGTCGTACTTGGTCCGGATTCGATGTAATGTACGCCGTATAACCCGGGGATGACCACGCCACTGTGGCAGTCGCTGTATTCTTTTATAACGCTGTCCTTTTCCGTGCTGCTGGAGGTTTGCAGGCTGCGGCGCCCGCCGTGCCTCGCTTCCTCAGCAGGCTTGTGCGGTGCTCTGTCCAGAGTTTTTTCGCTCAGTGAAATCCAGAGAAATCCACGTAGATCTCGTCCGAAAACATCCTTGAGAGACAAGTTGTTCTTGGTACGATTATTGCTAATAACATAGTCTTTTACTTGATGCGATTTTTTTTCCCCACAACCGAGTGTTGATCCTTCTTGTCCAGCCATCGAGCGTCCACGACATTTCCAAGTAGATTCGGCATGCTAAGGACAAGCAAAACTTTTTCAACAATTACTTGAGGCGAGTCATTTATGATTGATAGGATACCGGATACTGTAATCTCTGAAGACGTAATCGTAGAGTTCGCTGAGACTGATGATGGAAGCTCACCACCTCGGCTTAATGTCTTACGACTTAATGTCAAGATTTGATTGGACATTTCGTCATTTCGTCCATTTCGTTCTTCCGATTACTAGTATAGTCAATATTTCAGTTTGAAGACTGAGCGATTTGACACACGTCCTATTGATACTCACGCCAAAGAGAGAGGGATCAGAGAGAGAGAGAGAGAGAGAGAGAGAGAGAGAGAGAGAGAGAGAGAGAGAGAGAGAGAGAGAGAGAGAGACTTCAATTATAATTTGCTAATTATCACACTATAAAAATGAAAGACACAGTAAGATCAGGTATTTGTTTTTAATTAATCAATATTTTAGTTCAATCACTTTACACACATTTACCGTTGCATGCAACATCCCTGCAAATACGGTAATCTTCGCTCGGAGATTCCTCCACCGTTAAATTTATTTTTATCACTATCCGATCGTCGAGAGGTAAAAGGATTGTAACATTCAGGTACTATTCTATTGTTTTTCATTACATTATCGCTAAAGGGATTTTTAATCGCGATATGGTGAATCAGCACAACATAAGATACAGGAATACGATACAAAATTGTCCACACACATCCTGTAGTTGCTTGAGGCCGCACCGATAAAACTTGCAGTTTCTTCGTAGCCGTGCGAGATATTGCGATATAATCGCTGGTGGCCCGTAGCTATCAAAGTACATTTCTTATCCATGAAGGTCAGCGTGCATGGCGATCCAGTGCTCTCCAGGTCCGTTGTGGTTATTCGTGTTAACTAAGAGTTCGGCCGGTAACGACCGTACACGAGGAATTCTGTCAGTAGGGTATACTCCAACGGTTGAAAGAGGTACATACTGCAGACTCTCATAGATTTGTCTAGTGTACTTGTTTAATTCATAGCCAATGATTAAATGATGAGATATACGCTTGGAGAGACCTATAGGTGCTAAATTTATGTCACAGCATCGTCGATCGTATCACGACAGGATGGTGAAGATTTCTCCTCTTACTTATCCTCTTCCTCTTCTCCTGCCGACCAAACATCCATGTACAATTCTTCTTTAAGCCAATTTTTTATTTGAAAAGCCTGGCGCATTGCACCGTGCGAAAACGCTGTATCGCTTATCATAGCATGTCTAAACCATTTTCGGAAATATTTCGGCATAAATGTGTACGATCGTGCGTCCTCCTCATCCTCTAAGTTGGAAATTTGACGACTCGTGATATCGTAAAGAAGTACAGCCTTCTCGTGAATGCATGCATAGATACGTCTTGATTTTCGCGAAATTTCACGCATGTCAGCGCATGCTTATTAACAGCTCACATCGCCCTCGTACCATTCAAGACTGTGAAAATATTTCGAGAGAAAATTATTCTGGATTCTCGAATTCTGTGGCTATTCGGCAAAGTGAGACGGTGCTGTGACGATCCAATGAGCAGAGTATAGTCTATCCACTGCTACAACGGCAATTTCTTTTGGAATAAATTCCGACGCTTTACTACGCATTCCTTGCATATCCACGACGATATCCATTTTCACGTCTAATCTATGCAGATGCTCAAGTTCGACTGATTAGTTACTTACAAAGACGCTTCTACGCTGCTTAACACGAGACAATTTTATGCCGACATCAGCACATTTTTTCGCTTGTCCGGTAAAATCCACTATTACCTGACGAGAAGCATCGATTTCAAGGACATTATCATATTACGCGTAGACAACATAATTTACCGTTAAGCAAGCGCATTCTCAAATCGAACCTCTATTCTCACACTACCGTGGTTTATAAAATTCCAATGTGAATGGCCGAAAAATCGGGTGCCAAATCAAAAGCAAACAAACAGTATCCATCGTGATCGATCGAATTACCATCGTACAAGAAATGTATTCCAGTTCCCGAGAACAACGTTTAAAAAGCATCCACATAGAGAAGATTTCTTTGTGACATCCGGTTGTAAGGGTTTAGAAGGTATTTGAGCACCATCTACATACAACGAGCGATAATTTATCTTGTAATTTTGGAAATTGAATGGATTTATACTGAAGTCGCCGTTAAGCGCTTGGTTATCGACGAAACCGATAATTATACGCATCGGTAATGACCTAGCACGACATTACCGATCATCTCTCCATGAACACGGAAGTGTATT
Organism: Cylloceria caligata; assembly: GCA_963942595.1. NCBI lineage: Eukaryota > Metazoa > Arthropoda > Insecta > Hymenoptera > Ichneumonidae > Cylloceria > Cylloceria caligata. The sequence goes on from OZ012705.1 coordinate 62,330,011, forward strand.
GAAACGGCCTTTACTTCGACTCTCGTAAGAGGATATTTTGCCGTAGATTTTGTCAGAGTTCTAGCATGCGACAGTAGCACACCAGGAGCTATTTTTGTTCTACGAACGAGTAGCGATGCCTCGAGAATCTTTAAGCCGCATTGACAATTCTTTGTATCGCGCACAAGACAAAATGTATCTCTAGACCGCACCAGTCGTAGTCGCATCTCAACACCGTGTAATAGGAACCGCTCCTGAGTGAATATATCGCAATGCAGATGGCCGAGCAAGTCTACTGTTTTTCCAATGTGTAAAGATTGTTTTCTCTTTACAAGACCTGCATTTTCCGATGTTATGTCATCCATTTTTCCAGGGGTATCACCGTACCAGAGAACGCTCGTGAGATGTGATTTTTTGGCTGCTGGACCGTAATTCAAAAGTGTTCCTATGTACGCTCGATAAGCGTAGGCATTATTTGGAGGTGAAACTAGTTTTTGATTCAGGTATACATCCACCTGATAGAATGCACGAGATTGTTTATAGGGCCGGTACTTACTTTCGGCGCCGCACCCGCAGCAATTTCCGTAGAAGGAGATGTTATTTTCACTCTGAAACTAAGCATAGTATGCGCGAAATCGATATACTCATCACCCTGTCCAGGAATAACAAATTCAATAGGTGAATCATTTGTTAGCGAAGAAATTGGCTTATACCAAGTGTATGCATAAGTTTTTTCCGGTTTAACTAAGAGATGGCGCCAGCGAAAAGTACGCAGCGTATTAATTTGACACATACGTCATTTTGTTCGTCTGACATTAACCTACAAACATACACAAGTTGAGTCCGCCAAAAACTAGCGTCTTTGTTTTATCGTTCAGTGATCATGTCGAGTTTTGTGTCTGAAAAAGAACATTTGCGGCACGCATTGCTTTTCTTATTTAATCAAAAGAAAAAGGCTGCTGAAAGTCAACGTTTGCTGGTAGAAACATATGGTGAACACGCTCCATCGATTAGAACATGTGAGACATGGTTTCGACAATTTAAAAGTGGTGATTTCAATGTGAAAGACAGTGAGCGCTCTGGTAGACCACAAAAATGCGAAGACGAGCAATTGCAGGAGTTATTGGATGATGACCCAACTCAAACTCAACGGCAATTAGCAAAAGCATTACATGTGTCACAAGAAACAATCAGCAGACGTTTACGAGTAATGGGGAAGATCAATAAACTCGGTAAATGGGTCCCACACGATTTGAATGAACGTCAAATAGAAAATCGCAAAGTCACTTGTGAAGTGCTGCTTCAACGCCACGAAAGGAAATCATTTTCGCATCGAATTGTGACGGGTGACGAAAAATGGATTTATTTTGAAAACCCGAAGCGGAAAAAATCGTGGCTTTCACCTGGCGAAGCCGGTCCTTCAACACCAAGGCCAAATCGCTTCGGCAAGAAGACCATGCTCTGTGTCTGGTGGGACCAGAGCGGTATTGTGTATTATGAACTCTTGAAGCCCGGCGAAACCGTTAATACACAACGCTATCGCCAACAAATTATTAATTTAAACCACGCATTAATCGAAAGACGACCGGAATGGGCCAGAAGACATGGCAAAGTGATTTTGTTACACGACAATGCGCCGTCTCACACAGCAAAAGCAGTGAAAGACACCTTGAAATCGCTTGGAACATCCTTCCGCACCCGCCGTATTCGCCAGACCTGGCGCCATCTGACTATCACCTCTTCGCATCAATGGGGCACGCGCTCCCAGAGCAGCACTTCAGCAATTTCGAGGAAGTTGGAAAATGGCTCGACGAATGGTTTGCCGCAAAAGACAAGCAGTTTTTCTGGCATGGTATTCATAAGTTACCTGAAAGATGGGCGAAATGTGTAGAAGCCGATGGCCAATATTTTGAATGAAACAAAAATTAATTTCCCTTGAAAATTACGTGTTTTTTTTTTTTTACCAAAAAACCGGAAAAAACTTATGCATACACCTGGTAAGCTAATGGTTACACTGTATGTAAATTAAATAACGATAGGTATTATATTTCTCACAAATAAAGCAATATTTTTATTTCACTATGCATACATCTCTATATACAAATTTTACGAATCATCAAATTCTAAACAGTAATATTCTATCCACGGAGGTAGTACGAGAAAGTGAGAACAAAAGGAAACACTCGATAAGAAATACGGGACAAAAGGAATCAACGATGAGAAAGTCAGAACAAAAAAAGAACGGTAGAGAGATAGCAGCTACTGCTATGAATAGCAGTACAAAAAGAACGAGCAGACAACGGTTTTATACATAAGAAATCAATATTTTTTTTATGTATTGTACACGGTAAATACGATACATGAAATCAGACTAAAGATTATTTTTAAATATCGCGAATTCAACCGTACAACTATATACTTTTTTGCGTTATACTAATTAGCGTATTTCACAATAGCCGTACTGTGCAGTAGATTACATCCCATGACGCTTTCGCTTCGTGTTAACAAGTTCGCATGATTTCGTTTCTTTACGCGTTACTACATGATGAAATTCCGTGCGTCGAATAGCGTCGAATTTTAAAATACTAGGTACGCTCGTAGCTCCTGTCACGAAATATCGTAATGCGTTATAATTTACGTGATGGCTATTCGCAAAGTATAGCGTGATATCCTTTACTTTACATTTTTCAATAATCGTACTGTCGGGTTTGCGAACAAGGTATGCGTAAAATGTTGGTCCTCCCGAAACGAACGAACTTATATAACTACCAGGCCCGTATTCGCTTAGCTCATCTGTGAGATCTCCGAGAAAATGACCGATTGGCGGCTCATATTCGTTAACACCGGGGCGGCTCACGTAAATACAGGAGTCCGTATCGCAGTACAATATTCGTCGCCCGAGCCCCTCAAAATAACTGTATAGTTTTAGGCGTGCCTGTGCCGTCGTGTATGCTGCAATCACGGCGTTTGATGTCGGGGATGGTTGGATAGCATCGCGGCTGCTCACATAGTTTACATTCATGATCTTGTGATTAACCGGTAGCATTCCCGTCACCTCAATCTCAGGGCTCGTTAGTAAATTCATTAGCTCCGCGCGCGTGAATACGATAACGGTTTTCGTGAGATTCTCACATTGACCAAATTTTCCCCAGAATGAATTAAGAGCCAATTTTGCGAGCGAACGTAAACCCGGATTTGACTGCAAAGCACTTCGCTCGAGATATACCCCCTCAGACTCCTTGTACAACGCTATAAAACGCGTTAATGCTTCCTCATCATCGTTACACTCTGTTGGCGGTCCACTCGCCTCCTGTTTTATTTTTGGGAATGTATCGATGTACTCGGCGAAATGACCGCCTCGACGCGTTGTCGAGTCATACTGCGTAACAACGTATTGCCAAATTTCATAGATACGCGTCACCTTATATCCGAGCGACACAGCTTTTCTCAGTTCGTCTACGACCCATGTGCCGTCAAATGCTCGCTCAGTCATGTCTGTACAGCACGTTCTACACAGGGGGAACAGTAGTTTCCCATGCATGCGAACAGGCAGTACGGGAATATACAAATCGCGCGGTGCTACCACGGTAGACTTCACGAGACCCTCGACGACACTTAGATCGTTTTCAAGTCCTACGAGTTCTCGACACTCGTCACCTGCGTACAATTTCGGATGTCCAACGGGATATTTTCCATTCTTACACACTCATGGATACAGCGAGCACACATCCACATAGCGTATCTGCTCCCCATTCGCGACGTCGTACAAGCATTCCCATATTTCGGTTAGAGTGTACCCTTTCGATCTGATTCGCCCGGAAATAAGAACGGTACGCTCTTTTCGCTCATCCATTCTACCGCCGAATTTAGTTCGAGCATCTCTATTCACGCGATAACAACGCGGAAATCCATGCCAAAAGCAACCGTAAAATTGAAGATCGTGATAGACCCCCGCATCCGCCCAGTATCCGTCGACAGCTGGTAGGCTGGTCGGACAGTGATACTCTCTCGTGCGTCCAGCATTAGTGATAATGCAGTTGCGCTCACGCTCGAGCCAGACGAGCCATACGAAGGCCTTGCGCGATTGCTTATCGCCCCAGCGCGCAGCGGTATCCCCCTCGTGGTAACACCGCATTGCGATCTTCATATACAAAATTCTTTCGAAATACTCTCATACATGCTGATGCTATCGTGCATGCTCCTGTAAAGGGGCACACGCTTCCGCAACGTATAAGTAACTCTCGAGAAGCTAGACACGCTCGTCTCAAAACCGTAACATCTGTACGACAATAATGCATAAATTGCGTCGCAAAATCGAATTATTAATCTACGCGACTCGATTCTTCCTCATACCATTTTAAAAATTACTCGCGATCCGCTGAGAACATGGTATCTGGTGAGTAAAAATGCAAAGCCGGCAGGGGACCTGTATAATTCCGATATTCCGGTGTGTTGAATAAATGCGGAAATGTACCTTTTGCCACCTCATCAGCGAAACCGAAGGCCTTAGGTAAAGCGCTAAGAGCCATCCCTAAATAGTTTAGACTATTGAGAAAAACGACATCGCCAATTTTCAGCGAGACAATCTTCGTACCATTCATAATCAGAGAGGGCAACTGTGTTTTATGCACTTCGATTAAACACCGTAGAATAAATTGCACGTTGAAACCTCTCGCATTATGAGCAATACAGATGGTCTTTTTAAATTTTTGCGATAATGCCAATTTCACGAGCTCCTCAACAGGATCATCGATAAACACGAATTCACGTTTACCACAGTCAGTACAATCGGTCTCTATATCTGTGATATCCAGACAAGTCATACATACGCATTGTGTAACACATAAATTCGGCTCGTGAATTCGTGTCAATTTATCATCGTGCAATTGTTCGTGTTGCTGCGTCTCAAAATCATAAAATAAAAATCTCGTGGAAGGCTCGTCTTTTTTCTTCTTCTTTTGCGCCTGTGATTTCTCATCGAGGTGCTATAAAACACGCATGCGTAGTCGGTCTGGTTTGCTTGCGTGTAATACAAAACGATATACCACATACATGCATCTTTTTATCTATGGTTTCAATCATACGCGAGCAGTCTCTGCAGATTTACAATACTTTACAGACGCAGTACAGTCTATATTTACGAGACGTGATATCCGCGGAGCCCTCACCCATGTGATGAACAAGGTAAAAAGCACCAAAGAATGAACGATTACAGTCTGTGCAATACTCAGGCTAGGAGTCTTTATTGCCGTTGCAATAAGTGGACTTACATCGAGCACATTGATAGCTACAGCGATGCTTGAGTACTCGATTATACTTGGAATTACACTGAGTGCAGAACCCCCGACTACCTAGCGCACCAGCGAGATTTAATATTGACTGGTAGTGATGAGAACGCTCGTAATAGAGAATAAAGTATGTATGATTAATTTTACCTATTGCAGAGAGTACGGATTTGTGCCCATCGTACAGAGCCGGAACGCGTTTTCCGAAGGTGAGAAATTCATAAAGAACAATCGCTATACTCTCGTCAACCAAGTATTCCTGAAAGAGGTGAATCTCACGCACACCGCACCCTCTAGACGGTGTCGAAACGCCTGCATTACGCGTGAGCTCTATCGCTGCTGTATATTGCGCTCCTCGAAGCCGGTTCCGAATTTGACACCATCGTCTGTGTAGCTCGCTTGTAGTTACGTATTTCACCGCGTTCGGTATGCGCTCGGGCTGTGACAAGGGATCGTTGTAGACACAAATTATCGCTATTACTTATGCGTAAAATTGACTTTTTTGCTATAGACTCGTGTGTAAGCCTCGTGCCCACACCGGCGCCTTTGACGCCTCGTACTATACATGTCGTCATTCTATATGTACCAGCGTCTATTCGAAATTCGCGCGTGTTCTGAGCTACACTTTTAATTAGTCGCCATATATCGTCAGAAACGATGTCACGAGCTGGTCGAAATGATAACCATTCAGGTCCTTGCGCGAAAGACGGTACACTCAGAGTCATACCCACATAATCATGTCCTTCGCACGATTCTGTAAGACGTGTGAGAACATCTCGTACAGCGCCCTCGAACCATGTCAGATGATCGATACCGTCCGGTGGCTGACGAAAATTAAAATCCGTCTCTCGACCCTGCACCCTAAAGCGTGGAAAATATCGGTTCTGCTCATTGTCGATACTGAAGCGTTCACCAGGAGGCAAAATATGACCTTCTCGTATAGCAGTCCTTCCATCGCCAGTCTGTCCACCTGCAAGCATAATTAAACCATTTATTAGAATTTTTATTTCATTTAATTAAATTTTTTGTTTGTCGCTAGATATATACTGTGTATATAAATCGTATAACGTAAGAATTACAAACTTATACGTGCTTCTAGTCCTCGAATCCGTCGACAGCACCCAGAAACCGCCGACGCATTTCGTAAGCCAACTCGACGGTCGGCGGTCTCGGCACAGTGTATCGTGCAAAGCAAAAAACGTTTGGGTCCGACTCGTACCCTGTTTTTTCATTTTACTATTATTATCCCCGTAATTTTTTTATTTTTGTCAGCGTAATTGTATTATTAAAAGCTTACCTGAATCTATCGGGTCTTCCTCCTCTTTCTTGTCGTCATCATCCTCATCCTGCTCCTCCTCTTACCGTTGTTGTTGTTGTTGTTCTTCTTCTTCTTCTTCTTCTTCTTCTTCTTCTTCTCCTTTTTCTTCTTCTTCTTCTTCTTCTTCTTCTTCATCTGCTTCTTTTTTTTCTTCTTCTTCTTCTTCTTCTTCTCTCTCTCTCTCTCATCACAACACGTATCACGTCGTGCTCTGCAGAGAATGAGAAATTAAGTGGTAAAAAGTTATTCGGTGATTCGGACAAATACGCTGTGTGATTGTACGTGCGGTATAGCATCTGTGGAAGTGTTAAATAATGTGAAGAACTTATAGACAGAACGCATAGACAGGATATAAATTAATATAAAGTGAAGGTGCGGTAGGGCCAAACAGCCATAGCGACCACGTCGCGAAATGCTGACAAGGTGTGTCAGCGCGAATGAGTTTGCATGAGACGACACGAGCAAGTGTCAAAACTACAAACTGATTAAAAGACATTCGGCGGTGCCGATAAAATAGAGAGTGATGGATAAGACGCATGTATGTAGACAATGCAATAAGGAAGTTAAACTAGAGGTGCATCACTGTGTGCCATGTGATAAGTACTTTCATCCGGGCTGTATTAAGTTACACAGAGTTTATAACAGGGTAAATGATGGAAAAATAGATAAATATATGGTGAAAAATGACGGTAAAACGTCAGGTGAAAGTACCAAGGAGCGAAAATTGTCGGCTACCGATAGTGGACAAAAGCAATAGGAGCGGGGCGCATCAGCATCAGCATCAGTAAACATGAAGGATGCAAAGATTGATACTATATACAAGATGGTACAAGAAATTTAGGATGAAATAATAGGGAAGAATATGCTTAGAAGGGCTATAACGGAAGTTATAAATGAAGAAATGGACGGAGTGAGAGTAGAAATACAACACTGGAAATCTTATGAATTGGAAACAATAATAAGTGGAGCAGAGAAAGTTGAGATGCAAAAAGTATTAACTATTATGCCAATGCCAAGCATGGGAACAGGACAGATAGAAAAGAGCTACAGCGGAGCGGTAAAAAAAATCAAGAATCGGTGTTAATCATTAAACCTAAAGATGGAGAAGAGAATAATTCAAGTGAAAATACAAAAAGAGACATAAAAAAAATTGATATCTCGAAACTGGGAGTGGGAATCACAAAAATAAAGAAAGTGACGAAAGAAGCAATTGTAGTGGGATGCGAAAATAAGTCCCAAGCTGAAAAACTGAAGTAGGAAGTCGTAAAAGATATGGGAGAAAAATATGAAATATGTTGTGTCGCGGAATAGTCCTCTTCACGTATTCTCAGGAATATTCCTTAGCGGACACAGCTAGAGATGGAATTCCGAAAGATAGCTGTCATACAAGACAGGATGCGAAGTAGACGCCGACGCAGCATGAGGCGACTCGCGAGGCGATCTACGATAGGCTAAAGCTAAAGCTGCCAACTAAGGGATTTTAGCAAACGCAGTTGCTAACTGCTTCAGTAAAATCAGAATTAATTTAGACTCAACAGAGAACGGTTGGTTCCTCGTGAAATTCTCGAAACAACGCATTATTGTACTTTCTTACTTTAACTTTTAAATAGACAACGGAAAGTTACCGTTGCCTATAATAAATACTTCCTTTTACATAAATTCGTGTTTTCATCGATAACTCGAGATCCATCTCCTTATCGGCAAACGATCCCGAAAAATAATAACTTTTTAATATTATACCGAATACCGAATAATCTAATTACCCGGTACCGGCATAACAAATACAAGCACCAAAGAAGAGAAAACTAAAGGTGAAGATACTCGATGTCGACAAAGAAGATTGTGAAAACGAGCAACATTTTTGGCAGAAAATAGTAGACCAAAATGGACTGGAGAAAAACACCATCGAAGGGAAGATAGTATATAAGGCGGCAAAAGACAATTCGAAAAAGGCGGCGGTGATAGCGGAGGTGAATGCTAGAACAAGAGAGAAATTTATGCAGTTGGAAAAACTAAAAATAGGGTGGAATATATGCAAAGTACAAGAATATGTAGGGATTCCAAGGTGTTTCAAGTGTTGTGGGTATTATCATTTCGCTAAAGACTGTACGAAAAAAGAAACTTGCGGAAATTGCGCAAAACAACATGCGACGAAGGAATGTAGGAGTGAGACAAAAAAGTGTGTTAACCGTGAGGAAAAAATTAGGGTTTTTAAAATCAAAAACTTGAAGTCGGATCACTCGGCCTACGATAATAAGTGCCCATGTTTTAAGAAAGAAATAGAAAAACAAAGAGATAGAATTCGATGTAATAATATATAGCAATCAGGAAACATGAACAGGGATAGAAGCAGAGTAATCTGTTCAAATTCACAGGGATTTTTGAGACATAAAGACGAAATGGAGAATGTGTTGGATAATCAGCTGGCGCACGGCGATCGATATTCGTCGTGCGCCTACCTGTTGCGGTGCTCTAGCACACGTCGTTCGGTTGAGCCGAAGATAGCCGAGGCAGGGCTTCGCGAAGCCGAGGATGTGCCTCGTTAGCATGCCGCGTCGAGCGAGAGGATGTCTCTCTCGCTTGACTTCGGTTTCGCTCACCGGCTATCTCGCTCAACTGACTTCAGCGCCCAACGACGCTTTCATACTCGCAGCCATGTTGAAAATTTAGACGCTTTCGCAACAGCATCGAGGAACAGCACACACAGCGCACTTTTTGGACTTTTCTCGTTGGCTTTATCTCTGGATTTACTCATTATTAGCTCTCAACAGGACTCAGAATCAGGTATGAGTACATTGTTATAATTTACCGTAAATTAAATGGCAATGAGGAGTTGGATGCTCATCGGTACATCAACATTTGCGGTCTCACTTTTTGGCGGCATTGCAGCACATGTCACGCCACGTTTTTCTCAACATAACTTGCCGGTATAATTAATATAATTATGCAGGTGTACTATATTCACTGTACTTTTCCCCAGGACATCTGCTGGAAGAGTACAGCGACTATACACTGCTCATTTTGTGCATCCTCATTATATGTTGTACTGTGCTATGCAGTGCTGCCTGCATAGCTTGTCTCATACATGTAGAGCACTCAAGCAATTTCAATTGCAAGTGCTCTCACCTATTCGCTGCAACTTCTCTCAGATAAATCTGCTGAGAGCTTGCAGTGAATAATTGACACATTTCAAACACTTATTTATCTCATAGCGTGGCGTGCTCCGCAGCACTGGCTGCAGCACGCACACCGCTCTCAGTACCTACAGCACACAATTAATATAATTGTGTGCTGGTTCTCAGTCCAGATAGTCAGAATTCAATTCAGTTTGTTTATTTATATATATCTGTCAATTTTCTGTTTTTTTTTTTGTGTATTTATTTATATCATTTTTATTCTTTCCAAATTTAGCCGATTTTTGCATTTATTCTTAACTTTTATATTTTTCCAAATTATATTATTTTGTAATTGAAGTGCGGAAGGTGTAAATAAACCGCTTTCTCTACTAAACATCCTGCAGTCTGGTTTTATTTTCACCCTGTCTTGAGTGAAGCTTCATTAGTTTCAATATATTCACAGGTCTGTCAAACAAGAACCATCGGTCGGAATCTCAAACAGAATGTTTTGATAAAGAAATATAAACCTAGTATAATAGGATTTACAGAAACTCATATAATGCAGCAGATAGAGGATCACGAATTATACATCAGCGGGTATGTATGCGTGCGTGGTGACTCAGGATCTAGTAGAACAGGTGGAGTATTGTTATATATAGATAGAAGGATTAAATTTGAAATAATAACGATAGAACATTGCGACAAAAATTGGTGGACAATAACAGTAAAAATTAAAGATAACAACTATAAAGGAATAATTATGGTAGTGTATCACTCACCAAATGGTAAATATGCTAGTTTTATCGATTTTCTTGAGGAAACCTGTATCAGCAACATGCAGAATGATAATGTTATTATAATGGGCGACTTTAACATAAATAATTATACTCAAAATGAATTAACTAGAATAATGAATTCTGTAGGGTCAAAACAACTAATAGGAGAAGCAGCCAGAATTGTAATGAATTCTGAAACAATAATAGACTTAGTTTTTCCTAATGTTGAAATGGAAACTGAAGTACGGCATGAACCCAAAATAACGGATCATTCAGCAATCGTGTTGTACTGGAACGTAAAACTGGTAGCAAATGAGAGCAAAATTATTACATACAGAGACTACCAGGTGTATGCATAAGTTTTTTTCCGGTTTTTTGGTAAAAAAAACACGTAATTTTCAAGGGAAATTAATTTTTGTTTTATTCAAAATATTGGCCATCGGCTTCTACACATTTCGCCCATCTTTCAGGTAACTTATCAATACCATGCCAGAAAAACTGCTTGTCTTTTGCGGCAAACCATTCGTCGAACCATTTTCCAACTTCCTCGAAATTGCTGAAGTGCTGCTCTGGGAGCGCGTGCCCCATTGATGCGAAGAGGTGATAGTCAGATGGCGCCAGGTCTGGCGAATACGGCGGGTGCGGAAGGATGTCCCATCCAAGCGATTTCAAGGTGTCTTTCACTGCTTTTGCTGTGTGAGACGGCGCATTGTCGTGTAACAAAATCACTTTGCCATGTCTTTACCGAGTTTATTGATCTTCCCCATTACTCGTAAACGTCTGCTGATTGTTTCTTGTGACACATGTAATGCTTCTGCTAATTGCCGTTGAGTTTGAGTTGGGTCATCATCCAATAACTCCTGCAATTGCTCGTCTTCGCATTTTTGTGGTCTACCAGAGCGCTCACTGTCTTTCACATTGAAACCACCACTTTTAAATTGTCGAAACCATGTCTCACATGTTCTAATCGATGGAGCGTGTTCACCATATGTTTCTCCCAGCAAACGTTGACTTTCAACAGCCTTTTTCTTTTGATTAAATAAGAAAAGCAATGCGTGCCGCAAATGTTCTTTTTCAGGCACAAAACTCGACATGATCACTGAACGATAAAACAAAGACGCTAGTTTTTGGCGGACTCAACTTATGTGTGTTTGTAGGTTAATGTCAGACGAATCAAATGACGTATGTGTCAAATTAATACGCTGCGTACTTTTCGCTGGCGTCATCTCTTAGTTAAACCGGAAAAAACTTATGCATACACCTGGTATAAGCGAATGGATATAGATAGATTTAAAAGAATTGTAAGCACATGTTTAGATGCTATAGAAGGAGAGAGTATTAATATATTAGCTAATTCGATGGTTAAAGAGATTATCAAATGCCTTGATTTAATTGCACCACAAAAAACAACTCTACTAAAACAGAAATTGCAGGGAAAGCGATGGTTTTGTGCGTACATACAGCAATTGATAAAGCAAAGAGACAAAGCACATAAAGTAGCTCGTGTAAGTAAGAATGAATATGACTGGGAAGTATATCGACAGACAAGGAATAAAACTGTGGATATTTGTAGGAAAGCAAAAAAAGACTATATAGAAGAAAAACTTAATAAAAATAAAAAGGATCCGAAACAAATGTGGGGGGTATTAAAAGAAATGTTGAAAGGTAAAGTAACTGATGAAGAGTATAAAGAAATACAATTTGAAAACAAAATAATTAGTAATTTAGAGGAAATGGCTGATAAATTTAACTGTTATTTTGTGGACAGTATTAGGGCGCTGACATACATAAATAGTAGGGAAGATTGCATAGCAAATAGAAAATATACAGACTGCGATCTAGAAGTATTTACACAAATTGAAAGAGAGCAATTATGGAAATTAGTCTGAAAATTAGAAAACAAAGCAGGTACAGAAGAAGGTATAACTGTAGAAATAATGAAACGTGTAGTAGAAGCAGCAACAGAGAAAATACTATATATACTAAATATGTCACTCAAAGAAGGAATGTTCCCCGAGGAGTGGAAACAAGGGATTGTAGTTCCGATACCTTGTTTGAGGAACAAATAAAATTGAAGAATTCAGAACGATAAATAAATTATCAGTATACGAGAAAATATTGGAGAAAATAGTTCAGAAACAATTAGTAGAATACTTAGAAAATAATGAGTTGCTTAGAGAATGTCAATCGGGTTTTAGGGCAAAGCATTCGTGTGAAACTGCTTTACAGTGGGTAGTTTCGGATTGGAAAAGAACAATAGGGGGCGGAAAAATGATAGGAGTGGTCTTCTTAGATCTAAGAAGAGCGCTTGAAGTAGTGGACAGAGAAATCTTGATTAAAAAATTACAATGGTATGGAATAAAAGGGACAGTACTAAATTGGTTCAAAAGTTATTTGCAAAATAGATCTCAAAGAGTAAAATTTAGTGGGGTTCTGTCAACTCCTGTTAATGTAGATTTAGGTGTTCCTCAGGGGTCAGTTTTAGGACCTTTGTTATTCCTATTATATATAAATGATATTATAGAGGCTATTAATGATAAATGTGTAATGAGACTGTTCGCGGATGATGCATTGACTTACGCAACAGGGTATTCAAGTAAAGCAATTAATAATAATCTCAATGAACAAATGGTAAAAGTGGAAGAATGGTTAAAGATAAATAGGTTGTACGTTAATGTTGATAAGACTAAGGTTATGTTAATAAGAGGAGTTAGAAAGAAAGTAACAGAGGACAATTTAAAAATTAAACTGCAGAATGAGGTACTAGGGGTTGTAAGTGAAATTAAATATCTAGGAGTAATAATTGATAAAAATTTTAATTTTTCTAAACATTTAGAATATATTAGTAAAAAGGTAGGAGCGAAATTAGGTGTTATGCGGAGAATTGGGATGGACCTATCAGCAAATATGAGGTGCATTGTATATAAAGCAATAGTAAGTCCATTGTTCGAATATTGCTCATCTATACTGGTGGGTATAAGTAAAACAAATTTGGAGCGTCTACAAAAAATGCAAAGTCAAGGGATGAGAATAATATTAAGATGTAATACTAGTAGAAGAATAAGAATTAGTGATATGTTAGAAGCACTACATTTTATGTCGATAGAAGAAAGGATCGAGCACACTACATGTGTACTTATATATAAAACTGTAAATGGGTTATGTCCCATATATTTGCAAAATAATGTAAAATTAGTGCAATATGGAGAAGGTGTAAGTACACGGCAAAAAGGAAATATTTATATCAACAGATGTAGAACTACGGAGGAACAGAAAATGTTATGGTATGAGGGACTCAAAATGTACAATGCGTTACCAAATGAAATAAAAAGACAAGACAGATTGCCAAATTTCAGGAGAATGTTAGCGAAACATATTCAGATAAGAGAGAGGGGAGCAAAAATATATAATATATAATATGTAATGAAATGTAGTATATTTATATGTATTTATATGTATTTGTAAGTATCAGATATTTATATGTTATATATAAGCAAACTTATTATGTAGCTATTAAAGCTAATAAACTACTATTAATCAATCAATCAATCAATCAATTCTTCTTCTTCTTCTTCTTCTTCTTCTTCTTCTTCTTCTTCTTCTTCTTCTTCTTCTTCCTCCTCCTCCTCCTCCTCGTTCTCTGTATTGCTGTTGGTATCATCGTTTGAACTGTGTTGTCGCGATGGACCTACGACGGCTCCATCTGGTTCTCTCGCAGAGCCGACCATGAAAAGAACATTTGTTGGTTTATAACCGCAGAACGGCTGGGTAAAATTTATCCAACGATTCCCTGCGGAGCTGTCACCATCGTTATCCCTGATATGATCATCTGAATCGGTTCTACCCTCCTCAACGAAATCATAGGTGTCGGATCCCATTTCTTCGTCTTCATACCGTCGAACTATATAAAAATCTTATGAAATAAAGGAAATAAAATGAAAGTAATTAACGCAGTATATTACTTACGTCTTTCACTGAGTATAGGCTGCAAAGGAGGCTCATTCAGCCAACCGCGTCGACGAATAACACGCACCACCGAATCAATAATTATTTGATTATCAAACAATCCAATATTATGGGCGTCAACTAAATCACGCTGATGTCACTCGCACAGCATACCGCCAATTTTACGAACAACCGCTTGTGTCGAAAGTTCCCACAGGGTGATCTGTAAATTTCTTCTCCCCACCGCGAACGCAACGCCGGTCTACGCTTCAATATAAACTCTATCAATTTTCTTATCAATGAGCGCTTTACCACTCTGACCATGATTGTGCTGTTAGAGTAGTAGTAGTAGTAACCACAGTAAATCAGACAATGAACTAGCGATTTTGCAAAGCTTTGATATACAGGGTAGCCGATTTATCTGAAGACATTGAAATATTTCGAAAACTACGCATCGGATCAAAAAAAGTTCTGAATAAAATTTGTTCACCTGGAAGGGGGTCATCCAATGATACCAAAGTCGACCCCTACTCCCTGAGGTGGGGGTGGGGGCAACTTTAAAATCGTAAATGAGAACCCCTATTTTTTATTGCAGATTCAGATTCCCCATAAAAAAAATAAGTAACTGTTATGCCGGTACCGCGTAATTGGATTATTCGGCACTCGGTATAATATTAAAAAGTTATTATTTTTTGGGATCGTTTGCCAATTAGGAGATGGATCTCCAGTAATAGATGAAAACGCGAATTTATATGAAAGGAAGTATTTATTTTAGGCAACGATAACTTTCTGTTGTATATTTAAATGTCAATGTAAGAATATACAAT
Organism: Cylloceria caligata; assembly: GCA_963942595.1. Lineage (NCBI taxonomy): Eukaryota > Metazoa > Arthropoda > Insecta > Hymenoptera > Ichneumonidae > Cylloceria > Cylloceria caligata. The sequence goes on from OZ012705.1 coordinate 62,345,257, forward strand.
AATACGTTGTTTCGAGTATTTCACGAGGAACCAACCGTTCTCTGTTGAGTCTAATTAAATACTGATTTTAGTAAAGCAGTTAGTAACTGCGTTCGCTAAAATCCCTTAGTTGGCAGTTTTACCTAACGAGTCGCCTCATGCTGCGTCGGCGTCTCCCTCGCATCCTGTCTTGAACGAATACTATATTTGAGAATTCTGTATCTAGCTGTGTCAGCTAAGGAATATTCCTGAGAATACATGAAGTGGAATATTCCGCGACACAACATCCCTCCTCCCTTAAAATGAAAAATTTTCTAAAAAATGTTTTCTTCAGTTGGTTTCCCGTTTACATATAATGTTTTTCCCAATTACAAATTGTCAATGTCGTTCGGGTCGAGCAAGTCGTTCTCGATTGGGGGGACGATTGCATAACCTGGCCAGCTCGGTTCGCAGTCGTTCCTCTGGCTGTTGTCGTCCGAGTGGCTTGAGGTTGATGGTTACCTCGGCGGCTGCCGGTGTTGTTGCCTCACTAGTTCTCGGTGGTGTTCTGTTTCTTTTGTACCTGCAACATTTAAGCAGAACGTAGCCAACCAAGGCTATCGGCGCTAAAGCGCCCAAGGAGTCGAAACTCAGGTTGTGGATGTGTTGCATCCCGTCTCCGGCAGTATTGAGGTTGTCCATGATTTGGTCGGCTCGAGCTCCGAGCTTTTGAAGCTCTTCCGAGTCTCGCAGCACGGTCTGCAGTGGAATTGTCCTCTCGGTCTGCGTAGGAGGCGCCTGAGCTTCAATCTCCGTTAATTTCAAATTGAACGACGGAAGGTAGTTTTCCCGGATGATCTGCGATGTTCGCCCGATGGTTTTGATGCTGAAGTCTCGGGCGGTTACTATACATACGCCTACCAAAGCCAGTATACCTGAATTGTATAGTATCTCGTGTTGAGTAGGATTTTTTCCGCAATTTATTCCTACAGGTTCAGGGATTGGCGCAACGTATAACCATCGCCCTTGCTGTTGCATAGGGACGATAAGGGGATGGTTTAGTTCGATGACCCTTTTTCCGCATTTCTTGCCGTTATCAGTGTCAATTTTTGCGTAGATGAGGACTTCGTAGTGCGCGTCGTTCATAATTCAAATTGTTGAAAACGTGGGTGGGCAGAGGTATGATTGGCCTAGTGCCTTACAAGTTTTTATGTCGTCGGATGTCATCCTTAAGTATTTGCGGTTCTCGACATCTATTACTAAGTGGATCTCGGTCGCGTATATATAATAGTGCCTGCCATTGTCAGCACGCATGGGTATATGATATACGTTTTGTATACTATACCTTTGCTGCCCGATCAGCGGTATATCCAGCACGAGCACGACCTGGTATCTGCCAGTCGCATGAGTGTTGGCACTTGGTCGCTTGCTATTGCGACTGGGAAACTACTGCCTGACGGTAGGTGTGATAGTGCTTCGACGAGGTGCTTGTCTAGTGTGCGTGGCGGCAGGGACGTTGCTCTGGCCTTACCGCTAGCTATATCGTCCACCATCCACACTAGTTCCTGTACGTCGCTGAGTAATGCTTCGACCGCAATACTTATCGCGTTGAGCGTCTCGTCTAAGTGTTGGCGTCTCTTTAAGTAGTATACGTCGCCGTTGAGTGTGAGGTTTATATGCTGCATTTGGGCCAGCAAAGTCCGCTCGTTAGCCTGTATGTGATGCGCGCTTTCATTAAATAAGCTGAGCGTGGTTTTTATGACCTGTACTTGATTTTTCAGCCCTTCCTTCAGGGTCTGGTGGGACGCCTTAAGGTGCGTTATCTCTTCATGGAGCTCCCGTGCGTCGGCGGCGTCCATGTTTCCCGTGATGGCCTTGATGAAGCTTCCAAGGCCGTCTACCAATCCTCTGCGCTCTCGGACGGGGCGCGTCCCGAGGAGGTCGAATATGGTCAATACCCACATCTCTATCCTTCTTTTCATTCTTAGAACGGAATCATTTATGACGGGGCATATATCATTGACGCGAGTTTCGCTGTCGCACAACTCTGTGAGACGTTGTAGACTTTGGCTGATCTCTGCTTCTCTGTGTATTAGAGCGGCGAGGTCCAGCCTGATAATCAACCGCCACGTTGATTGGATTATCATGATGCTTCCGATGTCTTCGTAGTAGATACCCGGAGTGCTGGTAAAGGCGCTGACGACGTAGTCAGGGGGATGTTGCGTGGCTTTTGTTAGTCCACCTTTAGCTGCTATCAACCTGTAATGAGGTAGGAGAAAAGGCGTGAGAATGCTTACTGCGTTTGTTCTCCTTCTTTCCTATAGTGGTCTCGCGGGTTTCAAAGTGCGTGAGCTTTTTTGCTCATTCGTCTTTTAGCAATCCATCTGCAAACATGTTCACTATTCATTTTCGCGTCTCGGGATCTCGCGTCTCTGGAGCCGTGCTATGCAGGGGGAAAGATCTGTCCTTCGAGGTGCTGGAGCTGGTGGTAAGTGTTTGTCTTACCTCCTTTGGGTTTTTGCTCTCGCTTGTATATTTTTCAATAAAAAGTCCTCTCCTTTTTTTTCTAGAACGGTCTGGTCGCGGTACCAGGGCGAAATCGCCGATCTCTTTCGGAGGAAATCCTAGAACGCTCGGACATACGCAGCCGCCGTGAGGGCAATCCATGCAGCGCGTAGTCTCTCTCGTAGTTCTTGGACGTAATCATCATAAGCATAGGTGCCACGGGGCTCCTGTTTGACGGCGGTCGGCAACTCAGCCTCGCGTCCGTACACCAACATGTGGGGTAATAGTCCGGTCCCCGTATGCGGAGTGGTATTGTACGTAAACATTGCGTACGGCAGCCACTCGTCCCAGTCTCCTTGATCCTCTCTTATGTAATTTTTCAGGTATTCCGCGAGAGTACGGTGCGACCTTTCCAAGGCGCCATTCGAGTCTGGATGGTAGGCCGTTGTCTGGATTTTCTTTATTTTCAGCAGTTGACACATTTCCTTGAAGGTTGCACTGAGGAAATTGGTGCCCTGGTCCGACAGTATTATTTCCGGCGTTCCGTGCCGATAAATTAATTCTTCTACGAGTGCTCTAGCAACTGTCGAAGCCTCTTGGTTCGGCAGAGATATCGCTGCACTGTATTTGGTAAGCGCGTCCAGGAACGTAAGTATGTAATTTTTCCCGGAAGCGCTTTCCGGTAGCGGTCCTACGATGTCGACCGCGACTTTTTTAAATGACCTCGATGGGGTGTCCGTTACCACCATCGGCACACGTTTCTTTTTCCTGATTTCATTTTTTTGGGCAGATTCGCAGGATGTTATGTATTTTTCCAAATCTCTTCTTATGCCGGGCCAGTCGTACTTGGTCCGGATCCGATGCAACGTACGCCTGATACCCTGATGCCCTCCTATGGGGGTGTCGTGATATTCTGTTATGATTTTCAGGCGGTCTTCGAACGAGGGGATGGCAACGCTACTGCGGCAGTCGCTGCGCTCTTTCATAACGCTGTCTTCTTCTGTGCTGCTTAAGGTTCGCGGGCTGCGGCCCCCGCTTTGCCTCACTTCCTCAGCAGGTTTGTGCGGTGCTCGGACCGCAGTTTCTCTGCTCGGTGTGCCCACCGGTAGCTCCGCCGTTGCTGCGCTCGCTCTGTCTCTGTCAGCGATGCTCGCAGTCTTACTCGTGTCTGTCTGCACTGGCTTGCATGGTCTGCCCCTTCCCCGTCCGCTCGACTTCGCGGCGGGGCGGTGGGGTTCAGTAGAGCGATCTGCATGCACGCTGCGGATCTCTCTATCTTCTTCTGGCGCATTGGCCGGCGCGGCCTCTCTCTCTGCCGCGTTGCTGGGCTGGCCCTTTGTATTCTCGGCTCTCCGCTTTGTGCGGCTGTCCGTACCCAGGCGCTTGCTGTCCTCTTTCGACTCACTGACTTCGTTTCTAGCTCTAGCTTGGGCCCTCGTAGTGAGGAATATACGGCTGAGCGCATCTGCATTCGTATTATGCTTACCTGCCTTGTATTCTACATTAAACTCATGTTCCGCCAATTTTATTTTTCAGCACATTAGTCTCGAGCCTGGGTCCTTTACACCGAACAGCCAGGTGAGCGGTTGGTGGTCCGTCACTACGGTGAAACGGGTACCATAAATATATGGCTGGAATTGAGCTAGGGTCCATACTATCGCGAGTAGTTCCTTTTCAGTAGTCGTATAATTCAGCTCGGCTTTAGTCATGGTGCGGCTTGCATAGCATATCGGCAAATCGTCCCCGATCTTGCCTTGCGAAAGTATTGCGCCGAGCGCCCGATCTGATGCGTCTGTTGTCACGGCGAACGGCTTTTCGAAGTCCGGATACTGCAATATTGGTGCTGTGGTAAGTGCCGTCTTCAGTTTTTCGAATGCGGCATCCCTTATTGCTGTCCACTCGAATTTAACCCCTTTCTGGGTTAATTCTGTGAGTGGCTTAGCGGTTTTCGAGAAATCTTTGATGAATTTCCGGTAATAACCGGCTAGTCCGAGGAAGGATTGAACTCCTTTTACGTCTCTCGGCACCGAGAATTCCCTTACCACTTCTAGTTTCTGGGGATCCGCACGCACTCCCTCTTCGGAAATAATGTGGCCGAGGTACTGCGTTTCCTTTCGGAGGAATTGGCACTTGCTTGGTTGCACGGCCAATTTCGCCTCTCTCAGCCGCTGTAGTACCTCCCGTAGTCTGTCGTTATGTTCCTTGAAGGTTTTTCCATGTATCACGATGTCGTCGAGGTACACGTAGCACTTGACCCCTTGCAGTCCGGCCAGCACCGAGTTCATTAGTCTCTGTAAAGTCGGTTGGGCGTTTTTGAGTCCGAAGGGCATTCGGTTATACTCAAAATGACCCTGCGGAGTGGAAAATGCAGTTTTCTTCTTATCTTCCTGCGCCATCGGAATTTGGTGAAATCCCGAGGCGAGGTCCAGGGTCGTATAATATCGGGCTCGTCCCAGCTGGTCCAATATCTCCGTGAGGTTGGGCAGTGGGTATGAATCCCCGATGATGGCTTCGTTTAACTTTCGAAAATCCACTACTACTCTCATTTTCCTTACTCCGGCGGCGTCTGGTTTCTTAGCCACAACTAACGGTGGCGCGTTCCACTGATTTCTGTTGGGCTGTACTATGCCTTCTGTGAGCATTTCGCTAATCTGCCTCTCCACTTCCTTTTTGTGGGTTTCCGGCAGCCTATATAGGTGCACCTTAATGGGCTGCACCCCTTCCTTAAGGGGAATCACGTGCTCCATCATGGGCGTGCATGACAGCTTGTCCCCTGGCTGATGGAATACATCTTCGTACTCCCTTGTAATCTCGTCGAGCGCTTCGCGCTCCTCTTTATTGAGGTTTTCCGAGTCATGCTCTTGAGCTAGTTGCGCTAGGCCCCTCGCTCCGCGCTGACGGTGCATACTTCGGGCGCCGCAGCCTTGGGACCGTGACCCTCTGCCGTTATCTCTAGCGGCTCGAGTTCTACCACGGGCCGTTGTACCTCAACAGCCTTCTCTGTCGTGTTTATCAAACTTACTGCACAGCTACTACCGTGCGGCGGCGTGATGCAGGCTCCTATTATTACTCCGTTTCCGAGTTCCATTTTCGAGAGCAGTCCGATAAATTTACTCTTCGTCGCGGCATACGCGACGGTCTCGCTGCGTGGCGGCAGGGTGATCTTGACTGATCCATCTAAGAGCGGCATGCAGTGTCCGTACAGTTTAAACATTTCGCCGTGCAAGATATCTGCCTTATGACGTTTAATGAAGTCCATTCCGAGCAGTCCATTGACTCTCACAAGGAAAGGTACTTTGGTGTCCCCCTCCGATTTTAATGCAACTCACGTATGTTGTAGAGCATCGAAAACTAAAAGACACGTATTTTTTTTTATCGGCGAAAAAACATTTTTAAGGGGTGAAATCGCCCTTCAAAAATAGCATGTCGAGGGGTAATTTTGCAGTTTCACCCAGAAGGCGTCAACCGATTTTAATAAAACAAAAACCAAAATACTCCTCATTGAAGACAATCAAAATTCCACGCTAAGTTGAAGAAAAAAATTCATTTGCAGGGGTGAACAACCCCCTGATTTTTCAATTATCCACCCTACACAAAAAACTAACCAACCAAATTGAACAGAACATATACAATTTGGAAGCGCAAGTTAAAATAAAGATGACGTATTTTTGCACATTCACAGGAAAATGAATTTACGGGGGTAAACTACCCCTTATCCATTAGTACGTATATTTGTGCGTACACTCTTGTTTCTCGTTATTTACATGTTAAAGAGCTGCTTGCGTTCACTCTTTGTGCTGATTTTGTGCTTATCAATAATTTATCGTCATATGTTATCGACCTTTCGATTAGATTGTATTTCAATTCGGCGCAAATTTCGGAATAAGTCGATGATGCAACAGTCGTTCCATCTATAGAACATTGTCAATTATTCCAACGAAATGAATATGATCTTATTTTTTTGAGTAATCTAATCATACGCCAATACGATAAAAATACTTTCGACGCAGTAAGAGGTGTTTTCTACATAGGCGGCTATCTGGGACTGCGTATTATCTGCTGATATCGCATGTGGTAATATCGACTGTCGTCCTTTTCACGTCCCGTGTCTAATGGATAAGGGGTAGTTTACCCCCGTAAATTCATTTTCCTGTTGTAACGAAATGTTCCGCGCTCCCGTGGATAAATCGGGACGTCAATCTTGCCGTGCTAGCTCATTACCATGCGAGAATGAAAGAGAGACCGTAAGACAACCAGCAAGTGAGTACTCGCTGGTTCGATGTACCCAAAGTCGGTGGTAGATCGTCACGTTTAGGTGCGTAACCGTAAAGTTAAGCGTTGCGCGCATCTTAGCCCGCGTCCGTGTGGGGTCCAGACGTTATCGCGACCGGACTCGTTTGAGTAGTCGCTGCGTAGCAGCCTAGCAGCACACTTATTCTCAGATCTTATACGCCGAGTATCCCAGTATATCAGTCAAACCACTAAGTCTCTTTTCAATAGTTATATATGTATCTATCTATTTTAAATATGCATAAATACAATCGGCTCTATAAATTACTATAATTGAAATAGGAAGTAACGACCTAAGTTAATTCGAGAAAGCAGTAATTGTATACGGACTAAAGCGCGTCGGAATCGAATTTGAAGAATATTCGATTGAATTATAATATACGAAGGTGAAGGGGCTTTATCAAACACCTGCAACGTGGTGCAACGACCGATCGACAAGGCTTAAGGGAGGCCTTTATCGCATTTTCCTATTCGATCACTCAACGGATCTGCTCATAATCAAGAAGGAATACAGTCTTTGGCAAAAGGAAAAAGGGCCCACCGGACCGTTATTGATTCGTGGCATACGATCAACCGTCGATGCGAGCCTCGCAAACGTGCGTCACCCCCTCGCCTCCTACAACATCGAAGCGTCGTCGACGTGCAGCCAAGCGCCCGAAGATAAGTCTCCACTTTAGTAATCAATAATAATATTTCAAAAACGTAATTCGCGGAATATCAGTTGCGCGTCCTAATAAACTTAATAATATATCATATATATATCTTTATCTCTATCTATATATTTCAATTTGAACTAATATCTCGTAGGATCTGTTAGATTTATGGCATTAAAGCTGTTATCAGTCGGGTCTATGAGTGCCAAGGTCGTCAGCCTGGGCACTTCATGTCAATTATTAGACTGTTAATCATACTATCTCCAGATTCGTATCATAATTATGACCTATCCCTGGTAATGATGAAAATATCACTTGTACGATTTGTATCTCGATTTGTGATTATTATGAAGTTTATAGAAAATATTCACAGATATCTTGTGTGTGGATTTAGGCCTGCCAGAAATGTTATTGACAATGTCTACTTGTAATGCGAGCATGTATGCGTCTGAATAATGCCAATGTCTAGCTTGTACGGTTCCGAACTATAATCATGATGTTGTCGTACCTTCCAACGATGAAATGCTGTTATCCAATAATTCATATTGATTGAGGTTGAAATGGTAAATGTATAATATGAATTCCATAATTTGCACCGAACTTGTTATTCAGTCAAAGACGCGTTCAATACCAATGTGTTGATTACGGTTCGGAAATATAATCATTATATTGTCGTACATTCCAACGATGGAATACTGATGTCGAATAATTCCTGTGTATTTATTTTGAGATTGTGTACTTACCGGACGAATTCTATTACTTCGCCCGGAGCCTATTATAATCCGTACGTTTGTCGTACATTCCACAATGGAATGCTGAACCATAATAAATCATAAAATTGTTATATTTTGGCGCCCAACGTGGGGCACGACAGTTGAAAAACTGGAGTGTTCTTATAAACTCATTACGTCGTAACGTCGAATGATTTTCATAAAGGTCGTATTGTTTAATAAAAATTAATAATTGCCTGTTAATAAATAGAATTAGTCAGTCTTAATGGCAGTGGCTCATAGCCCAACTAGAACCAGGTCGCGTGGGAATTCGATTGAATTCCAAACTCCCATACAGACCCCTTTAGTAAACACGAAGCGAAAACGTGCAAAAGACAATCTCGATTCTGTGAAAACTATCAGGGGTACAAATTGAAAATGCGGGTTTGATAACAGATGGCGTTACTAACGCTATACGCATCAGGCAGTACTGTGACTATGTTCATGTCAAAGCTACGTCTTATAGCTTTAATTTTCAGTATGTGTCAATTTGTCGCAGTGTCCAATTCATAGTTTTTTTGAGCTCTCAATATGTCGAGTTTCGTGCCAACAAAACAGCATTTGCGGGAAGTTTTAATTTACTTCTTTAATTTGAAGAAAAGTGCTGCTGAAGCACATCGATTGGTCTCCGAGGCTTATCCGAGTCATGTTCCATCGGTTTCAACGTGCGAGAGATGGTTTGTGCGGTTTAGAAGTGGTGATTTTGACGTTGAGGACAAAGAGCGGCCGGGCCAAGTGAAAAAGTTTGAGAATGCTGAATTGGAGACAATACTCAATGAAGACTCGTGTCAAACTCAACAAGAGCTCGCAGATTCATTGGGAGTGACACAACAAGCCATTTCCCATCGTATAAAAGCCCTCGGAATGATCCAAAAGCAAGGACATTGGGTGCCGTATGAGCTGAAGCCGAGAGACGTCGAGCGCCGTTTTTTTGCATGCGAACTGCTGCTCGAACGGCAAAAACGGAAGGGTTTTTTGCATCGCATTGTCACTGGTGATGAAAAGTGGATCCATTACGATAACCCGAAGCGCAAAAAATCATATGGTTACCCCGGCCATGCATCATCATCGACGGCCAAACCAAATATTCACGGCGCCAAGCTCATGCTCTGTATTTGGTGGGACCAGCTGGGTGTGGTGTATTATGAGCTATTGAAATCGAACGAAACCATCACAGAAGCACTATACCGAACTCAATTGATGCGTTTGAGCCGCGCACTCAAAGAAAAACGGCCACAATACGAGCAAAGACACGACAAAGTAATTTTGCAACATGACAACGCTCGGCCACATGTTGCAGCGCCGGTCAAAACATACCTACAAACGCTGAAATGGGAAGTCTTACCCCACCCGCCGTATAGCCCAGATATTGCTCCTTCCGATTACCACCTTTTCCGATCGATGACACATGGCCTAGCTGACCAGCGCTTCCATTCTTACGAAGAAGCCCAAAAATGGGTCGATGACTGGATAGCAGCCAAGCCGGCCGAATTTTTTCGCGACGGTATCCGTAAATTGCCAGAAAGATGGGAAAAAGTTGTGGCTAGCGATGGACAATACTTTGAATAATTCATTTGTTACCATTTTTTCAGAATAAACGTTCAAAAATAGAAAAAAATCCCGCATTTTCAATTTGTACTCCTGATAATTTAACTGATTTTATAGATATGGATGAACGAAGGGAATTGGATGATCAGCGTGAAGCTCTGCGAGTTGAGAATGAGCGGATGCGGGCAGAGCGCATCGAGCTGGAGCGCATGCGAATTGATACTCTTGGCAATGGTGCCCTGGTGGAGGAGCTCCGTCAGATACGTGTCCAGCTGGAAAGACAGCGAACTGACATCGAGGTCCTTCGAGTCGAAGCACAACAACGAAATTTATATAACGATCGAGAATTGAATCCGAATCATGCTCGACACGAGTCTCCTCGAGGTCGGTTGCCGGATCCTCCACCCAATAATGGTAATGCAGGTATGCTGGACGGCTTAATTCAAGGCTATCAAGCGAGCAGATTAGAATTAAAAACCCCAAAATTTGAAAGCGACATAAAAACAAACCCCCGCGAATTTTTAGAGCACCTCGAAAAATATTTCATAGTTAAACGCATTGCCCCTGAAAATCAAATGTTCGTCGTTGAAAATGCTTTCGAGGGTAGAGCCAAAACGTGGTATAGTGCCAATAGGTTAGCTTGTCCGAATTACGAAGCATTTAAAGTTGTTTTCTTGAGTGAATATTTCTCAGTCGCGGTTAGAGTTCGAATCAAGAGTCAATGGTCGGCACGGCGATACACACCGCAGATGGGATCCTTACAAACGTTTTTCTTGAAACAAATTACGGAAGCGCAATATTTTACTCCGCCATTGGAGGAATATGAAATAAATTACACCGTGGTTCAACAACTTCCTATAAACGTGCGTGATGCACTGGTAGCTATTGATTTCACTCGTGCTAATGCGGTCTCCCAGGCGTTGACTCAGCTCGACATGACGAATGATGAGCGCGAATGGTTAAAAAAGAACAATAATAATGAGTTCTACTCGGGAAATAATTCTGGTCAGCATTATACCCCTCCATGGCGAAAGCAACAACCCTCACGTTATGACGCAGGACCGACTGCTCCTCATAATGGTCATCCTAGGAGACAGACCGGTCCAAACGATGCGGTATTGCAACCTTCACGGCCTCCGCGACCCAATAGTTCAAGTATTACGGCGGTAGACTCTCTTCATCAAGCCAATGATACGTTTAACCCAAATATTTCTATTCCCTTTAACCGGAAAATGGTCACCCCATCAGAGTCGCCATATTTATCGATGCCTCCTCCTCCGATAATTCATACACCTCTTAGTGAGGAACAGGAGGATGCTTTAAGCTAATACTGGGTGCGTTGAGTCATGGTCCAGCGGCGCCCCAGAACCCATTCGATGTGTTTGAGGACCTCATAAAAGGAATTAGGGATGAGCCTAATCATGAATTTGATACCACGAGATTTCGAAAGTGTCCTCAGGTTCTCGTGAGAATTTTTGACGTTCCCATAGCTGCTCTAATTGATTCAGGGAGTCAAGTCACTTGTGTCTCGGAAACATATTATCAATACTTGCTTGAAAATTTTAAGCTAGTAGAACTTCCCGTTACAAACATGGTTATAACCACCGCAATTGGTAAAAAACCTACCAAAGTAAAAAGACAAGTTCTTCTCGAGCTTGTCATCGGAAAATGCATCACATCTTCCCCATTTTTAATCATTCCGTATTTAACTTCACACATGATTGTGGGTAATGACTGGTTACACGATAATAAAGCCGCGATCGATTACAAGAATCTGACGTTCAGCGTCAATGATTATCAGGTACCGTCTGAGTTAGTATCATTTGATCGCTCGTGTCCGGAAAAAATCCGTTCGTCTCAAAAGGACGACATAACCTACATACAAGTTATATCGGTGGATAGGTGTAATAAAGCCTTCAAATATAGGCGACACGATTCCAGAATGAGTCCTGAAAATATCCCAGATAATAACCTCGGGATCGACTCAAACGGGCATTGCAGTAACACGACGGGATGGTGTCCCGCCTGAAACTATTTCGGTGCGTGCAACTTCCGAAGTAAACGACAAAAAATCCACTCAAGATGTTGTGATGGAATCGTTGAACGGAGAGGCAGACCGCGATCCGCGTGTACAGACACTTACGAACCACGTGTATCACAATATCCTTTGTAAGTCACCACAAAACAATAAGCGAGAGCAGGAGCAAGCGGAGATGGTAGCTGACTATTTCGCGCCAAACGAGGAATTTGAAGACGTATATTCGAGCATTGTTGACCTCAATGATGCAGGTATAGAGGACGAAATCGATACCTATCGTTCCGCGCGATTGTATGTAGAGGGAGAGGACCAAAACTTTTTCAATGATGTGTATAAACTGATAGAGTCAATCCCCGGATTATCTGACTCACAAGGTACAGAGTTAGCGAAATTTCTTATAAAATATCAACGATTATTTTCCTCGAAATCTACGGCAGCGGGTACGTACGAACATAAAATCAATCTGATAAACTCAAAGACGATCGTACGCAGGTCTTACCCGGTCCCATTTAGTCTCCGTCAAGGAGTAGAGAAGGAGTTGGAGGAGATGCTCCTTAATGGAATCATTGAGAGATCCACGAGCCCCTATTGCAATCCTCTACGTATCGTTCAAAAGAAAGATGGTCGATTGCGTATCTGCCTAGACGCGCGATTTATAAACGAAGTTATAGAATCAGACAATGAATCTCCACCTCGAATAAGCGAATTAGTACAAAAATATCATGGCGTTAAATATCTATCCACTTCGGATCTCGCGAATGGGTATTGGCAGGTTCCGTTGGCAAAGTCGTCAAGACCATATACCGCTTTTTTGTATGGGACAACTTTGTATCAATTCTGCCGAATACCATACGGACTAAAAACTGCAGGTAGTGGTTTCATACGATCGGTGAGTCAGATGTTCGATCGATCTTTTAATGACTTCCTCACAATTTATATCGACGATTTATTAATATCCTCTTTAACCTTTGCAGAACACATTGTACACCTTGAAAGGATCTTTACCCTGCTGCAGGACCAAAATTTCACTCTTCGCCTCGATAAATCCTATTTTTGTAGGAGTTCGGTTAGCTTTTTGGGCTATACGTTGTCGGTGGATGGATTGAGTCCGGCGCAGGATAAACTTAAAATTATAGAAAACTTCGCTGAGCCATCCAATCGTAAGCAGTTGCAACAGTTTCTCGGGGTATGCAACTACTATCGGCAATTTGTCATGAAACACGCAACGTTTGTCGATCCGTTTCGTACCCTGTTAAAAGGCAAAAGTTCATGGGAGTGGACTGCCGCGCATCGACAGGCGTTTCTAGATTTAAAGAACAATTTTGCGAATTCTATTCGGTTGTCTCACGTGATTCCTGATCGGCAATTCCAATTGCAAACAGATGCTTCCAATAGGGGGATTAGCGGAGTGCTTTTTCAAACAAATGATGAGGGTCATCAGTGTGTGATTACACTCGTTAGTCGTTGCTTGAATGCTGCGGAGTCGCATTATAGTACAACGGAAAAAGAGCTGCTAGCGATTGTGTACTCGGTCACCCAGTGTCACACATATCTCATTGGCCATTGCTTCGAAATCATAACGGACCATAAAGCCCTAAGCTTTCTAAATACCACTCAATACCATACGTCTCGTCTCGTTCGGTGGTGTTTTGTTCTTCAACGTTATACCTTCAAGGTAACGTATTGTCTCGGGCGCGATAATATAGTTGCAGATTTTTTCAGTCGGAACCCTTCAGGCGAATTTGAAGTCGAACTATCAGAGTCGTTGGTCGTATCTATGATACTCCAGCACATTCCGATAAACTTTGTACAATTATCAACAACCAATATTATACATAAATTCTCCCGGGAATTAGAAAAATTGCCCTCAGATCTGAAACAAGAACTCTTATCGGTTCGGGCTCTCCAATCCCAAGATGCTGGGGTGAACGAGATAATTAAACGAGTCAAACAAGGGGATTTGTGTGATATATACAACCTTCATAATGACATATTGTTCCGATATTATCAAAACACCAATCGTTGGTTGCTCGTATTGCCAGCCATTCTCACTACACGGATCATCACGTATTTTCACGAGAAATTGGGTCATCCTGGCACAGCAAAGACCCTCGCTCACCTTCGTACTTACTTTCATTGGACAGGCATGAATCGACAGATTAAGACAATTGTTCGCGACTGCGATTTATGCCAAAGAGTTAAAATTTTGAATTATTCCATGGAAGGTGAATATAGCATGGTGAAGGCCGAGAGACCAACGGAACTAGTTACCGTCGATTTCTATGGTCCCTTGCCCACCTCCATAGGCAGTGTACACTATGTGTTTGTGTTATTGGATGCCTTCTCGAAATACGTAAAGTTATATCCAATTCAACGCGCTACTACCCACGTGGCTTTAAAGAAAATCGTGGAAAAATACATCCCGGAGCTTGGGCGTCCTCACGCTATCTTGGCCGATAATGGTTCCCAGTTTAAATCGCCGAAGTGGAGAGAGTGTTTAGAAAAAAACCATATAAAAGTTCGGTTCTGTTCGGTCCGACATCCGCAGAGCAATCCTACCGAACGAGTCTTGCGGGAGTTAGGTCGACTCTTCCGTACCTTATGCCACGATACGCATAGTTCATGGGCAAGGCACATTCCACACATTGAAATATTACTGAATATAACCACTCATCTCAGCACGGGATTTACTCCCTACGAACTTCATTTTGGTCGGAAGCCTACAGCAGAGATTGAAACACTAATTACATTTCCCGCAGCCGATGAACTTTCACACGAACAAAAAATAGTACTGGCTAACGAGCGGCTGATGCTGAGTTTTGAGAGGCGTAAAAGGACCCAAAAGCGAGTTTCGACCGTGATATTGAAAGAAAATGACCTCGTATTGCTGCACGTCCCATATCCCTCGAACGCATTTGAGCGAGTAACATCTAAGTTTTTCCATGTATACTACGGTCCGTACCGTATATCGCGTGTCTTTGGAAAAAATGCCTTTGAGCTCGTTGAGCGAGACCAACCGACTAATGTCAAAGGGATTTATAACCGTACGAATCTTCGAAAATATTATGAGCCAGTCCAGCCTGCATGAATTATCATAGACCAGGCCAAATCATTCGCCTTCACTGCCGTTCAGAGTATGAGATAAAATAAGACATATGTATAATTTATTCGATGATTTCGCCCGTGCTTTACGATCTCATAAATTAAGGGGGATAATGTAACGAAATGTTCCGCGCTCCCGTGGATAAATCGGGACGTCAATCTTGCCGTGCTAGCTCATTACCATGCGAGAATGAAAGAGAGACCGTAAGACAACCAGCAAGTGAGTACTCGCTGGTTCGATGTACCCAAAGTCGGTGGTAGATCGTCACGTTTAGGTGCGTAACCGTAAAGTTAAGCGTTGCGCGCATCTTAGCCCGCGTCCGTGTGGGGTCCAGACGTTATCGCGACCGGACTCGTTTGAGTAGTCGCTGCGTAGCAGCCTAGCAGCACACTTATTCTCAGATCTTATACGCCGAGTATCCCAGTATATCAGTCAAACCACTAAGTCTCTTTTCAATAGTTATATATGTATCTATCTATTTTAAATATGCATAAATACAATCGGCTCTATAAATTACTATAATTGAAATAGGAAGTAACGACCTAAGTTAATTCGAGAAAGCAGTAATTGTATACGGACTAAAGCGCGTCGGAATCGAATTTGAAGAATATTCGATTGAATTATAATATACGAAGGTGAAGGGGCTTTATCAAACACCTGCAACGTGGTGCAACGACCGATCGACAAGGCTTAAGGGAGGCCTTTATCGCATTTTCCTATTCGATCACTCAACGGATCTGCTCATAATCAAGAAGGAATACAGTCTTTGGCAAAAGGAAAAAGGGCCCACCGGACCGTTATTGATTCGTGGCATACGATCAACCGTCGATGCGAGCCTCGCAAACGTGCGTCACCCCCTCGCCTCCTACAACATCGAAGCGTCGTCGACGTGCAGCCAAGCGCCCGAAGATAAGTCTCCACTTTAGTAATCAATAATAATATTTCAAAAACGTAATTCGCGGAATATCAGTTGCGCGTCCTAATAAACTTAATAATATATCATATATATATCTTTATCTCTATCTATATATTTCAATTTGAACTAATATCTCGTAGGATCTGTTAGATTTATGGCATTAAAGCTGTTATCAGTCGGGTCTATGAGTGCCAAGGTCGTCAGCCTGGGCACTTCATGTCAATTATTAGACTGTTAATCATACTATCTCCAGATTCGTATCATAATTATGACCTATCCCTGGTAATGATGAAAATATCACTTGTACGATTTGTATCTCGATTTGTGATTATTATGAAGTTTATAGAAAATATTCACAGATATCTTGTGTGTGGATTTAGGCCTGCCAGAAATGTTATTGACAATGTCTACTTGTAATGCGAGCATGTATGCGTCTGAATAATGCCAATGTCTAGCTTGTACGGTTCCGAACTATAATCATGATGTTGTCGTACCTTCCAACGATGAAATGCTGTTATCCAATAATTCATATTGATTGAGGTTGAAATGGTAAATGTATAATATGAATTCCATAATTTGCACCGAACTTGTTATTCAGT
Source organism: Cylloceria caligata (assembly GCA_963942595.1). NCBI lineage: Eukaryota > Metazoa > Arthropoda > Insecta > Hymenoptera > Ichneumonidae > Cylloceria > Cylloceria caligata. The sequence goes on from OZ012705.1 coordinate 62,361,637, forward strand.
CAAAGACGCGTTCAATACCAATGTGTTGATTACGGTTCGGAAATATAATCATTATATTGTCGTACATTCCAACGATGGAATACTGATGTCGAATAATTCCTGTGTATTTATTTTGAGATTGTGTACTTACCGGACGAATTCTATTACTTCGCCCGGAGCCTATTATAATCCGTACGTTTGTCGTACATTCCACAATGGAATGCTGAACCATAATAAATCATAAAATTGTTATACTGTAAATGTGCAAAAATACGTCAACTTTATTTTAACTTGCCCTTCCAAATGGTACATGTTCTGTTTAATTTGGTTGATTAGTTTTTTGTGTAGGATGGATAATTGAAAAATCAGGGGGTTGTTCACCCCTGCAAATGAATTTTTTTCTTCAACTTAGCGTGGAATTTTAATTGTCTTCAATGAGGAGTATTTTGGTTTTTGTTTCATTAAAATCGGTTGACGCCTTCTGGGTGAAACTGCAAAATCACCCCTCGACATGCTATTTTTGAAGGGCGATTTCACCCCTTAAAAATGTTTTTCCGCCGATAAAAAAAAATACGTGTCTTTTAGTTTTCGATGCTCTACAACATACGTGAGTTTCATCAAAATCGGAGGGGGACACCAAACTGACTTTCTTGTAAGTACCAGCCAGTCACCCCCTTAATAATAAATAAAGCATCATGCGAAGTTCCCCCCTTGACTTCGGCTAACAGGAATGTTTCGAATCAATTCGGACATTTAAATAACGAGAAACAAAAATGTATGCACAAATATACGTACTAATGGATAAGGGGTAGTTTACCCCCGTAAACTCATTTTCCTGTGAATGTGCAAAAATACGTCAACTTTATTTTAACTTGCCCTTCCAAATGGTACATGTTCTGTTTAATTTGGTTGATTAGTTTTTTGTGTAGGGTGGAAATTCGAAAAATCAGGGGGTTGTTCACCCCTGCAAATGAATTTTTTTCTTCAACTTAGCGTGGAATTTTGATTGTCTTCAATGAGGAGTATTTCGGTTTTTGTTTTATTAAAATCGGTTGACGCCTTCTGGGTGAAACTGCAAAATCACCCCTCGACATACTATTTTTGAAGGGCGATTTCACCCCTTAAAAATGTTTTTCCGCCGATAAAAAAAAATACGTGTCTTTTAGTTTTCGATGCTCTACAACATACGTGAGTTGCATTAAAATCGGAGGGGGACACCAAAGTACCTTTCCTTGTCAGTAGCACGCTGTTCGGAACAATGTAAAACCAATGCTCTACATTTAGAGCCGGTGTCTCGAGCACGATCTTTGCGATTCCCAGCAGATAAATTTTTCGTCCGCGACCCCTTGCCGTTCGACTGTGCAGTCTTTTACCATGGTCTCGGGTTTGAGACAGTCTTCTTTGATAATGCTGCATTGCGCTCCGGTGTCTGCCTTAAGGGTGAGTACCCCGGTTACGGCCAGCGATGCAACGATATCGAAGTCACTGGCCGTGGCACTCGACGCCGGCAACGTCACTTGTAGCAGTTGTAGAGTCTTTCTCTTTAGCCTGCGTGTGGGTTTTTGCTGGGCCGTTAAAGTGTTCAGCCTCACCGTCCGTACTCGCTTGACCAGTACCTGCTGTTACTGTTGTTTTTCCGTCTTGCCCCCTGCATCTCTCCGTTGTTGGGGTTACTGTGACGTCTGCGCTTGCTCGCTTTTGTTCTGCGACAGCCTTTTCCTGCAGTCCTTCCATACGTGTCCCTTATTTTGAGAGTATCTGCATACGATGTCGACGTTATGTATGGACCTGTTTTCGCTGGGCATTGGCAAGCTTACTCTTCCCAATTTCCGGGTGCAGTTTCGAACCATATGTCCAGCTTTTCCGCAGGTGTAGCAGTTTTCTCCCTGGCGGGATGATGCGCTTTGGGATCTTCTGGGATGGCTTAATGCGCCACCTGCCCCTCCCTTTGGCTGCACCATATTTGTGATCTCGATGGCTCCCGTAACGGACTCGTGGAGGGTGGCGTAATTGCGCGATATCACCAGGATCTGGACCTGCCCATGCAGTCCATTATCGAAATTGGCCTGTGCGCTCTTCCGTGTTATCTTTTCCACGATGCGCATCTCCAACATCGTCGTGGCTTCCTCGCAAAGCTTTTCTATTATATCGACGGTGATACGCTCGGTCCTGGCGGCGTATACCGCGATGTCCTCTCCCTGGCCCTGCCGGAGGGAGTTGAATTCTACTTGTAGCGCAGGCAACGACTTCCGCTTCCCGTACAGAGCCTCCAGCTCGGTTTTCAGCTGTGCTACCGAGAGGATGACTTTATGCTTTATTTTTCTGGACGCCCTCCCCTCGAGCTTGCTGCTGAGCACTAGTTTTAACAGAATGTCTTGATCCCGGGGCGCTACTCGCTCGAAAACAGTCTCGCATGATCGTAAGAAGGCGTCTAGTTCGTCAGCGTTCCTTCCGTTGAAACGCTTGATGTTTTTTAGCGCTAGACTAAGATCGAGCGTCCTACTCGATGTGTCCGGCACCCTCTGTTGTTCCCTTTGGAACACGGGATCCGCTGGGGGATAATCTGATTTCTCAAATCGGGTTTGTCTCGACCGCGGACGTGGTATCGGGCGTTCCTGCAACCCTGTATTTTCCAGCCTCCTCGATAGCTCGGCGTTTTGCTTTCGTAGGGACCGGATTAGTTTGAACTCGTCCGCACCTACCTCGTTTAGCGTGTCTGCGAGGTTTTGCCGTGCCGACGGCGAGTCGCGGTCTTGGAGCCGGAACTCCAGCTCGAGTTCTCGCCGAGCTCGCTCGTACTCACGGGGACTTCTTTCGACCGCTTCGCATCGTAGCCTGACTCGTTCCGACAGTGGTGCCCGGGTCGTCGTACCGGTAGCTGTCTGGAAACCTGCCTGATCTAACGTTCGCAAATTTTCGATTTCCCGCTCGATCCTATCGTGGGAGTAGTGTTCTGGAGTTATTTCTCCAGTTAACCCATCGTCGCTACCGACGCTACTATTATCCCGAAACGAGGCACCCCTTAGTGGGTTTACGCCGAACTCGGTTGTCAGGTGGCCCGCGAAGGCCGCTTGCCTGTACGGCGTCTCCCTCGCATCCTGTCTTGAACGAATGCTATATTTTAGAATTCTGTATCTAGCTGTGTTAGCTAAGGAATATTCCTGAGAATACGTGAAGTGGAATATTCCGCGACACAACATGACTTTTATTTGAAACATTTTTTTTCGATACGTGATAGATGGCGCTGTAATCGCAAGGGACCTGATTTTTGCGAATATCTCGAGAAATTACACATCGGATCGAAAAAAGAAAAAAGACATGTTTCATTTTTCAAAAAGCTATTCAGCGATACGAAACTCGATCAACCCCCCCCCCCCCCCCCCCCTCCCATCCCTACCGCATGTGGTGAAAATGGAAGCTGCTTCAATATCGTGATTGGAAAACCCTATTTTTTTCCTGGTTTTCCATAACAAAATCCATTGAGTTGACTTTATTGTTGATATGAAATTTTCTCACACATGGCGCTGCAATCGAAAGCATCTATTCGTTTATCAATAAGTTAACAACTACTTTTAGCGTTACCCAGAAACAACGACGTGGACGTAGTAGGTTTTTGTTCCCATCGGGGTGCTTGTTTTAATGAGTCCCCTTGCCTCTCACCATCAGGGTGCTTATTTTAGTGAGTCCCCTTGCCTCTCACCATCGGGGTGCTTGTTCTAGTGAGTCCCCTTGCCTCTCACCATCGGGGTGCTTGTTTTACGTGAGTCCCCTTGCCTCTCACTGTTCAATAAATTAGATTAAATGTTCGAAATTGTGACCTTGAACTTCAAGACACGAAAGAATAGATTTCTTTCCTCGAATGATTGTACACAGGAGAGGAGCATTTCTGCGGGAATTTCAGCGCAAGCGTTTCTTATGCGCTGTATCATGTTTTCACGAGTTGTTGGTGCTTGTTGAAAAACCTTATCTTTGAGATGCCGATATATACTGCCCTATCCTGTTCAGAAAACTCGTTTTTTACCTATTTTTTTCAACGTATACTCACAGTGGTCTTTAAATGGTAGCGTATCATCTATCATTACACCTAAATATTTAATTACCTCCACTCGCTCTAACTTGGTTCCATCCCTGCATTTCAGTACAATATTCTTTCTCAGTTCTTTTCTTACACTCCTCACAATCATATATTTGGTTTTTTCCGCATTCATTTTCAGTTTGTTCCTATTCATCCATTTTTCCACTATGTTTAATGCCCCATTCATCTTTCTTTCCACCTCCGTACTGCTGTCTCCAGTAACATATACTAGTGTATCATCAGCAAACATTTTTATTTCACAGTCTTCTCGACATATTTCGATTGTATCATTTATATACATAATGAACAACAGAGGCCCTAATACGGATCCTTGTGGTACCCCGTATTTCGTTGTAATAATTTCCGAAAATTCCTCATCAAAGCGTACTCTTTGCGTTCTATTGTTTAAGTATGACCTAAACCAATCTAACACTTTACCTCTAATTCCATATTGAAACATTTTTTCTATTAACAATTCTCTATCCACTGGCTCAAATGCTCGTTTTAAGTCCATGAACATTACTCCTACTATTTTCCCTTCGCTAATGTTTAATTTCTATTCGTCTATCACGGTTTAAATCGCGGTTTCACACGAAAATTGTTTTCTAAAACCCGACTGATGCTCTGTTATAACCTCATTTGATTCCAAATACTTTTCGATTTGACTCTTTACTACCAACTCTAGGACCTTCTTGTACAATGGCAACATATTAATTGGCCGGAAATCCTTCGCACTATTGGCTTTCTGTATCTTTGGTATCGGTATGATCGTGGACGTTTTCCAACTATTAGGACAACAGCCCTCCCTTAGGGATTCGTTGATTACATCAACAAACTCCTGTTCAATTGCACTGAACGCCAACTGCAATATTTCGCTTGATATTCCTTCTTCTGTACCTTTCTTCTTCGGGAGTCCTTTAACTATTTTATCGAGTTCCTCTATTCCGATATTCTCGAAATTTTCTATGCTTCTTTCGTTTCCCACACCACCACTCATCAAGATTCTTCTGCTACCTGGCCTTCCAGATGCATCTCTCTCTATTGAGCTTAAACACATTAAATTTGTCAACCGTCCTCTCTAATAAGTTGTTTCAAGGTTTTCCACATTTTTTTAGGGTTGTTCTTATTGCCGTCTCTCATATTCTCGTAATATATATTTTTCTCTTTCCTTATCAATTTAACTATTGCATTTCTTTCTACTTTAAACTGTTCCCAGTTATCATCCTTTCCCTCATGAATTGCTTCCCTATAAGCATTATCCCTTTTACCTGCAGCCCTTCTTATCTCATCAGAGTACCTTTTTTTACCTTCCCATACGTTTGGAATCCTAACTATCAGGAGTACAAATTGAAAATGCGGGATTTTTTTCTATTTTTGAACGTTTATTCTGAAAAAATGGTAACAAATGAATTATTCAAAGTATTGTCCATCGCTAGCCACAACTTTTTCCCATCTTTCTGGCAATTTACGGATACCGTCGCGAAAAAATTCGGCCGGCTTGGCTGCTATCCAGTCATCGACCCATTTTTGGGCTTCTTCGTAAGAATGGAAGCGCTGGTCAGCTAGGCCATGTGTCATCGATCGGAAAAGGTGGTAATCGGAAGGAGCAATATCTGGGCTATACGGCGGGTGGGGTAAGACTTCCCATTTCAGCGTTTGTAGGTATGTTTTGACCGGCGCTGCAACATGTGGCCGAGCGTTGTCATGTTGCAAAATTACTTTGTCGTGTCTTTGCTCGTATTGTGGCCGTTTTTCTTTGAGTGCGCGGCTCAAACGCATCAATTGAGTTCGGTATAGTGCTCCTGTGATGGTTTCGTTCGATTTCAATAGCTCATAATACACCACACCCAGCTGGTCCCACCAAATACAGAGCATGAGCTTGGCGCCGTGAATATTTGGTTTGGCCGTCGATGATGATGCATGGCCGGGGTAACCATATGATTTTTTGCGCTTCGGGTTATCGTAATGGATCCACTTTTCATCACCAGTGACAATGCGATGCAAAAAACCCTTCCGTTTTTGCCGTTCGAGCAGCAGTTCGCATGCAAAAAAACGGCGCTCGACGTCTCTCGGCTTCAGCTCATACGGCACCCAATGTCCTTGCTTTTGGATCATTCCGAGGGCTTTTATACGATGGGAAATGGCTTGTTGTGTCACTCCCAATGAATCTGCGAGCTCTTGTTGAGTTTGACACGAGTCTTCATTGAGTATTGCCTCCAATTCAGCATTCTCAAACTTTTTCACTTGGCCCGGCCGCTCTTTGTCCCCAACGTCAAAATCACCACTTCTAAACCGCACAAACCATCTCTCGCACGTTGAAACCGATGGAACATGACTCGGATAAGCCTCGGAGACCAATCGATGTGCTTCAGCAGCACTTTTCTTCAAATTAAAGAAGTAAATTAAAACTTCCCGCAAATGCTGTTTTGTTGGCACGAAACTCGACATATTGAGAGCTCAAAAAAACTATGAATTTGACACTGCGACAAATTGACACATACTGAAAATTAAAGCTATAAGACGTAGCTTTGACATGAACATAGTCACAGTACTGCCTGATGCGTATAGCGTTAGTAACGCCATCTGTTATCAAACCCGCATTTTCAATTTGTACCCCTGATACCTTTTTTGGTGCTGCTATGTCCAAAGTATCTACTATACTATCGACAAGCATCTTTGCCTTTCGATTTATATGTCCATCTGTCCCTTGTCGCACGGAGTTTTTCAAGACTGTTGTAAACTCTTTCACGTCAATTTTACTATAGTTCCTAGTATTATATTCTCTCTGTTTACTCTCTGTATTGCTCGTTCCTAATACTACTTTTAATGCACTTGCACGCTTGTATTTGCAAATACAAGATCAATAATTGTTCGACCATCCTGCGTTATTCTCGTTGGCTCGTTTACATACTGTTTCATCCCTAAGCTTAACATTCCTAATATTAGTTGTTTTTTATAGAACGAGTTTCCCTTGGCATCTATGTTAAAATCTCCTATTATTAAACAATCTCCTTTTATTGTTAACTCTTCAGTTATATCCTCTATGAATCTTATAAATTCCGCATCTGACGCACTCGGTGAATGGTACACCACTATTATAACTCCTTTGTATATCTTACCATTGACCTCTATTACTACACTCCAACAGTTTGACTCAATTTTATTCTTCCTTACTAATTCATATTTAATACCATCTCTTACATACACTACGGCCCCTCCTGTGTTTCTATTTTCTGCATCGCACCTAATTGCACTATAACCCGGCATATGTACAGGGTGCGCCATCTCAATCTGGTCGATGGAAGTATTGAATAACTTAGAGAATTTTCAACAGATTTCACAAAGTCGTATTTTTTTTATTAAATTTGATTCATTACAATTTATTTTGATTAGTTTCCAAAAACCACATCGATCAAATGTCCGCCTTTATTACTGAGACAAAAATGAGCTCTTTTTTCGGCATTTTCCATTGTATTTGCCAGCGTCTCGGGCGATATCGCTGCGATTTCGGCTCGAATGTTGTTTTTTAGCTCCTCTATGGTCTTCGGCTTGTTGGCATAGACTTTACTTTTCAAAAATCCCCACAAGAAGAAGTCCGGTGCAGTCAAATCCGGCGATCTTGATGGCCAGTCAATATCACCTTTCTTTGATATCACACGTCCTGGGAACTTCCGACGCAAATAGTCCATTGTTGAGCGCGCAGTGTGACATGTCGCACCATCTTGTTGGAACCAAAATTCCTTAAGACCTTTTTCACGCATTTGTGGTAAAACAAAGTGTACCAACATCCACCGATATCGATCCCCATTGACAGTTTCACCAGCTCTGAAGAAAAATGGTCCAATGGTGGTTTTTGAACAAACACCGGCCCAAACTGTCACTTTCTCATCGTGCAATGGAGTTTCGTGAATAATATGAGGATTATCGGTGCCCCACATGCGACAGTTTTGTTTGTTGATAGCGCCAGAGAGGGTGAAATGAGCCTCGTCGGTCATCAGAATTCGCTCCCAAAAATCCGGCTCAGCTTCCTTCATTCGACTAACTATTTCGGCGCGTTCTTTCGGCGTATAGCGATACATGGTTGAAATTGTACTGAAATAACCTATACGAAACGTATTGTACGACGCTGGTCGGTTAAAATCTGTCAGAGTTATTCAATACTTCCATCGACCAGATTGAGATGGCGCACCCTGTACTTCACTGTCCCTGATTGCAGGTTTCATTCTGTCAACCACCTGGTGTTGTATCTCTTCGTTATGTGCTAAAAGACTTTGCGCATTCGTGTACCATATCATCTCTTCCTTCTGTGATTGCTACTCTATCCAGCCCGTTCTCTTCTTTTCCTCTTGCAACGCTCTTTTGTATGTTGGACATTCCCGGTCCAGCGCACTATGTTCTACATTTATCTTCAGATTGTAGAGAAAGAGAAAGAGAGAGATAGAGAGAGAGAGAGAGACTTCAATTATAATTCTCTAATTATTACGCTATAAAAATAAGAGACACAGTAGGATCAGGTATTTTTTTAAAATTAATCAATATTTTATGGAAAGCACTTTACACATGTACCGTCGTATGCAACAGCCCTGCAAACACGTTAATCCGCGCTCGGAGATTCCTCCACCGTTAATTTTATTTTAATCGCTATACGGAATTAATTTGTATTATCACTCGTAATATTGCTTTTAAATTATTTTTTGCTGTGGGTGTTATCATCACAGTGTACTTCTAAAAAAGAATGAAACAAGTATTTAATTGAACGCACTGGTCAATAAAAACAACGTGTACAGAATAATCGATACTGTCTTACCTGATATGCATCGTCTCATTATACAAAGTTGGCAGCGTTGATGATCTGCCACCACCGATCCACTGTGGATGAGGATCGCGTGTGACACTTTTCTTTTCCGAAATTAGATCTATCTGTACAGTGTATGTATCCTCCTCTCGCTCTCCATAACACGAATAACGAGCCCTCGGTGTCGGTTCATATGCAGGGGCTGCGCGCTCTGCAAGACATTATTTTTTATAATTAAAAACAAATATTACATGTTTTGAAACCACGATTTTCATATTATTTTATATTCTTTACTTACCAAGCTCTGCTGCTTTGCTGCTAATCGACATTGGCACGTATTCCATGATCTGCTGTGTTAATGAAACAAAGACGAGAGCTCCGTCTTCTTTCTGTCGCAGACCTTTGCTGATACTTCGGTTCTAGGACTGTGATAACTCACAGTTTCTTCTACTTATTTCACAATTCTTCTACTTATTTCGACCAGCATATCAAATGTCGGCCGCTGAAGAACAATGTTTGGAGAGTATTTTCGAAAGCGATTCCGTCTCGGTTCTCCAGATTCCTCTTGATTCTCGTATTCCTCATTAGCGCTGCCGCTTATTTTACCAAATGAGACAGCTCTGTACTGGTAACACGAGGTTAAAAGTATGTAATGCGCTGTGTGCTCAATGCGGGTATTACACATTTTCTCGGCATTAGCCCCATGAGCTTCGAAATATCGTTGTACGCGAGAAAAATCCTTTCTAAACACTCGCCACTCGTCCGCACTGAGTGTAATTCCGGTAAAAGTATTCGACAATATTTTCACTACTGGTATAAGAGTACACGTAGAGTTCAACTCGAGCCCGGCGAGGATTATTTTACCAAATGATTTATTTAAACCGTACATAACGAGGTTCGCTATACATGGTGATATCGCGTGAGACCTAGCACCGTTATTTGCCATTTTTATTGCTTTTGTGTAGACTGTAACTTTTCGAATAAATCGTCGGTAGTGTTCATACTCCGTTTTATACAGATTTCCCCCACCATCTACTTGCATGGCCTCTTCTTTTGATACAGCAAATCATACGACTGAAAATTACTCACCAATATCCTTTGATATTTGTCGCATTCTCCTCAACAGCCTAGTAACAGCAGCAACAAATATATCCCAAAACTCTTGCATATTCTCGCACACGTATGTGCACACGCGCACCTTGACATAAAGATAAGATGTGTCATGAAAACTAAATAATATTCGTCGACGAAATTTGATGATTTTCCTCATGGTCGGGTGCCTTTAAATTCGATGAAAACAATATGACATTTATCAGCGAAACTCGATAACTCAGTACATAACCATCGCTAAATATTTCCCTAGGTCTTGCTTTTGTAAAGTGATCGTGTGCGGCCATCTTCTTGGTAAGTCGTATTCATAACATCGCTGCAGTATATGCAGAGAGAGAAAGGGAGAAAGAGCGTATTAAAGGAATATACAGGGTAGCCGATTTATTTGAAGACATTGAAATATTTCGAAAACTACGCATCAGATCAAAAAAAGTTCCGAATAAAATTTGTTCGCCTGGAAGGGGGTCATCCAATGATACTGAAGTCGACCCCTCACCCCTACCCCCTGGGGCGGGGGTGGGGGCAACTTGGAAATCGCAAATAGGAACCCCTATTTTTTATTGCAGATTCGGATTCCCCATAAAGAAGTAAGTAACTTTTATCTGAAACATTTTTTTTCGATTCATGATAGATGGCGCTGTAATCGCAAGAAACCTGATTTTTGCAAATATCTCGAGAAATTACACATCGGATCGAAAAAAGAAATAAGACATGTTTCATTTTTCAAAAAGCTATTCAGCGATACGAAACTCGATCCACCCTCCCCCCCATCCCTACCCCATTGTGGTGAAAATGAAAGTTGCTTCAAAATCGTGATTGGAAAACCCTATTTTTTCCTGGTTTTCCTTGACAAAATCCATTGATTTGACTTTACTGTTGATATGAAATTTTCTCACACATAGCGCTGCAATCGAAAGCATGTATTCGTTTATCAATAAGTTAACAACTACTTTTAGCGTTACCCAGGAACAATGACGTGGACGTAGTAGTTTTTGTTCCCATCGGGGTGCTTGTTTTAGGTGAGTCCCCTTGCCTCTCACCATCGGGGTGCTTGTTTTACGTGAGTCCCCTTGCCTCTCAATGTTCAATAAATTAGATTAAGTGTTCGAAATTGTGACCTTGAACTTCTAGACACTTATTTATTCTTTCCTCGAATGATTGTACACAGGAGAGGCCCTCACCCCCACCCTGAATTCGTAAATGGTCATCTTTGACAACGCTGCACTGGCTGTTATAAGCCCATAGTTCACCATACGGTCACAGTGGCGCGTCAAGGTCTATATCAACGATTTTAACTGAAAACACCTCCAACGTTGTCAATTCACTTGACTATCTTTACCCTTCATTCCTTGAACTAAAGTACGAGTGCGAAATGAATGCTGCAACCATAGAAGAAAAAACTGAAATGTCTCTGATTTTCGGTGAATGTAGGCGGAATGTTGACGATGCTGTTGCCTTGTATGCTGAGCGTTTTCCAGATAATGTTCGCTCACGTTCTTTTTTTTACAAAGTTGTTCAATCCTTTATGTCTGACGGTAGTGTACAACCTAAAAAAGAAAACAAAGAATCACTGTCACAGGAGAAGCTAATAAAATTGATGTGCTAGCAGCTGTTCAACAAAACCCTCATGTAAGCACTCGGCAATTACATCAGGATTCCGGAATTTCTAGAGATAGTATTCTCAGAATATTGCATCGTCACAAGTATCACCCATACTACATTTCACTGCATCAGGAACTTCATGGCGATGATTTTCGTTTGCGAGTAGAATTTTGTGAATGGGCAGTTCAGCAAATACAAATGAATTCCAATTTATTCGCTAATGTACTATTTTCAGATGAGTCCACATTCACAAACCATGGTGCCGTTAATCGGCATAACATGCTAATGCATGTTATGCCGATTATTTGCACACTCCAGTAATCTGGAGTGTGCAAAATCCCCACTGGTTAGGACAAGTTGAACATCAACGTCCCTGGTCGGTTAACGTTTGGTGTGGAATTGTAGGTAACTAACTCATTGGTCCTTATTTTATTGATGGTACTTTAAATGGAATCAAATATCGAAATTTCCTGGAACATGAACTACAACCTCTACTTGTGGATGTTGCATTGCCCATTCGCCAAATTATGTGGTTTCAGCATGACGGTTGCCCAGCGCATTACTTAAATAACAGCACGGGAAGTATTGAACCGTGATTTCAATGGCCGATGGATCGGCAGAGGTGGCCCGATTAATTGGCCTGCTAGATCGCCTGATTTGACATCGCCGGATTTATTTCTGTGGGGTCATCTCAAAGATAAGGTTTTTCAACAAGCACCAACAACTCGTGAAAACATGATACAGCGCATAAGAAACGCTTGCGCTGAAATTCCCGCAGAAATGCTCCTCTCCTGTGTACAATCATTCGAGGAAAGAAATCTATTCTTTCGTGTCTTGAAGTTCAAGGTCACAATTTCGAACACTTAATCTAATTTATTGAACATTGAGAGGCAAGGGGACTCACGTAAAACAAGCACCCCGATGGTGAGAGGCAAGGGGACTCACCTAAAACAAGCACCCCGATGGGAACAAAAACTACTACGTCCACGTCATTGTTCCTGGGTAACGCTAAAAGTAGTTGTTAACTTATTGATAAACGAATACATGCTTTCGATTGCAGCGCTATGTGTGAGAAAATTTCATATCAACAGTAAAGTCAAATCAATGGATTTTGTCAAGGAAAACCAGGAAAAAATAGGGTTTTCCAATCACGATTTTGAAGCAACTTTCATTTTCACCACAATGGGGTAGGGATGGGGGGGAGGGTGGATCGAGTTTCGTATCGCTGAATAGCTTTTTGAAAAATGAAACATGTCTTATTTCTTTTTTCGATCCGATGTGTAATTTCTCGAGATATTTGCAAAAATCAGGTTTCTTGCGATTACAGCGCCATCTATCATGAATCGAAAAAAAATGTTTCAGATAAAAGTTACTTACTTCTTTATGGGGAATCCGAATCTGCAATAAAAAATAGGGGTTCCTATTTGCGATTTCCAAGTTGCCCCCACCCCCGCCCCAGGGGGTAGGGGTGAGGGGTCGACTTCAGTATCATTGGATGACCCCCTTCCAGGCGAACAAATTTTATTCGGAACTTTTTTTGATCTGATGCGTAGTTTTCGAAATATTTCAATGTCTTCAAATAAATCGGCTACCCTGTATATTCCTTTAATACGCTCTTTCTCCCTTTCTCTCTCTGCATATACTGCAGCGATGTTATGAATACGACTTACCAAGAAGATGGCCGCACACGATCACTTTACAAAAGCAAGACCTAGGGAAATATTTAGCGATGGTTATGTACTGAGTTATCGAGTTTCGCTGATAAATGTCATATTGTTTTCATCGAATTTAAAGGCACCCGACCATGAGGAAAATCATCAAATTTCGTCGACGAATATTATTTAGTTTTCATGACACATCTTATCTTTATGTCAAGGTGCGCGTGTGCACATACGTGTGCGAGAATATGCAAGAGTTTTGGGATATATTTGTTGCTGCTGTTACTAGGCTGTTGAGGAGAATGCGACAAATATCAAAGGATATTGGTGAGTAATTTTCAGTCGTATGATTTGCTGTATCAAAAGAAGAGGCCATGCAAGTAGATGGTGGGGGAAATCTGTATAAAACGGAGTATGAACACTACCGACGATTTATTCGAAAAGTTACAGTCTACACAAAAGCAATAAAAATGGCAAATAACGGTGCTAGGTCTCACGCGATATCACCATGTATAGCGAACCTCGTTATGTACGGTTTAAATAAATCATTTGGTAAAATAATCCTCGCCGGGCTCGAGTTGAACTCTACGTGTACTCTTATACCAGTAGTGAAAATATTGTCGAATACTTTTACCGGAATTACACTCAGTGCGGACGAGTGGCGAGTGTTTAGAAAGGATTTTTCTCGCGTACAACGATATTTCGAAGCTCATGGGGCTAATGCCGAGAAAATGTGTAATACCCGCATTGAGCACACAGCGCATTACATACTTTTAACCTCGTGTTACCAGTACAGAGCTGTCTCATTTGGTAAAATAAGCGGCAGCGCTAATGAGGAATACGAGAATCAAGAGGAATCTGGAGAACCGAGACGGAATCGCTTTCGAAAATACTCTCCAAACATTGTTCTTCAGCGGCCGACATTTGATATGCTGGTCGAAATAAGTAGAAGAATTGTGAAATAAGTAGAAGAAACTGTGAGTTATCACAGTCCTAGAACCGAAGTATCAGCAAAGGTCTGCGACAGAAAGAAGACGGAGCTCTCGTCTTTGTTTCATTAACACAGCAGATCATGGAATACGTGCCAATGTCGATTAGCAGCAAAGCAGCAGAGCTTGGTAAGTAAAGAATATAAAATAATATGAAAATCGTGGTTTCAAAACATGTAATATTTGTTTTTAATTATAAAAAATAATGTCTTGCAGAGCGCGCAGCCCCTGCATATGAATCGACACCGAGGGCTCGTTATTCGTGTTATGGAGAGCGAGAGGAGGATACATACACTGTACAGATAGATCTAATTTCGGAAAAGAAAAGTGTCACACGCGATCCTCATCCACAGTGGATCGGTGGTGGCAGATCATCAACGCTGCCAACTTTGTATAATGAGACGATGCATATCAGGTAAGACAGTATCGATTATTCTGTACACGTTGTTTTTATTGACCAGTGCGTTCAATTAAATACTTGTTTCATTCTTTTTTAGAAGTACACTGTGATGATAACACCCACAGCAAAAAATAATTTAAAAGCAATATTACGAGTGATAATACAAATTAATTCCGTATAGCGATTAAAATAAAATTAACGGTGGAGGAATCTCCGAGCGCGGATTAACGTGTTTGCAGGGCTGTTGCATACGACGGTACATGTGTAAAGTGCTTTCCATAAAATATTGATTAATTTTAAAAAAATACCTGATCCTACTGTGTCTCTTATTTTTATAGCGTAATAATTAGAGAATTATAATTGAAGTCTCTCTCTCTCTCTCTCTATCTCTCTCTTTCTCTTTCTCTACAATCTGAAGATAAATGTAGAACATAGTGCGCTGGACCGGGAATGTCCAACATACAAAAGAGCGTTGCAAGAGGAAAAGAAGAGAACGGGCTGGATAGAGTAGCAATCACAGAAGGAAGAGATGATATGGTACACGAATGCGCAAAGTCTTTTAGCACATAACGAAGAGATACAACACCAGGTGGTTGACAGAATGAAACCTGCAATCAGGGACAGTGAAGTACAGGGTGCGCCATCTCAATCTGGTCGATGGAAGTATTGAATAACTCTGACAGATTTTAACCGACCAGCGTCGTACAATACGTTTCGTATAGGTTATTTCAGTACAATTTCAACCATGTATCGCTATACGCCGAAAGAACGCGCCGAAATAGTTAGTCGAATGAAGGAAGCTGAGCCGGATTTTTGGGAGCGAATTCTGATGACCGACGAGGCTCATTTCACCCTCTCTGGCGCTATCAACAAACAAAACTGTCGCATGTGGGGCACCGATAATCCTCATATTATTCACGAAACTCCATTGCACGATGAGAAAGTGACAGTTTGGGCCGGTGTTTGTTCAAAAACCACCATTGGACCATTTTTCTTCAGAGCTGGTGAAACTGTCAATGGGGATCGATATCGGTGGATGTTGGTACACTTTGTTTTACCACAAATGCGTGAAAAAGGTCTTAAGGAATTTTGGTTCCAACAAGATGGTGCGACATGTCACACTGCGCGCTCAACAATGGACTATTTGCGTCGGAAGTTCCCAGGACGTGTGATATCAAAGAAAGGTGATATTGACTGGCCATCAAGATCGCCGGATTTGACTGCACCGGACTTCTTCTTGTGGGGATTTTTGAAAAGTAAAGTCTATGCCAACAAGCCGAAGACCATAGAGGAGCTAAAAAACAACATTCGAGCCGAAATCGCAGCGATATCGCCCGAGACGCTGGCAAATACAATGGAAAATGCCGAAAAAAGAGCTCATTTTTGTCTCAGTAATAAAGGCGGACATTTGATCGATGTGGTTTTTGGAAACTAATCAAAATAAATTGTAATGAATCAAATTTAATAAAAAAAATACGACTTTGTGAAATCTGTTGAAAATTCTCTAAGTTATTCAATACTTCCATCGACCAGATTGAGATGGCGCACCCTGTACATATGCCGGGTTA
The DNA here is from genome assembly GCA_963942595.1 of Cylloceria caligata. Lineage (NCBI taxonomy): Eukaryota > Metazoa > Arthropoda > Insecta > Hymenoptera > Ichneumonidae > Cylloceria > Cylloceria caligata. Next base: position 62,377,813 of record OZ012705.1, read on the forward strand.
TAGTGCAATTAGGTGCGATGCAGAAAATAGAAACACAGGAGGGGCCGTAGTGTATGTAAGAGATGGTATTAAATATGAATTAGTAAGGAAGAATAAAATTGAGTCAAACTGTTGGAGTGTAGTAATAGAGGTCAATGGTAAGATATACAAAGGAGTTATAATAGTGGTGTACCATTCACCGAGTGCGTCAGATGCGGAATTTATAAGATTCATAGAGGATATAACTGAAGAGTTAACAATAAAAGGAGATTGTTTAATAATAGGAGATTTTAACATAGATGCCAAGGGAAACTCGTTCTATAAAAAACAACTAATATTAGGAATGTTAAGCTTAGGGATGAAACAGTATGTAAACGAGCCAACGAGAATAACGCAGGATGGTCGAACAATTATTGATCTTGTATTTGCAAATACAAGCGTGCAAGTGCATTAAAAGTAGTATTAGGAACGAGCAATACAGAGAGTAAACAGAGAGAATATAATACTAGGAACTATAGTAAAATTGACGTGAAAGAGTTTACAACAGTCTTGAAAAACTCCGTGCGACAAGGGACAGATGGACATATAAATCGAAAGGCAAAGATGCTTGTCGATAGTATAGTAGATACTTTGGACATAGCAGCACCAAAAAAGGTATCAGGGGTACAAATTGAAAATGCGGGTTTGATAACAGATGGCGTTACTAACGCTATACGCATCAGGCAGTACTGTGACTATGTTCATGTCAAAGCTACGTCTTATAGCTTTAATTTTCAGTATGTGTCAATTTGTCGCAGTGTCAAATTCATAGTTTTTTTGAGCTCTCAATATGTCGAGTTTCGTGCCAACAAAACAGCATTTGCGGGAAGTTTTAATTTACTTCTTTAATTTGAAGAAAAGTGCTGCTGAAGCACATCGATTGGTCTCCGAGGCTTATCCGAGTCATGTTCCATCGGTTTCAACGTGCGAGAGATGGTTTGTGCGGTTTAGAAGTGGTGATTTTGACGTTGGGGACAAAGAGCGGCCGGGCCAAGTGAAAAAGTTTGAGAATGCTGAATTGGAGGCAATACTCAATGAAGACTCGTGTCAAACTCAACAAGAGCTCGCAGATTCATTGGGAGTGACACAACAAGCCATTTCCCATCGTATAAAAGCCCTCGGAATGATCCAAAAGCAAGGACATTGGGTGCCGTATGAGCTGAAGCCGAGAGACGTCGAGCGCCGTTTTTTTGCATGCGAACTGCTGCTCGAACGGCAAAAACGGAAGGGTTTTTTGCATCGCATTGTCACTGGTGATGAAAAGTGGATCCATTACGATAACCCGAAGCGCAAAAAATCATATGGTTACCCCGGCCATGCATCATCATCGACGGCCAAACCAAATATTCACGGCGCCAAGCTCATGCTCTGTATTTGGTGGGACCAGCTGGGTGTGGTGTATTATGAGCTATTGAAATCGAACGAAACCATCACAGGAGCACTATACCGAACTCAATTGATGCGTTTGAGCCGCGCACTCAAAGAAAAACGGCCACAATACGAGCAAAGACACGACAAAGTAATTTTGCAACATGACAACGCTCGGCCACATGTTGCAGCGCCGGTCAAAACATACCTACAAACGCTGAAATGGGAAGTCTTACCCCACCCGCCGTATAGCCCAGATATTGCTCCTTCCGATTACCACCTTTTCCGATCGATGACACATGGCCTAGCTGACCAGCGCTTCCATTCTTACGAAGAAGCCCAAAAATGGGTCGATGACTGGATAGCAGCCAAGCCGGCCGAATTTTTTCGCGACGGTATCCGTAAATTGCCAGAAAGATGGGAAAAAGTTGTGGCTAGCGATGGACAATACTTTGAATAATTCATTTGTTACCATTTTTTCAGAATAAACGTTCAAAAATAGAAAAAAATCCCGCATTTTCAATTTGTACTCCTGATAGTTAGGATTCCAAACGTATGGGAAGGTAAAAAAAGGTACTCTGATGAGATAAGAAGGGCTGCAGGTAAAAGGGATAATGCTTATAGGGAAGCAATTCATGAGGGAAAGGATGATAACTGGGAACAGTTTAAAGTAGAAAGAAATGCAATAGTTAAATTGATAAGGAAAGAGAAAAATATATATTACGAGAATATGAGAGACGGCAATAAGAACAACCCTAAAAAAATGTGGAAAACCTTGAAACAACTTATTAGAGAGGACGGTTGACAAATTTAATGTGTTTAAGCTCAATAGAGAGAGATGCATCTGGAAGGCCAGGTAGCAGAAGAATCTTGATGAGTGGTGGTGTGGGAAACGAAAGAAGCATAGAAAATTTCGAGAATATCGGAATAGAGGAACTCGATAAAATAGTTAAAGGACTCCCGAAGAAGAAAGGTACAGAAGAAGGAATATCAAGCGAAATATTGCAGTTGGCGTTCAGTGCAATTGAACAGGAGTTTGTTGATGTAATCAACGAATCCCTAAGGGAGGGCTGTTGTCCTAATAGTTGGAAAACGTCCACGATCATACCGATACCAAAGATACAGAAAGCCAATAGTGCGAAGGATTTCCGGCCAATTAATATGTTGCCATTGTACAAGAAGGTCCTAGAGTTGGTAGTAAAGAGTCAAATCGAAAAGTATTTGGAATCAAATGAGGTTATAACAGAGCATCAGTCGGGTTTTAGAAAACAATTTTCGTGTGAAACCGCGATTTAAACCGTGATAGACGAATAGAAATTAAACATTAGCGAAGGGAAAATAGTAGGAGTAATGTTCATGGACTTAAAACGAGCATTTGAGCCAGTGGATAGAGAATTGTTAATAGAAAAAATGTTTCAATATGGAATTAGAGGTAAAGTGTTAGATTGGTTTAGGTCATACTTAAACAATAGAACGCAAAGAGTACGCTTTGATGAGGAATTTTCGGAAATTATTACAACGAAATACGGGGTACCACAAGGATCCGTATTAGGGCCTCTGTTGTTCATTATGTATATAAATGATACAATCGAAATATGTCGAGAAGACTGTGAAATAAAAATGTTTGCTGATGATACACTAGTATATGTTACTGGAGACAGCAGTACGGAGGTGGAAAGAAAGATGAATGGGGCATTAAACATAGTGGAAAAATGGATGAATAGGAACAAACTGAAAATGAATGCGGAAAAAACCAAATATATGATTGTGAGGAGTGTAAGAAAAGAACTGAGAAAGAATATTGTACTGAAATGCAGGGATGGAACCGAGTTAGAGCGAGTGGAGGTAATTAAATATTTAGGTGTAATGATAGATGATACGCTACCATTTAAAGACCACTGTGAGTATACGTTGAAAAAAATAGGTAAAAAACGAGTTTTCTGAACAGGATAGGGCAGTATATATCGGCATACACCAGATGTGTCGTACATAAGGCAATCATAGCACCGCACTTTGAGTATTGCGCAACACTGCTAGTGGGTATGGGTGAGACAGAGTTGAACAAACTGCAGATAGCGCAGAACAGAGCGATGCGAGTCATATTGCAATGCAGCCGGTATACGAAGGTAGACGATATGTTACAAGCGATTCAGTTTATGAGTGTGAGACAGAGACTGTATTATAATGTGTGTATATTTATTTTCAAGGCTATTAAGAAATTATTGCCGAAAGAACTGGCGAGTAAATTCCAAGTTGTTAAATCTAGAACGAGTCGGGAAACGCATCAAGCGGAAAATATTGTAATTCAATTTAGAAGAATGAGAAGTGCGCAAAAGAGTATGTTTTACGAAGGAGTGAAAATGTATAATGCGTTGCCAGCAGAGGTTAAAGGCTGTGTAAAACTAGTTCAATACAAGAGTATGTTAAAAGCATTTATTATAAGCGAAATTCAATAAGTTCAATATAAACGTAAGATAAACATGTAAACTATGTACATCAAATAGTTGAGAAAGCTAATAAACATCAATCAATCTCTCTCTCTCTCTCTCTCTCTCTCTCTCTCTCTCTCTCTCTCTCGCTCTCTCTGTGTGAGGAATCATATTCTATATCTTTTACTGCAGAGCAAGCGCTTCGCGAGGAGCACAGCGCAGGGCTATGCATGCTCGAAAACCGCTTTCGTTGCATTCAAAGTGATGGATACCTAGTTATGATTCATAGAAGGTTGTTATCTTTATTCCCGTGATACTCTCTAGCAGCATCTCGAGCATTTAGTCTGTCTTTGGTATCCTACTTGCAAGCAATAAAAAGCAATATGTATCCGCGATATGGCGAGGAGATTTTAAGCGACGCGTTTTGGTGCCGAATAATGTTTGTCGAGAGTGTGATGAGCGTGTTCCTGCGTACACAGGAAATGTGCGATGCATACGATGAGCTGGTAGAGCTCCTGCGTAGCGTGTATTTAGTGGAATGTCGAGGAAGACCCGTTGAACTTGGCGAACTCTATATCGGAATGTTCTGTCTTGTGCCTCGTTTCAATAGAGTTGTCCGCGGCGAAGTGATTTACCCGGACTTTGATGGGTACTGCGAGGTGCTGTTAGTCGATTTCGGCGAGACCATTTACATTGACTGGTCTCACCTATTTCATCCGGAGCCTCTAGCAAGTATGCTGCCGCCTCTTGTCATGGAGTGTTCAATATACGGACTCGAACGCGTGGAAGTTGCAGGTATTAAGTAACTCGTCGAAGAAGCGTGCGGTAGAGATATCTTGATCGCTGTCATGATGCGACCACTTGCCGGCGATAACGTTCCGCGGGTTCGATTAACGAACGGGGAAGTCGCGGACGTGGCAGCGGGTATTATAGAGGCCCTCGGTGATGAGATATCGGCTACGATATCGATGCCGTGGACGAGGGCTTTGACGAGGACATAGTAATAAATTAAAGAATCGGTGCTGCGCGCGCGCGTGCGCGCGTGTGTGTTTGTGTGTGTATTACTTCGCGAAGGCGGTCTTAGCCGAAGCTCTTCCTCAATTCAGACGTGCAAGTTCCTTCCTCCTCCGCTCTTCCTCGCGAAGGGCTTTCAACGTCTTCGCAGCAAATGCATGCCACTACATTGTCGGGGGATACGTCGGGGCCTACTACCTCTCTGAACTCTTCGCGGAGTATGTTAAAGCGTGGGCATTCGAAGAACACGTATTCCGCATTCTCCGGCACTCCTGGGCAGTTTGGGCATTCTGGCGAGTCTTCATATTTATACTTATGAAGATATTCCCGGAAGCACCCACGCCCAGTGAGCAGCTGTGTCAGGTAATGGTTGACTTCTCCATGGTTCCGGTTCAGCCACACCTTCACTTCGGGGATCAGTTGGTGCGTCCAGCGGCCTTTCAGTGAGCCATCCCATTCGATTTGCCACAATTCCAGGCTGTTACTTCTCACTTGCGCATAGATCTCGTTCTGGCGTTGTGCCGCTTCGTTTCTGCGTTGGTAGAGTGACTGCCGCTCTTCTGCTAATATCCGTATAGGTGTAATCTCTGCAATAACGCATACCGCGTCCGTGGACACAGTACGGAATGCACTCGCGACCCTCAGCGCGCTCAGTCGGCAGACGGCTGCTGCTTTCTTGCGGTTTTCTTCGGTTTTCATCGCGTCTGCCCATATAGCTATGCCATATGTAACCACCGACGTTGTCACTGACGTCAGCAGTGCTCTCCTTTTTTGCCTTGGGCCACCAATGTTTGGCATCAACCGCGACAGGATAACTCCAACGGTGGCAGCCTTGCTGCTAGCCTGCGTTACATGTGGCTTGAAACTAAGTCTCGTATCTATCAACACTCCGAGGTACCTGATATAGGGCTGTGACGTAATGGTGTGCCCACCAACCCTGAGCGTGATAGTCTCCACGACTTTCCTGCTCGTGATGAGGAAGGCCTCTTTTGCTCCGCCAGCTGTAGACCGACCGAATGCATCCAGCGCTGAATCTGAGTAAAGGTTTCTTCAAAGATTACGTGGATTTCTTCTAAGTGCTCGGCGGTGTTGACGATCGCCACGTCATCAGCAAATGCCACCAGCTTAGCTTTCCGCGGTGTCGTTAGCCTCAGCAGCCCATCGTATATGATGTTCCACAGGAGGGGGCCCAGAACCGAGCCTTGGGGAACCCCTCCTGTTACCTTGTATTGCTGGGGCCCATCGTCCGTGTCATACTTCAAGTATCTGTTGCTAAGGTAGTTCATTACTATTCTTATCAGGTATTGGGGCGTTCCGTGTTCATTGAGAGCAGTCCAGATACAATCCCATCTCGCCGAGTTGAATGCGTTCTTAATATCGAGAGTTGCCACCAAACAATACTGTTTGGCTCCTCTCTTCCATCGCTTTCCTGTGAATGCTTCTCTTGCTGTTTCTACCACGAGGCTGACTGCGTCGAGAGTTGAGCGAGCTTTCCTAAAGCCATATTGGTTATCCGCTAAGGAGTTCCCAATGGCAGCTTTCATCCTATAGTGGATGATACGTTCCAAAATTTTACCTGCTGTATCCAACATGCAGAGCGGACGGTATTATGTAGGTTCGTCCGGTGGCTTTTTCTTTTTTGGGAGGAGTACGAGTCTCTGCCATTTCCATGCTTCGGAGAAGACCCCTTCCGCGAGGCACGTGTTATACATGTCCCTGAACAGCTCTGGTGCTATCTTAACCACCGTCTTGAGGGCAACGTTTGGGATTCCATCAAAAACTGGTGCCTTGCTCGTCCCAACCTTGCCACAGGCTCTCGCTAGTTCTTCCGTTGTGATTGGTGGAATTACCTCACTCGCGTCCAGAATCACTCGATATTCGTGCTTCTCTTGCTGCGGGAAGAGAGTCGATTCAATCTTTCGCAGAATATTAGGGCACGTGGGCGCTGGCATTGGTTGACTTTTAAGCCGAGACATAACCACCTTATATGGTCTGCCCCAGGGGTCATCATCCACTTCGTCAAGTAGCTCGTCCCAGCATTGCTTTTTGCTGCTACTGATGGCCTTTTTTAGCATGCAACGCGCTTTCTTGTGTCGTTCCTCTAGTCGATGGAACGTGTTCTTCCCCCGGGCACGCTGGGCAAGTCTCCTTGCCTTGTTGCTTTTGGCGCGTAGCTCTGCTATCGCGCCATTCCACCAGTATACTGGTGGGTGCCTGTTATTCTTCCGCTTCCTAGGCATGGCTGCATCACAGGCAGTGGTGATCATTCCCATGACGGCCTCTATCTTTTGCGTTGCATTTCCTTCCCTGATGACAATACCTTCCATGGCTGCGCAGAAAACATCCTCGTCAAATGCGCTCACTTTGCAGCCAATCGGGTTTGTTCTCTTCGGTATGCTCTGCCTCTGGCGATTTCGCAGCTCCCACGTAATGGCACAGTGGTCACTGAATGTACAGGGATCAGTCACTTTCCAGCTAAAGCACCTCCTCGCAAGACAGCTACTGACAAAAGTCAGGTCCACTACTGAGGTTGCTTCTCCTCTACAGAAGGTCGGTGATGTACCCGAATTAAGGAGGACCAAATCCAATGAAGCTGCTTCCAGAAATGCCTTTCCTTTCGGGTCCGTTCTCGTGCTACCCCACTCAACGGCCCAGGCATTGAAATCGCCTGCAATAGCGACAGGACTACGTCCTCGAGTGTCTCTGGCTAGTTGATCGAGGAGGTTTTGGAAATCCTCCAGCGACAGACTAGGTGGGGCATAGCAACTGTAAAAGAAAATGCCGTCTATTTTTGCTCTCACGAAGCACGGATGCGATGTGTTAGCTGTCTCTTGAAAGGGGAATTTGCCGCATGACCAAATGGCGGCTTTCCCCGTTTGATCAGCTTTCGAGGATGGCTTATCCAGGTTTTTATATTGCTCTGATATAATCACAGCATCTGGTCTTAACTCTCGCACCGTTTGCATGAGCAGCTCCTGTGCAGCCACGCAGTGATTGAGGTTGACTTGTAAAAGTTTCATCGTCTCTTCTTTATGAGCTCTTGTAGTGCGCGTGTGAAAACAGGGCATCTGCTGCTGCCAGCCATATGACCGTAGCACTTACTGCCTTCCTCCTTACAGAGCACGCAGTGGGACTCTCCTTGGCACTTTGCAACCTTGTGTCCAGGTTTACCGCATTTTATGCAGTCGTTTGATACGTCGATCTCTCTATTACAGTTTCGTGACAGGTGTCCGTACTGCCAGCACGTGTAGCACTTTGTAGGCTTGAGCTGCTCACGGACGTGGCACACTACCCAACCAATGCGGATTTTCCCAGTCTCAACGATTTTCCTCGCTAGGTCTGTGGCGAGACGCACCACCGCCATTTGGGTGCCTCCGTACGCTGTGCGGAGGCTCTTGATTGGGTCCTTGAGTGACACTTTATCAATGCCCAGCTCTTGGGCGAGGCTTTCGCGAATCTCGTCTTTGGTCGTTGCCTCATCAAGATCCTTAATCTCGACAAGTGTCTCCTGTACCCTGCTCGTGACAGCCGCCTCCTGACCAAGGGCTTCTTCGATTTTCGAACGCCACTCAGCTATCTCAGTGGGGCTCGCTTCGTTTCGGATGCAGATTAGGTTACCGGCCGCTGTTCGTCGGATTCCTTTCACCTTTTTTCCTGCTTCTTCAAGTTTGGGATCCGTCCTGACTTTGCTGAGGATCTAGGCGTAGGTCAGATCCCCCTTCTTCTGGACAATCACTGCATTCGACAGGGCAGGCTTACTTCGCTGCTTGCGGGGTTCCCTGTGCACTTCCATCCATGCGTGGCTGGGATCCTTGTCGTCGTGTCCTGACCTCTTGCGCAGCTTGGTGTCCTTGACCTGATTCGACTCCTTAGTCTGCTTCAGCTCCTGGGGCTGCTTCGATTGGCTAAGCGGCTTCGAGACGTTGGTCCGCTCAGAACACGTTTCCAATGCATTCTTCTGCTCTTTTTTCTTTTTCTTCTTGCTCCTCTTGTTATCTTGTAACGGTGGAGTTCGTTCCTTCCGTTTACTTGTTTGATTTCGTCGTCCAACGGGAGTCGTCATGTCCTCCTTTGTTTTGTCCACCGTCTGGGACATGCTGAGGGAGGGAGAAGTCTGTGTCTCTTGCACTGTGGTGACAAGCCAAGAGCCCATCTCCAGCCTGTGCACCCTATTGTAGGCTGTCTTCACCGCGGCCACCATCGCCTTTGCCTCGTGGTGGATGTTCTTCTTCCCTGTTATGAAGTCGAAGAGCTTCCCGATTTGCGTCCCCAGCCGTTCAAGTGCCTTCGTCTTTTCGTTGACCTCTGTAATAATGTCAATTGTCTCCACTGGACTGTGCGATTGGTCTCCCCCAAAATCCATGAGACCGGCACCGACCACCAGGGCTTTCACCTGATCGGAATCTGCGGTGAGTTTACTCCCTTTCAGGGAGGTACTCACTTGGGGTATGGTGTTCATATCGCTGTGTGTGTGTGGGTGTGTGTGTGTGTGTGTGTGTTTGCGTGCGTGTGCGCGCGCGTACATCTTTGCTCCATCCTGCTCTTATCTCTACTCTTCCTTCTTCACCAGAGTACCCACACCACCTCACTTTACCATCTCCACGTTCCGACACTGGTTAAGCAGAGTGAGGTGGTGGGGGTAGCCGCGTGGTGGGGCAAGGAGTGGGATGGCGCAATGGTGTACACATACTACTACTATGTGGTTCTATCAAAACAGACCGACAGGCCTCTGCCGCGAATCCGAGTAGCATTGCAATAGCGGGCGATACGCACAAGTCGTGATATCGTAGATCGTCGCATACGCGCACTACTTCGACCCGACCGCTCGGAAGCGATTTAAAGCGTAGATGACCGGCCACGTGAGGGAACTTATCTATACTCTCCTTAAGAGCGTCTATAGAGCGACATTCATCAGGTGAAATTTGGTCTCTATCTACGTGTCTCCGTGTTAAGGGAATTAAACGCGATAAGTCATTATCACCATCCTCAAAAGATAAGAGATTTCCTACAGTAGGAACATGAATAAGAGTCATTGGATAAGCAATTTCTACAAAAGAAACAGACCATTCTCCGTGCAAACGTATCCGACGCGGTTGTTATGTAATAAATTTCATCGACATATTATACGGAAAATACTGCATACTACTGTTGCTAGTTAGTACTGAAAAGAAAGAGCTATCCTAGGAGCTCATATTTATCAGAAACGGTAATTCCGCGCGTTCTTCTTCTTCGTCCTCTTCTTCTCTTTCGTCTTCTCAGATGACGGAGGCACTCGTACTCGCGATGATTCTGCCTCGCAGAAACTACCGTTGATAGTCTCGTTATTCAGATAGTACAAAATATACACAAATGGTGCTTGATTTATTGATATTCGTTGAATCTTGAATAACTCGTTACTCCAACCTCGCTCATATCCTTTCACGAAACCTGCTTTAGCTGCACTTATACGCACTAAGTTACCTACACTGTCTTAAGGATTTTAATTTTTTTTCGCAATACGCTCGTAATGCCGAGCTAAATTCTTTCGGGCTGTAGAGGGATTTTCTAGGGACACCTCGCTCAGAGGAATACGCGTTCCGCTGTATCTAGTGTGATTATAAGCATATAAAAATTTTTGTAAAATATCGATGTAACGTTTATTTCGCATGTACGTAAAGTGACGCCACATTCGCTCCTTTATCGTGCAATTAAAGTGTTCGGCAATCGAGGATTTTATATCGGGGTTACGAACAGCCCGAAATACGATATTCTTTTTCTTGAGAATTTGCTGAAATGGAGCGCTGAAAAATTATTTGCGGTCCACGCGTATTTGTTCAACACGTCGATAACAACAAGCAGATATGCGTACCGATCGTTGTACGTAGCTATCGAACGAAAATCTGTTGAATCAGCCTCCCACACATCGTCTATATTACTCACGTTGTACGTACGATGGGGAAATCACCATCGTACGAGACAATGCACGTTATAAAATCTTGTGTCTCGAGTCATGGTAAAACATTTTTTCTCGCCACTCTCCGATCCACCTGAACTAAATTTTTTGTTCGCGAATAGTATGCAGAATGAGCGGAGTTATAATAGATTTTTTCGAGAATTTTCATAATTTTAACGATGGCCAGTTAAATGGATTCTTTTTCTTTTTCTTTACTAATTGTGCGGGGGACTGATATTCGCTGGGGTATCGTTGGCTCTCTACTTGTGTGATATTTGCCAATTGTTCCACCTCTTCTTCCTCCCCCTCCTCCCCCTCGATGATGTCGTTGTCCGCTGTGAGCATTAAATCACTGTTTGAGTGTACGGTTTCGGCCTCATCGTTGCTGCTGTTGCTGCTGCTGCTACTATCACTATCGCGTGGTAAAATGAGACGCCGCTGCAGTGTCTCGGATGATGTAGGTGTAGGCTGATGTAGTAACTCGGGATTGCCGATAAATTCACGTGGCATCTGTATCATTCGCAGGAGTTTGGCAAAGTGAGATCGGTCGACGGGTTTCTCGCGTTTTCTAGCGCGCATAGCATCATTAACAAGATCAACGATATTGGAATTTGAAATTCTTCTGTCGTCCATGGAAGCAACACTGTTACGAGCCCATGTCATCAATACGAAGCATTGATGTTGCTTTAGATAAACATTTTTTTGATACGCTATCGATAATAAGTGTGTCATTGAGCCGAGTTTTTACTTCGTTCATTAAAACGCCAACGATTTTATTCTCGCGGCTATCGAGTACTCCTACTTTTCGTTTTGACGGAATATTCGGTACTGTATTATCGTACTGAAGCAAGTGAAAATAATGCTGTAGAACCTACTGGTACGCTGCCCATTTCTCTCTCTCTCTATCTCTCTCTCTCGTTTTTGTATGAGTGAGGGTTTAGAATTTCACTCAGCTCAGAGTCAAGACGCGATAACGGTGTATCGGTGATCTGTGCGAAGGGCGATGGCTCTGTAGTAGTAGTAGTAATAGTAGTAGCGAGATCCGCGAGACGATGTACGTTATAATGAGGAATAAGCACCATCGTTCTGGCATATTCCATGGCTCGTGTACGCCAAGACAGGCACAAGAAGCAACTTGAGAAGTCCGACAGAGTACTCGACGATGATCTTCTTCTTTTCCTCCAATTTCCCCTTCTGGCGGCTAGTCGTCGAAGAATTGTCGCGTGCCTTCGAAGATGATTCTTTTGCACGTTGTTCAGACTCACGTTACCCTGTAAAACGTTTAGAGCCCACTCGCATATACACCATACGAGCGCTACATCTGCTTTTCGCAAAATTGCACATCGTTGCTCTTGCTTCAGATAATACAGTGCCCGCAATAAAATGATTTGCTTTTTATCGATAGACTCGTGCAATGCCATTACAAGCGCATTACTGATACATCGCGCGTCGCATGCAAACCTTTATTGCTTTTTGAGGCACGTAAACGTAATGGGATTATAACGTACTGGTCGTTAATAACGCGCGGTGCACACATCGGGGCACCGCTACCGCTTGTTACTCACACTGAATAGACCGGCCTATACTTGTCAACTCATGACGCGCGGTACACACGACAAAGCACCGCTACCGCGCGTCACTCAGACCATGTAGGCCGGCACGTCGGAGGCGAAATCCCGTTATTCAGTTAGAAAAGTACGAATAGGGAAGCGCCATCTAAGACCAATGAGAATTAAAGACCAACGTTAAAAACCAACGACGAATTAAAAATAGGACCAAGGCTATCGATGGGCTACAGGAGATGGACTAAAGGATCGCCGCCAAATATAGTAATATTAAAAGCATGGGGCGAACGGAGCGGATGCCGGTATAAAAATACCGGAAATTTGGCATTCGAAGAACACTTATGTTCGCAGATCCCACCGATCCAGATGCCCAGCTACCAGAAAGCAAGACCAAATGAGCCATCGCTAGCTGCAGCCGTACTGATATACACGGGACCCAGCTGTGACGTCAAACCCACACTCGACGGGTAGCAGTTGAGTCTATGCTGCGTCCAAGTCCAGCCGAACCGCAGAGCCGTCAAAATAACAATAAGGCCGACTCACGCTGCTAGTCGAGGATAAACGATCCGGTAGGTTATTATACCCAGCAAAATCGAGAGCCTACAGCAAATCATACCTTTAAAATGACCCACATAATATATACCACGATAGCGTAGGGATAAAGCATAATAAGTAGGATAGAAATTACGGTATCTCAGGGAAAATATATGACTATATTAAATTCAACGAGGTACGGCCCTGATATGTCCAACATCTGCGCATGCACTCCGAATACATCTCGCTGACGCCGGACTGCAGTGGCAGTCAGGTGAGCGGCTGGGTAGGCCGCCACGGGGATCCCAGGCGGGAGCTCTTCTCCCACCAACGGTCCCGTGACGTAGGAAGCGAATATCAATCGACGAAGTAAAGATTCGAGGATAGTCCGAGCTCCATAAGTAGCTGCCGGCCACTTACCGACAGTACGCGTGCTCGGATAAATTATCTAGCAAACCCGACAGGTGAAAAGAATTATCGACCGACACTCATGATTTCAATCTAGAGCAAATCATATTATAAAACATTTTTTATTTCTCCACCTCAGCGTGCACGATTATAGAGACATAGAGGAGCCCGGGAATAACCAATTGTAAGGTGCATGAGAGCCAGAATACCAGAAAAAGAGATCGAAGTCGTACAACTGAACTTTAAATTTATTTTTCACTTATGTATCGCACAATTAACATAATGTTTTTTTGTAATAAACCCTACTTTTACCTGCTACTGAAGCCTATATTACTTTCCTCCCTGCTCGAGTCCGAACTAGAACCCTTTCAGGGTAATGTTAACGATAAATACCGTTACAGTATTGGTTATCACGAAATATACAGGCGCGAAATCAACAGATATCAGGGTTTGATTCTTTCAAGTCGAATAATATATGGTATAGCCGTATGGTGCAGCTGTTGTAACAAAATATATTTTCTGCAAAACTCTCGAATCCTCGGGACAAACTTGGCACGCTAGATGTTTGCGCGCGATCTCACGGATTTTTGAAGACAACGATATAATTAGCGTTTATGAAGATATCGCGCTGCCTGTGACCCTGATAGAAGATATTTTGCATAATGAAAATGACACTAAGATTTTTATGATCGACCACGGTATTGTTCGATGCTTCACTCATTAGATCGTCAATGGCCACACGTAGAGATCTAATAGTATCATTCGAGTTACCTGCTGCTTGCGTTAAATCCTTCCGAAATTCGATTTTATCACCGTACGTTGAATAGCCGGACTGTCACTCTGAGTAATAAAAAAGCATACCAGGTGTATGCATAAGTTTTTTCCGGTTTAACTAAGAGATGGCGCCAGCGAAAAGTACGCAGACGCAAAACGATACGCTCGCATCGCTCATCCATTGTATCGCCGAATTTCATTCGAGCATCTCTATTCACGCGATAACATCGCGGACATCCATGCCAAAAGCAGCCGTGAAATTTAATAACGTGATGGACCCCCCCCCCCCCCCATATCGACGTAGTATCCAGTGACCGCGCGTAGGCTAGTCGGAGAGCGATACTCTCTCATGCGTCTAGCATGAGCGATAACGCAGTTGCGCTCGCACTCAAGCCATACGAGCTATACGATGGCCTTGCGCGACTGTTTATCACCCCAACGGTACCCCCCTGGTGGTAACACCGCAATGCTATCCTTCTGTAGAACATTCTTTCGAAATACTCTCATACATACTGATGCTATCGTACAAGCTTCTGTAACGGGGCACTCGCTTCCGCAACGTATAAGTAACTCGCGAAAAGCTAAACACGCGTCGTCTCAAAACAGTAACATCTGTACGACAATACTTTTCAAATTCTGTCGCAAAATCAAATTTATAATCAGCGCGATTCGATTCTTCGTCATACAATTTTTAAAATCGCTCGCGATCCGTTGAGAACATTGTATCGGGTTCGTAAAAATGCAGAGCCGGTAGAGGACCTGAGTAATTCCGATATTCCGATGTGTTGAATAAATGCGGAAATGTACCTTTTGCCACCTCCGCAGCGAAACCGAAGGCCTTAGGTAAAACGCTAAGAGCCAAGGGTAAATAGTTTAGACTATCGAGAAAAATGACATTGCCGATCTTCATCGAGACTATCCTCGTTCCTTTCATAATCGGAGAGAGCAGCTGTGTTTTTTGCACTTCGATTAGATACCCTTGAATAAACTGCGCGTCGAAACCTCTTGCATTGTGAGCAATACATATGGTCTTTTTAAAGTTTCGCGATAATGCCAATTTCACGAGCTCCTCAACAGGATCATCGATATACACGAATTCGCGTTTTTCACAGTCAACACAATCGATCTCTATGTCTGTGATATTAAGACATGTCATGCATACGCATTGTGAAACACATACATTTGGCTCGTGAATTCATGTCGATTTATCATCGTGCAATTGTTCGTGTTGCTGCGTCTCAAAATCATAAAACGAAATACTCGTCAAAAGCTTGTCTTTTTTCTTTTCCTTTAGCGGCTCTGGTTTTTTAAGAGGTGCTATAAAACACGCATGAGTATTCGGTCGAGTTTGCCTGCATGGCATTCAAAACGATATACCACATACATGCATCTTTTTATCCGTCGTTTTAATCATACGTGAGCGGCCTCTACAGATTTGCAATGCTTTACAGACACTATACTGTTTATATTTACGAGACGTAATATCCGCGGAGCCCTCACCCTTATGATGAGCTAAGCAAAAAACGCCAAAAATGAACGATTACAGTCTGCGCAATACTCAGACTGAGAGTCCCTATTACCGTTGCAATAACTGAATTTACACCGAAAACATTGATAGCTGCAACGATGCTCGAGTCCTCGCTTATGCTTAGAATTACACTGTGTGCAGAGCCCCCGACTACCAGCAAATAACGCACCAGCGAGATTTAATATTGGCTGGTAGTGATGACAACGCTCGTAATAGAAAATAAAGAGCGTATAATTAATTTTACCTATTGCCGCGGGTACAGATTTTCGCCCATCGTACAGATCTGGAACGCGTTTTCCGAAGGTAAGAAATTAATTATACGCTCTGTTGTTGTTGTTAATTAATTGTACCCTCTAGATGGCGTCGTTACCCCCGCATTACGCGTGAGTTCTATCGCTGCTGTATTGCGCTCCTTTAAGTCCGTTCCGAATTTGACACCATCATCTATGTAGCTCACTCGTACGAATTTGACCGCGTTCGGCATGCGCTCGGGCTGTGACAAGGGATCGTTGTACACATACTCTATTGCTAGTAGTTATGCGTAAAATTGACTTTTTTGCTATAGACTCGTGCGTAAGCATGGTGCCCCCTCGGGCGCTTTCGATGTCTCGTACTATACATGTCGTCATTCTACAGGAACCATCGTCCATTCAAAATTCGCGTGCGCTCTGAGCTACACTATTAATTAGTCGTCATGTATCGGTAGGAACGATGTCACGCGCTGATCGAAATGAGAACCATACAGGTCCTTGCGCGATAGACGGCACGCTCAGAGTCATACCCACCTAATCATCCCTCGCACGATTCTGTAAGACGAGTGACAATGTATCGTACATCGCCCTCAAACCAAGTCGGATGATCAATACCGTCCGGTGGTTGACGAAAATAAAAATCTGTCTCCCGCCCCTGCATCCTAAAGCGTGGAAAATAGCCAGTCTGCCCACCTGCAATCATAATTAAATCATTTCTTAGATTTATTTATTTTATTTTATTTAATGTAATTTAATTTAATTTAATTTAATTTTTTGTTTATTGCTACCTATATACTATGTATATAAATTGTGTAACGTTAGAATTACGGATTTATATCTGCTTCTATTTCTTTCTTTCTTCTTCTTTTTCTTCTTCTTCTTCTTCTTCTTCTTCTTCCTCGTCGTCTGTATTGGTATTGATATCATCATCTGGTTCGTTCGTAGCACCGACCATGAAAAGACCGTTTATTGGTTTATATCCGCAGAACAGTTGGGTAATATTTATCCAACGATTCCCTGCAGCGCTGTTACTATCGTTATCGCCGCTGTGATCATCTGAATCTGCTCTGCCCTCCTCATTGAAATCATAGATATCGGATACCATTTCTCCTTCTTCATATCGTCGAACTATATAAAAACATTGTGAAATAAAGGAAATAAAATAATAGTAACTAACACAGTGTATTACTTACGTGTTTCGCTGTGCATGGTCTGCATATCAGGCTCATTCAGCCAGCCACGCCGACGAATAACACACACCACCGAATCAATAATTATTTGATTATCAAACAGTCCAATATTATGCGCGTCAAATAAATGGTGCTGATGTCACTCGCACAGCATACCGCAAATGGTACGACCAACCGCTCGCATCGGAATTCCCATACCGTGGTCTGTAAATTTCTTTTCCCCCATCGCGAACTCAACGACGGCCTACACTTCAATATAAACTCTATCAATTTTCTTATTAATGAGCGTTTAACCACCCTAACCATGATCGTGCTGAGTAGTCGTAATCGCAGTAAATCAGACAATTAACTAGAGACTTTTCAAAGCGGCACGCTTTTATATATTTTCGTTCAATACACTATTTCTCTCTTTCTCTCCTTGCATATACTGCAGCGATGTAATGAATATGACTAACCAAGAAGATGGCCGCACACGATCACTTTACAAAAGTAGGATCCATGAAATCATTTAGCGATGGTGACCCTGTCATGTACTAAATTATCAAGTTTCACCGTCGAATGTCATATTGTTTTCATCTAATCGCAAGGCACGCGGCCACGAAGAAAATCACCAAATTTCGTCGACGAATATTATTTAGTTTTCATACCACATCTTATCTGTATGTCAAGGCGTACCATACGTGTGCGAGAGAGAGTATGCAAGGGATTTTAAATATATTTGCTAATGCTGTTACTAGTCTGTCAAGGAGAATGCGCCAAATATCAAAGGATTTTGGTGAGTCATTTTTAGTCGTGTGATTTACGGTATCAAAAATAGCTGCGATACAATTAGACGGTGGGGGTAATCTGTATAAAACGGAGTATGAACACCGCCGACGATTCATTCGAAAAGTTGCAGTCTACGAGAAAGCAATGAAAATGGCAAATAACGACGCCACGTCTCACACGATATCGCCCTATGCAGCGAATCCAGTTATGTACGTGTAAAATAAATCATTCGGTAAAATAATCGTCGCCAGTCTCGAGTTAAACTCTGCGTGTCTTACTCCAGAGGTGAAAATATTGTTGAATACTTTTACGGGAATTACACTCAGTGCGGACGCGTGGCGTGTGTTTAAAAATGATTTTTCTCGCGTACAACGTTCTTTCGAAATTCATGGCGCTGATGCCGAGAATATGTGTAATACCCGCATACAGCACACAGTGCTTTACACACTTCTAACCTTGTGTTAACAGCACAGAGCTGTCTCCTTTGGTAAAATAAGCGGTAGTACTAATGAGAAATACGAGAATCAAAAGGAATCTGGAGAATCGAAACGGAAACTGTTCGATAATCAGCTGACGCACGGCGATCGATATTCGCCGTGCGTCGACCTGTTGCTGCGGTCTAGCACGCGGCGTTCGGTTGGGCCGGAGATAGCCGAGGTTGTGCCTCGCAGGCATGCCACGTTAAGCGAGAGGATATCTCTCTCCCTTGACTTCGGCTTCGCTCACCGGCTATCTCTCTCATTTGACTTCAGCGCTCAACGACGCTTTCGTATATCGCAGCCATATTGCTATTTTTGACACTTCGGTAGAAACCCGCCTGGACAGCGCGCACATCTCTCTCACACTCTCGGATTTTTCACCAGCTCACCGGATTTTCTCAGCATTTTCAAGCTCAACAGGACTCAAATACACGATAAGAGTACATCGTTATAATTCATCGTAATTCAATGACGGTGAGGAGTGGAGATCTCATCGGTGCGTCCTCATAATTGTCTCACTTTGTGGCGTGCTTTGCAGCACGGGCTTTACCACATTTTTCTCATTATGTATGCCCGCTCGATTAATACAGTTGCGCGTATGCTTATTATTCACTGTACTTTCCCTCAACTAAACTTGCCGGGAAAGTACTGTGAATATATTCTTATCATTTGTGCATCCTCAAACTCTCATTTTGCCGTGCTCTGCGGCGCTGACTGCATCACGCTTTTACATTACATATGTCAGCACTCAATCAATCCAAGTGCAAGTGCTCTCACTCGTTCCCTGTAGTATCTTGCGTGTAAATTTACTGAGAATCTATTGGGAAAGAGTGATATTTCCTACGCTCTCACATTTCTCATTCAGTGACATGCTCTGCAGCGCTGGCTGCGTCATGTCCACTCACCAACGCCCATAGCACAATTAATAGAATTGTTTGCTTGACATCTTTTAATTATTCCAAATTCATTTTCATATTTTATTTGTTGTTTTTATATTTTGTAAAATTAGCAGTGAAGGTATAATAAACCGCTTTCTCTTTTAATATCTTCAGTCTGGTTTCTGTTTTCCTGCCTCGAGTGAATATTCATTATTTTCAATATATTATAGGTTCCGTCCAACACCATCAACAGGAATCCTCAACAGAAACGTTACTGAAAATACTGTCCAAACATCGTTCTGCAGCGGCCGATATTTGATATACTCTTGAGTTTGATATACTTGAGAGCGAAAGTGAGACGATTCAGCGGTGTATGAATGAGGTGGTATGGTATGTCCGTGAAAAGATAGGTGTCAGTGAAATGCTTCGTGCAAAAGCGTATGAGATCATCGGTTCCAAGGAATTCTTTCAAGAAGCGCTCATGCAGATCACGACCTTGCTGGCACCGAAGATACGGATCTTATGAAAATTATTTTGTCCGAAATAATTGTGCTGTCCCGTGATCATATCGCTGATCATGCATCGGGTGTTGCGCTGCGAACGCAATAATTCTCCGTGTGTGTAGCTATTAGTGATAAAGACACAGTTGTAAATATTTGTATATAGTGTACATTTCGCTCGAGATATTATAAAGTATACGCTGAGGACAGTCATAGAGAGAAAAAAAATAATGTGAGCTGTCGCAGTCCTAAAACTGAAGCATCTGCAAAGGTCCGAGACAGAAAGAAGATGGAGTTCTCATCTTTGTTTCATTAACACAGTAGATCATGGAATACGTGCCGATGTCGATTAGCAGTGAAGCAGCAGACCGTGGTAAGTAAAAAACCAAACATTATTTTTAAATCGAAATTTAAAAGCATGTAATATTTATTTCTCATTATAAAAAATAATTTTTTGCAGCACAAGCGGCCCCTGCATATAAACCAATACAGAAAGCCCGTTATTCACGTTATGGAGAACAAAAGGAGGATACATACACTGTACAGTTAGATCTAGTTTCAGGAAAGAAAACCGTCACCCGCCATCCTCATCCGCAGTTGACGTCGGTGGCAGCAGGTCATCAACGCTGCCAACTTTGTATAATGAGTGAAGGCATGTCAGGTAAGGCAGTACCGATTATTCTATAGACGTTGTTTTCATTAACCCATGCAATCAATTAAATACTTGTTTCTGACTGACTGTCTCCAAATAGTCAAGCTTGTTTACCCCTCTCACTCTCAATGTCGCATTTGGAGATAGCTCAGTTGAATGTTAATTCCTTACGAGGGCATATGGAACTAATTCAATCAATCATACTCGAGCGCAAATTTCATATTATCTCGTTGAGTGAAACGAGGCTTCATTCGTTTGTATCTAATAACTTGTTACAAGCAGAGGGATATTTCCTCATTCGTAATGATCGTGAAGGAAAAGAGGGTGGAGTGGTTGCTTGCTTCATACACAAGTCCCTAAAGGCAAAAGTACTAATGGCATCACCAAGTCAATATTCAAATGCTCCAGAATATTTAATTATCGAAATTACTGGATCTAATGCTAAGAAGTTTCTTTTTGCCTCAGTATACAGACCACCAAGAGGATCAATGCTAAAGGATTTTGTTGAAGCTTTATGTAATTTCTCTCACATGTATGAAAATATTATTATAGCAGGTGATCTTAACTGTAATTTAGCTGGTAATGATTATGAATCAATTTATCTACGCCAATTAGCCTTCTCCCTTTCACTACACATTGTTGAATCCGCAACAACTCACCACACGGCGACTTCCGATTTCTGGATCGATGTATTCCTAATCGATAGTGAAGAAAAAAAAACTATCTTTTGTTAAATCCGAGGCTCCGTTTATAGCAGGACATGATCTATTGGATCTTCGTTATGTGTTTGAGGTGGAACCTACTATTGCGCATATCGTTGTATGGCGATTCTACAATAATTTTAATAATAGAAGCTTTCTGAATTTTTTATCGAATAGATTTAATTCTTCGAGACTTAGCAATTTTAACTCGAGATTCAGCTCTAATTCGAGTTGTAATTGGGGTACAATACCTGATGATATAAATACGATAGTTGATCTATTGTCTGGAGCATTTCAGAGCCTCCGAATAAATTTGCGCCATTACGCTCTTTCTGTGTTCGTCGTCCTCCGGCACCTTGGCTCACACAAAATTTGAGAGAACGCATGGGTCACAAGGAGAGGCCGGCTACTCGTCATCACGGATTTCGCTCAAATTTATACGAGTAGCATATGTAGGGCTTGGCAAGAAATGAAAGTACCCAAAGTGGGAACTCCAGATGGCCAAGCGTTTAGAAAATAACATTTTTGACGCGGCTCTGGCACCGTAAAAGCCATTTATGTTAGTATGTTTGCCAAGCAGCGGTTGGCGTAGTGGTAAGAGCTCGGACTCATAATGCGATGGTCGCAGGTTCGACTCCCCGTGCGGAGATTTTTTTTCGCGATCTTTCCCAATTATTATAATATTCATGTCGCAATTAAGCGAAGTGATAAATAATTAATTTTATTTATTTATTTATACGCAAGAGGCATAGATAAGGGAAAAAATTGGGATTGCGAACTCCGCGCTTCTACGAAGCGATCATATGTCCACATATCAATTGTATTGTATTTTTCTCTTCGAATTCCACCCTTTTTAATATGATTGTCCCAAATTTTCAAAATTTTAAGATGCTCCTTTTGATTGCAAACTTTTCAAATTCCACTTTGGATGCGCTTTGGCAAGATTAACCACCATTATTTTGTAGTCGAGTGGAACGAAATCTGGATCCTCTTTAATTTTTTTTTCATCGGGTTCGTACTCATCATTTGACACCGAACTGGTACCCTTCCCGTCTTGATATTCTCCTTCTTGGTCGATATCTTCGGACTAAATCAACTCTTCGTCGCACATAAACTTATACTCCAATAAAACTTCCACTACTTTCTCGTATATTTTATTTCCTATTTGAATGTGTTCTTCGCTTATAACTTCGGAACTTTCTGATGTGATCAGATCTTCTTCGGCCAAAAGATGTAAACTACAATCCAGCGCCGTCTTCAATCGTTGCTTCGACGTTTCCCTGTGAATGCTATTGTCTGGCTCCTGTTTCTTTTTCCACCGACGTTCTAGGCATATCAAGAATTTCACTTTTGTCCGACATTTTCGATTTTTCCACAATATTTTCCTCAATTTTTTGTTCACAAAAATGTTAAGTATTCGCTCTCGTCCTCGAGCGGGTACTCGTTGTGTCAAGCTTCCTCGTTTGTATCGTCAACGAAAATACTTACTTCGTGCTAGTTCGTGTTCAAGTGGAATCGTTTAGCATTAAGTGGTCAAGATGTTGTCGGTCGATCGGTTTGCAGGCCTTTATTCAACTTTGCTGAAATCACGTCTAACCAAGTACGATTTATTATCTCTACCAACTCCTGTTCCAAGTCATATGCGGCTGGTCCAGATGGAATTTCTTTGTTCCTAATAAATAAGTCTATTGAGGTTTCGTGCTCATTGCTAGCAGCTATGTTTAACCATTCTTCGCAGTCATCTAAGTTCCTTCAATGTTGGAAAAAGGCTTTTCTTCGACCGTTATCTAAAATTAAAACACCCATTTCCCCGTCTGATACTAGGCCGATAGCTAACCTTAGTGAACTTTCGAAAGTGCTTGAGAGATTGGTTCATAAGCAGATCACTGACTGTATTGAATCGAACTAAGTTTTTGATCCACGTCAATCGGGATATCGTAGTGGCCACAGTACTCAATCAGCAATACTACGCGTGTGTGACGATGTGAGGCGCAATGTGGATGAAAGGTGTATTACCATTCTCATTTTATTTGATTTTAGTAAGGCATTTGACACCGTACCACACTTACAACTTTTTGCGAAATTAAAAAAGTGGGCCTTGCAGAACCAGTTCTTGATTGGATTTTTTTATAATTGACTGGAAGAACTCAAGCAGTTATTGATGACCATCGGACTTCCTCCTCTTAGTTACCTACTACAGCGGGCATACCACAAGGTTCCGTCCTAGGTCCTCTTGTTTTTTGTCTTTATATTAATGACATTCTCACTGCACTTGAATACTCACAGCACATAATATTTGCTGACGATACGCAGATATATCTTAGTTGCCTCCCATCTCAAATAAATGAAGGAATAAGGTTAATTACCGAGGACGTTCAAGCCATTGCCAACTTTGCAATTTCAAATGGTCTAAAGTTGAACATCGCCAAATCAAAGGTTCTTATACTCGGTAGCAATGCGTATACACGTGAATTCGATTTTTCAATCTTACCACCGGTTTCTTTAAATGGGGTGAATATTCCGTTCGTTAGTGAAGCTAGGAACTTAGTAGTGATCATGCACTGTAATTTATCTTGGAAATCTCATGTTTTGCATATCTCACAAAAAGTCCACTTTGCTGTCTATAGATTAAAATTTCATCACATGGCCCTTTCTCAAGAATTAAGATCATCATTAATAATTTCCTTAATTTTTCCGCTATTAGACTACTGCTGCTTAGTTTATCACAATCTGACTGAGGAATTAAATTTGAAATTAGAACGTCTCATTAATTACTACATACGTTTTGTTTTCGATCTCCGATGCGATACTCATATCACTCCGTACAGGCGACAGCTTGGCTGGCTTACAGTTAAATCGCGACGTCTGTATTTTCTTGGTATTTCAATGTATAACATTATGCATCAGAAAGCACCAACATATTTATTGGCTCTGTTCAGTCACCAGAGGGATACTCCTGAACATCAGTTAAGGAGACCGCGATCGAGTTTTTCTGTGCCAATGCATCGCACAACTACTTATAGAAACGCATTTTCTCTCTCTGGCATTTATTTTTGAGAGACCTTACCATCTCATGTCACTTCTTCTTCTAGACTAGAACTCTTTAAGATTCGTCTCCATACTCATCTTTTTAATCATGTTGATGTAAATTGGTTTTTATTTTTGTTCACGGTAGTATAGTGAGAGTAATATATATATATACCATCTAATTCGATAATTCTGTATAGTTAATTTGCTACTTATAAGCTAGTTCTATTTTTATTTTTATTTTTATAATTTTTAGAATTACTTTTAAGTTTATTATTATAAGATTCTTATTGTTTTATTTGGATTTCTGTATAAACTAATCTCATTGGAATTAGCATAGTGTAGAATAGCTACACTCTCTAGCCCACTTTATTATGTCGAACGGCTATAAGAGCCGGAATTATATTCGGAAGTACCAAGTACAGCGGGCACTAGGCCACGGAACCCGGAGATGTGACAAAAACTTGCTACGTCACACCTCCGGAATTCCCTCGCTGCCGTAAACAGCAGGTCAGCGACCAGCTGGGGGGAGGGGAGTGAATACATTCGAGACACAGGAATGTAAAATCGCTGCGGAAGGAAGGCAGAAACCGATAACAGCTGGGTTGGTTAGTACATCATTTTATTCAATTTTCCAAGTATGTGGACGCGTTTGCTCCATCCTGCTTTTATCTCTATTTTTCTTTGTTCACCAGAGTACCCACACAACTTCACTTTACTATCTCCACGTTACCGACATTGGTTAAGCAAAGTGGGTAGCGCGGCGGCGGAAAAGTGGGGTAGTGGGGGTAGCCGCACTGTGGGGGGAAGGAATGGGGATAGGAGTGGGATGGAGCAAAAGCACCCACATACTACTCATCTGTATTATATGGTCTGTGTATTGAAAGCTATTTGTTTTGAACGTTTTGGCATGTAGGCACAGCCGGTATGTGTCTCATTGTTAAATAGCACTCGATATTAAATAAGTTATGAGTTATGAGTTAATCATCGCTTTTAACTTATTTCTTATTATACTTATTACAATTAGTTATAAGCTATGAGTTACTAATAGCTTATACTTTCGCATGTAATATTACCTATTCTCCATGGCGCGTATTCACCGCAACGCTACTTTACAACATCCAATGATAATTCCGATTACGGTTTTCGTTCTAGTATACTAAATATGATACTAAATATGTTTGGCAATCAGCGATTGGGTGCGCTAAATACTCTTTACGCAATCTTTACAGAAATACGCGCCATGGGGTTTCGTGGCTAAATAATAGTATAATCTGCTAGTGATTTTTCATCATATAACCAACATTCGCAAATTACGCGTACGCCGGCGTACGCAAGTTACGCGGCATCGTGTGGCGTCCTGACTGTGTTACTATATTTTCGGTACATAACTACTCTGCATTGCCTACAAGCTGTATTTAACACTCTGTTTGGGGACACATTTACGGACCTATTTTATACCATCTCTCCATACAAAGATTGGACTCCTTCCCTATAATAGGTTCCACGGCCACGGGTCTTACGTAAGTTGATAATGTTTAGCGAACAATGCGGATCTTCTTCCACTCACCAACGTTATTCCGCATTTCTTTATGATCCCCTCTATATTCTTCCACTATAGTCTACTTGCTTCCGGAATGATTTCCGGTTTAAACAGGATGTCTATTTCCATCAGTTCGGCTTACCAGACTTAACTATATCGCCAAGTGCCCAGATCTGAGAGAAGACCGTTGATCGAGCCATTCTGTGGCGACGCGTAGTTAACGTCACACTCTACCTACCGACAGGGCAGTCTAAATGCCCGATACACGTTACGCCGATTCAGGCAGTGTGATATATAGACAATGTTTAGGTAGTTGGTAAAACACCCGTTTGTAGAGAACTGTTTTTCTATTACTTCCGTTTTCCGATAGACAGGTTAAGGCCACGCGATAAGCGTACTGCGGAAAGATTTATGTATCCAAGCAATCTTGAATAAAGTGCGACGAATTACGATCGACCAGCGAAGTCTGGACAAGTCCTGTGTTGGGTAATCCTTTCCCCACAATTCTTGTTCCGAAGTGCCATCTCTGGACGAGTCATTGAGTCTAAACAAGCGACAGCCGAAATTGACGTTTGCTCATCGTGTGGTCGATACGCTATATGTTTTTCGTAATCATTGATGCGTACCCGCGTGCCTTCTTTTGACGATACGTTCGTTTGAGACAGGCACGAATATGGCTGAGGTATGCGTTTAGAATAAACGATAGATAATCCAAGTAAATGTTCGAAATCGTTCTATTGAGAAGCTCGTGATGTCATCCACTAAATTTAATTAATTTTTCTCTAACCGGAGATCAGATTATTTCATGATTTATCAATCAACGATCAATGTGCGATTGAGAACTTTCGCAAAATAATTGCCGTATTTTTCTTTTCCACAGGTCGACGAAACTCTCAAGAAAAAGAGGACTTTCCGTAAATTCACCTTTCGAGGTGTGGACTTGGATCAACTGTTAGACATGTCTCAGTAAGTTTTTCATTACAATTTTTACCTAACCTAGCCATTGATTTTTATTTCGAGTCATTAGGTCCAATTCGGAATGCTTAAAACGGAAGTACGTTACCTAATGGCCGAATGTTCGCAAGTAGGAGCTAAAAATTCCTAATATTTCTCTCGGACCTAGATTTTCTGATATTTGTTGAACTTTTACGGGTCACTCCATGTCTCATTCACACACTGAGCTGCACTCTTTAACAGATTTTAACCTACAATCTAGGTTAAAAAAAAATGTGTTGAAGGTTTTGAGGTGAACCTTATTTTAAGGAAATTCTTCCGGTAGAGAAAAATGTACAGAAAAATCAAAACGCAACTACTGTAGAAAGCAGGATGAATTATTTAGAAATTTTTATCTGTACCTCACATAAAATTTTAGAATCTTATCAGACTCTTTTAACATGTATTTTTATTGTGTATGTGCAAATTATAAGTTTTGCTCTGTCGTACTTTGGAGAAGATGTAGACAAAATATTGCTAACTAATATTTATTGATGTACAGTCAAATAAAGTAGCATGACAATAAAAAGATCAATTGTGTACTAAGTTTACGAATACTATTTGATATAGCAACAGGACCTTGTAGTTTATTGAATTAAAAGCATGTATTGCGGTAAAAAAGTAAAGCAATAAGAACTTTCAGAAAAAAATGTCTCATGTTTGTATCACGTGCTCGCCTGTGTGTATGCATTGGACCAAAACATTTTTTATTTTCTATAACTTGAGAATGCCTACAGCAATCAAGCTGCAACTTGACACAGATTGAGGGTTGAATCTTTATAGTTTGTTCCAATTTTCATCTCAATGGGTCCTGTTAAGATTTTAAGTGGCTTTGAATTTGAAGAAAAATGTTTATTCCCATACTAGCTCCTCTAATTTTTTCTTAACTTTCTGCGTGAAACTCTAACAACGCGATGCTAAAAATCTTGATCGTTAATTTAATTTAATTTAATAATAATTTAGAAGAAAAGTAAACAAACCCAGCATACTTTTTTTGCTACCCATTGAAATTCTAACGCATTTGAACAGAAACCATTGTGGACCCACAATCCTTAAACAAAAGCTTAAAAAATACCATGTTTGGATGTCTTTTGCAAACCCTAATATACTAATTGGTCAGATTCAAAAAGTTGTTCCACGTGCAAAAACGCGTCGAATACACCTATTTAGAAGGTCATCGGAGTATAGGCTTAAATTCTGGACATTTTCCACATAAAGAACTTCAGATTTTTTTTGTGTGTCCTATTTTTTGATCTCCCCCCATTGACTGTTGTTGGAATCCCAACAAACATTTCTATCTCAAAAATAATTTTTAAATATCAAAATTGGGAAAAGCCCTTCTTGTAAACAATTACCTTTATGGTCTCTGAAAAATGAAGCAGATTGTTAGTCTTATTTTTATGTTGAATATTTTGATGACTATGGGTTCTGGAGTTATTCTTTGTTATTATTTATTTTTATTCTATGGGTTCATTGACATGAATTATTGACAATAATCGTTCAAGACAAGAACGGTTCAGAATGATATCTTAAAGTTAATATCTGCTATGAGAAGCTAAACAGAATAAACAACTCGATAATTATTTAGAGTGCCTTTGAACGTGTAAAACCATTTAAACTGTACATACAGCGGCAAAAATTCTGGAAACAACTAAATCTACGCCGTGGACAATTGTAGTACATTAGGTAACCCTTTGATAAACGTTTTAATTCTTTTTGAGTATTGGAGGCACAAAAATGAGACTATTTCAGTAAGAACTAATTACAATGTCAAAAGCAACGATTTTGAACAATATCTATTCCGTGAATATTATACGTATTAAATCGTGGCGTTTGTAAGCAGATGTTGGTAGATGTTATTAATAGTGTAAAATTGTGTCGTTTCAGTGAGCAACTCATGGAGTTGCTGCATGCTCGCGCCCGCCGGCGTTTCTCTCACGGCTTGAAGAGGAAGCCTATGGCCCTCGTAAAAAAGCTGCGCAAAGCCAAAAAGGAAGCTCCTCCAAATGAGAAGCCTGAGATCGTCAAGACTCACCTTCGCAATATGATAATCGTTCCCGAGATGGTTGGTTCGATCGTCGGTGTTTACAACGGCAAAACCTTCAACCAGGTAGAAATCAAGCCCGAAATGATCGGTCACTACCTTGGCGAGTTCTCCGTCACGTACAAACCCGTTAAACACGGTAGGCCCGGTATTGGTGCTACTCACTCTTCGCGTTTTATTCCACTGAAATAATCTGTATTTCTTTATGAATAAAATAATGTAGAACGTTTGTCAGTATTCTCTTCTACTACTCAATCATATTCCGTTTGTTTTATCATATTTTATTTATGAACGATGCGGTAAACTGCATTTAGCGATAGCGGAAAATTTTAGAAATTCGAATCTAGTTAAATTTTATGTAGAGTAGGAATAATTTAGACTACTTTTCTGGTTTTTCATCGTAAGAGTACAATAATTTGCATCGGTTGAGACCTTTACAACAAGTCTGACCATACTGTTTAAAAGATAATTGAGATCAGGGTTTGCAATTTTTTACATTAATCTTGCTGGAAAAAGGTGTCTGCTTACAAATAAACGAAGTTTACGTAATAACTACATACTTGAAGGCATAACAATAATATACAGCTAATAATATGTCTACAACGATGAGTATATTAACGTTAGAATGCGATTAACGCACAGTTTTGGCATTATTAGAATAAAAGTTTTTTTTTCTTTCCTTCTGTTCCGTTTTATTGCCGCCACCTGATAACATAACCCCACTTTATAAAACGCCAACAAATCTATACTAATTTCAGGAGTCTTGCAGTGATCAATTAATAACAATTTATCCATTCTTTCACCTTGTAACAATTTTTCTTATTCTAGAATCAAGACAAGCATTAAATGTAGGTTTGAACCTTTGAGCCCCACGTTGGGTGCCAAATCGTAACAATTTTTCTTTTATATTGTTACTTATTTTCAAACAAAGGGACCGGATTGGTCCTTCTACTTTACCGTTAACTTACGACTGAGAAAGATATGTGAATTAAAAGGAATTCTATCTCCCACGTATAAATGAGTCATGAAAGTTAAAAAACGGTCGCGACGCGCCGCTAGTAGTAACTTTGTCTCAAAAATGCATGTGATGTATAGGAAAAATTCGGGGCAAACACTGAAGTAACAAGAAATAATCGTTTAAAATAATTTTTCCCCCTTGTCGTATCAATATAAGAGACAAATAATAAATTTACTTTGTAATTAGTAAAAAAATGTAGAAAAAGTAGCATATTTCAACACTTTAATCAATTACAATGGTTTCAGTATAAATAGAAATTGGTTTTTATTCATATGATACATGAAGGTTTATTATAAAATTTCTATAATATAAAATAGAATATAGCAATACAATACAAATGATTTTAGTTTATAATCTATTAAATGAAATTTAATACATTATAAACTAGTGAGAAAACAAAAAACAAATATTTCAACAGTCTTATTTAGCAAATTGTCACATTCTATATTGTAAACATAAATGAATAATGTAGGTCAAAGCTTCTCTACCATGTTTGGCACAAGTGAAATGAAATTTCTTCATCGTTACTTAATTTATGACAATCAAAAACATCACAGTGCTTGCTGTAAGTGACAAAAGATTGTTCGATGGCGAAGGTTATATTCGTCCGAAGTAATCAATGTAGCAACTGGATAAGTCTGACATACTCCTGTATCGTTTTCGGAGTAAAATAGTGCTGAGCGACAAGCGGCACAGTTTCTCTTTTTCAACTTTTCACAGATTTGACCGGTAATTCAATAAATTAAACAATCCACAAAATATCGTAGCTGATAATCGTGATCTATAACATTTCTGAAATCGGAAAAATCACTATCTTAGTTCTCTATGACAATATTCAACTTTTCTTGAATTTTTTAAACATAGGATTATTTCTTCTAGGTCTTATAAATTTGTTTCAATTCAGAGATGGAAATCAAAGGTTCAATAGGTCCGCCATGGTCAACTTTACAGTTTCTAATTTCATGTGGTTTAAGGATGCTATAGAATGTGATGATTTTGTAAATTTGTGGGAATGTGGGAGTAGTAGGATGATCATCGGTGCCTCCAGCTAGACGGACTGTACCAAAGAATCGATAAACAAACACAATCAGACAACACGGGTCAAGGGGATATTGGAGTGGATTTCTTTACCGACGTTGGTCGGTAAAAATAGACTATTTCGTAGTATACACCCAGCATCGTCAATATGCCGCGGATATGCTTCAAATTGTACAGGACTGTAGTATGAACATAAACGCTTAGACACCTTTACCGAGTCGTTTCAAATTGTAGTAGAGATATTAAATCACAATAGCCCTTTTTTCCTAAAACCAGTCAACAATCTTGGCGGGACCACGGGGCTGCATGAAATAATTAGACCAAAGTTACTACTAGCGCCATATCGTGGCCAGTTTCAACTTTCGCGACACCAGTTAACTCCAGGACGCATGGGGCTGATTGGAGCTAAGTATTACTATATATTTCCTTGTTTACACAACATATTCAATACCATTTTAATTGACAGTGAGAATAGTATCCCCATACTTTAGACTTACTGAGCTTCTTCGGCGTTGACTATTTCAGTATATTCCTATATAGCGTAACGCAAATTTTCGTTCCAATGTACCTCGTTACCTACAGTCGGTCGGGGCTATTTTTGCGGGTGACTATCAAAGTCTGGAAGTCTCAATCTCTCGAATTACTTTTGACCGACAGAAATTAACGAATGTTCGGTACGCCATAAGAGGACGCTGATAGCGAAAAACCATATATATAGCGTTCTGACAGGATCGTAGCTTATAAAACATTAATTGGGAGTGACCGGTGGGGGCTCTAAATAAATAAATAAATAATAATTTTCAGCTAGCTCGAGAGCTTTGCACCGGTGATGATAACGTCGCCGGTTTCGCGTAGGGTCAAAACTAGACGACCGGGATGACCTGCGACTTTACTGACCAGGTCATCCCGGTGCTGACTTTGTTAGCTTGGCCGGACAGTGTTCCTCGTCGTCCAAGTGTTCCGTCAGACTGTTCTCGAGGTCCAGCTTGATAGGAAAGTATAAAATGATAGTTTATAAATATTAAAATATTTTATATATAAGGTAGTGCATTTTAAGTGGTGATACCTTCTGCACACGACAATAAAGGAGAATAAAGGTACAAAAATTGCGAGTATTAAGGTTTATTCGAACTATTCATGTATTTACATTTATTTTATTTATTTTTATATTATTCCAGGCTGCACGAGGACAATAAGAAGGTGCTGTCGATCGTGAAAATACTGTCTCAATAGTCCGAATAAACCTTACTACTCGTAATTTTTATACCTTTATTCTCCTTTATTGTCGTGTGCAGAAGGTATCACCACTTAAAATGCACTACCTTATATATAAAATATTTTAATATTTATAAACTATCATTTTATACTTTCCTATCAAGCTGGACCTCGAGAACAGTCTGATGGAACACTTGGATGACGAGGAACACTGTCCGGCCAAGCTAACAAAGTCAGCACCGGGATGACCTGGTCAGTAAAGTCGCAGGTCATCCCTGTCGTCTAGTTTTGACCCTACGCGAAACCGGCGACGTTATCATCACCGGTGCAAAGCTCTCGAGCTAGCTGAAAATTATTATTTATTTATTTATTTAGGGCCCCCACCGATCACTCCTAATTAATGTTTTATAAGCTACGATCCTGTCCGAATTCTATATATGTGGTTTTTCGCTATCAGCGTCCTCCTACGGCGTACCGAACATTCGTTCATTTCTGTCGGTCAAAAGTAATTCAAGAGATGAGACTTTGATAGTCACCCATTTTTGCTCCCTTTATTTTTTTCTCTTTCGAGTTGGGCGACAGGCGCTTACGTTAATAAACGAGGTTGGTGACCAGACAGCCCAGGCTAGCTACAGCTGTTCAAGGCAGAGTGTGTGGTTCGGACTGTCAAGGTGGTAATAAATAAATAAATTCAATCAATAAAATAAAATCCATAAATAAGGTCAATCAATAAATTCAATAAATAAAATCCATCTATAAAGTCAATAAATGCATCAGACAACAACACAAATACGGGATTCACAAATGCCACTAAGGCAGATCATTCATGTATTTAAAACGACTCCTGATGTTTCAACAAAAAGAAAAAAGGAAAATATAAAGAAAATATCCCGTAAATTTGCTCTGGCTTTTTAACAATTCATAAACGTAATCATTTCGGCGGTACAAGTTATCCCGGCATTCGCATCTGCTCTCACACTCTTATCCGTCATCTACGCTCGATTCACAACACAATTTAACTCGGATTTCAAATATTCGCAGGGACCGACAAAACAAGACCAGACAAAGTCAAATAAGCAGTCTCCTCGAAAATCTACCTCGCGATACGGCCGATGCCGGGTCAACCCCACACACAAAATAACTCGACAATCACGGGACGCCGGAAGGTCACGTAAGCGAAGCTTCTAATTGTTCGATCCTTCCCACTTGAAAATCTTCTGACGTACAGGGTGGGCCATGTTTTATGTCGGTATGTAAACATTGAATAGTCCAGACCTTTTTCAGACATTTGTGGGCAGACATACTGAGCCAAGATCCACCGATATTGGTTCCCGTCGACTGTTTCACCTTCTCTGAAGAAAAATGGCCCAATGATGGTTTTGGCGCAAACACCGGCCCAAACAGTTACTTTTTGGTCATGCAATGGTGTTATATGGATCTCGTGTGGATTCTCCGTTCTCCAAATATGGCAATTTTGCTTGTTAACGGCGCTAGAGTATGAAATGGGCCTCGACTATATGCACGTTGAGTTAACACAACTAAATATCTATTTTCAATGTACAGCGTCACTATTTCGGTGTAAGCGATTCATGGTTAAAATTGTACTGAATTGACGTTTTAAAAATATGACTACTCAAGTCAATCGGTTGATAAATTTCAAAGTTGTTCAATTTGTTTACATACCGACATAAAAGATGGCGCACCCTGTATAAAAGGGAAAACCGAGCATAAATCATAAACGAATCGATAAATAACGAATACCAATAAAATAAAATAAAATAAATAAATACCAAAAATAAAAAATAAAATAAAAATAATCAAATAAAAATTTTAAAACTAACGTCAAACAAAAATAATAATCATGCATAATTTATTCCTCGATAACGGAACGGTCATATACTAAAATCAAATCAAATATAAAAGAATGTAACGGACAAACTAACGACGCGAGATACGCCTCGGACCGTTCGAATCCCTCGCATCAACATCCAAAATACGGGACGACGGCCAAATACGCACTACGTAAACTTGCGAAAATAATGAAATAACGTACAATAAAACAAAAGAAATAAAATAATCTAAATCAATGAACATGGCGCGGTCTACAACGTAACAATCCCTCTCACACAAATACACAACGGGATGATGTACTAACGCGCGCACGGCTTTACAATAAACGAATACGGAAAAGTAACAGGAAACACGGAGTGACTTATTCCCGGCTCTACCCGCCAAATGATCTCGATATTACATTCTACTAGACGCAGTCTGTGACGATACGAATAATGCTCTGCGCGTGATATGCAAGAATCGCAGGTACGACCAAGCTCTAATTAACTTATAAGTCAGCGAAAATAAAAGTGATGGCGAAAGACCGTAAAGAGAAAGAAAGCTCATTGGGACGATGCAGCAACGATGTTTTTCGTAAACCCAGGAAACCCTCAAAAATGCGTCGAAATATTTTATCCTATTTTTTCCAAATTTCCAAACGATACTCTCCGGCACCGCTAACTTGAGCAAGTACATTATAAAAATAGAGCGAGGCCATAAAAAGCTCCCTACGCTACGTCCTGTTCGCTCGACGGTAACCGGGAAAAAGCCCCGAGGACTGGCCGACACGCGTGCCCATGAACTATGATCCTCTCCTAACGAGCCAAACTCGGTTAATTGGGGGAATCGCAGTCGCAAGATGACTGCGACTAGCGCCTCAGCTGGACAACGCATAAATGAACAGTAGATAATACCAGGTGTACAAGAATGAAATGCGGATTTCAGACAACAGATGGCGCACAAATGCAGTTTGTGCTATAAAGATTTGACACTGCGCCATTTTGTTGTATCATCAACAAGTGTCAGACGAGCAGGAGTGATAAATTGGTAAAGTGTGTGCATAGTATTGTGTTGTTGTGTTCAATATGTCGAAATTTATACGGAACAAAGAGCATTCACGGACAGCATTAATTTTTTGTTTTCATTTGAAGAAAACTGCTGCTGAATCATACCGATTACTTCGAGAAGCTTATGGTGAAAATGCTCCATCGCGAGATACGTGTGAACGATGGTTACGTCATTTCAAAAGTGGTGACTTCGATGTTGCAGACAAGGAGCGTGGAAAGCCGCCAAAAAAATACGAAGATGTGGAATTGCAAGCATTGTTGGACGAAGATGATTCGCAAACACAAAAACAACTGGCCGAGCAATTGGGCGTTAGTCAACAAGCTGTTTCCAATCGGCTACGAGAGATGAAAAAGATTCAGAAGACGGGTATATGGGTACCACAGGAGTTAAACAACAGGCAAATAGAAAATTGCAAAAACACATGTGACATTTTGCTCGCTCGGTACAAAAGGAAGTCGTTTTTGCATTGTATAGTTACAGGGGATGAAAAGTGGATTTATTTTGAGAATCCCAAGCGTAAAAAATCATGGGTAGACCCAGGCGCACTATCCACATCGACCGCAAGACCGAATCGCTTTGGCAGGAAGGCGATGCTCTGTGTTTGGTGGAACCAGAGGGGTGTGGTCTATTATGAGCTGTTAAAACCTGGGGAAACGGTTAATACTAAACGTTACCAACAACAATTGACCGATTTGAACCGTTCGCTGCTTGAAAAAAGGCCTGAATACCGAAAGAGGCAACACAAAGTCATTTTTCTTCACGACAATGTTCCATCATATACGGCAAAACCGGTTCGCGACACGTTGGAAGCACTCAGCTGGGAAGTTATACCCCATGCGACTTACTCACCAGACTTAGCTCCTTCCGATTACCACTTGTTTGCATCGATGGGACACGCACTTGCTGAGCAGCGCTTTGATTCGTACGAAGATGGGAAAAAATGACTCGATGAATGGTTCGCAGCAAAAGGGGAAGATTTTTACTAGCGTGGTATTCACATATTGCCCGAAAATGGGGAAAACGAATAACAAGCGATGGAGCGTACTTTGAATAAAGCACTTTTTATCATTCTTCCGAATTTGTCATGTTTTTTTAGAAAAAAAATCCGCATTTCATACTTGTAAACCTGGTAATCTCCTCAGACATATCGAACTTGTCCTCAAGTTCATGGAGTAAATTGAATTTAAATTAAATAAATAATTATAATTAATAGTTGAAAAAGATAGAATTGAAAAGATTAATTATCCTTAATAAATTAGTATTTAATTACCGAATCTGTAATAAAAAATAGGGGTTCCCATTTGCGATTTCAAAGTTGCCCCCACCCCTACCCCAGGGGGGAAGGTGGATCGAGTTTCGTATCGCTCAATAGCTTTTTGAAAAATTAAACATGTTTTTTCTCTTTTTTCGATCCGATGTGTAATTTCTCGAGATATTCGCAAAAATCAGGTCCCTTGCGATTACAGCGCCATCTATCACGAATCGAAAAAAAATATTTCAGATGAAGGTTACTTATTTTTTTATGGGGAGTCCGAATCTGCAATAAAAAATAGAGGTTCCCATTTACGATTTCAAAGTTGC
Source organism: Cylloceria caligata (assembly GCA_963942595.1). Taxonomy (NCBI): domain Eukaryota; kingdom Metazoa; phylum Arthropoda; class Insecta; order Hymenoptera; family Ichneumonidae; genus Cylloceria; species Cylloceria caligata. The sequence continues at coordinate 62,414,159 of OZ012705.1, forward strand.
CCCCACCCCCACCCTAGGGGATAGGGGTGAGGGGTCGACTTTGGTATCATTGGATGACCCCCTTCCAGGCGAACAAATTTTATTGAGAACTTTTTTTGATCCGATGCGTAGTTTTCGAAATATTTTAATGTCTTCAGATAAATCGGCCACCCTGTATATAAATTATAAAATTTAAATAAATTAGGTTAAAAATGTACAATTCAATTTAAGTTAAAAAATTAATTATAAATTGTTATTAAATATTGTAACATAGTTACACTCGCTAGCCTGCTTTATGATATTTCACTGCCAAAACAGGCGAGATTACGTCCGAATGTACCGAGGTTTGCGGACACTGGGCCACCGAACCCGGAGATATGACAAAAACTAGCTACGTCACAGCTCAGGAATTCCCTCGCTGCCGTAAACAGCAGGTCAGCGACAAGCTGGCCGCGGTTGGCGGCGAGGGGAAGACGGGTAGCGCGGTAACGTCAAGCCGAGAGATTAGTAAGACTCGTTAAATTAAAAAATTTGAATCGAAAATGATGACGAGGGGAATGAGGTAGCGGGGAAGGCTATAAAAGAGCCCGCGCGAAAGGAAAAGCTCTCTTAGCCCAAGTCTCTTAGTGGAAGGCGATTAAAAAACGAAGTTATTCTGACATACGTGCATTATCTCTTAGCCTAAGTCTCTTAGTGGAAGGCGATTAAAAAACGAAGTTGTTCCGAGATACGTGCAATTTCTCTTAGCCGAAGGCATTTTTAATCAAAGACGCTTTCGTAATACGTGCATTTTGGAGTTCTAGAATCGCTTACACTTACATTGGTTTGAAATACGTGTTTTTGTAAGTAAGAAAATCGAGTCGGTGAGAGCGGAAAACGAAGACTACAGAAGGAGCAAGGGCAGGCGAGTTATTGAAATAATATAGAAATTATTAGTGGAATGTCGAAGAAATTAACATTAATCTAGATTTAGATGGGTTTTAAGTGAAAAGAATTAATTAAATAGAATTAGGCGGATAGTGCTTAAGCGATTAGAATTAAAGCGCGTAGCATTTAAACCAGTGGAATAGGCTAGGAATGTATAATCAAGTCGATTTAAAGAAGATAGTAGGGAAGTGAAACGAGTGATAGATAGGGAGATCTGTAGGTATGATCGAGACATCGGCTGTAAGAGCAAGTTCGACGCGTTTAGCTGTGTGTGGGTGCGTCGAATGACAGGCTCACTACTAACGTCCGGAACAATAACAGACTACCGAGCTGGGTGTACCGAGAATCTATGTAAACGCAATACCCGAAAGGAATTGTGAAAATAATCGCAGGAATTAACGAATTTAAATGCATTGTATTGTTCATCGGTGCCAAGAAACCGAACACTGACATTCTTATTTTAATTGTTTTAATTAACAAACCCTATTTTCACCTACCTAGAAGTCACAAATGAATTATTCTTGTGATCGAGCTCGAATGTTCCCTGAGAAATAAAAATTAATGCCAATGATAAGAAATTACCGTTACAATATGTGTATTATGTATATATATTGGGTCTGGGAAAAAGTTCGTGGCGTTTTTCCCGATAGATGGCATCAATTGCAAATAAGTCAGGAAACACAGATCGCAGCGACACCACTAACCGCTCGTTCGAACGGTGACACTTCGAGCGTTACTTTGGGTGTATAAACATCGAAATTGGTGCAGTGGTTGAAAAGTTTTTTGCATTTGAAAATGGAGAAAAGTAATGAAAAATTGTGCTATATTTTGCAATATTATTACGACAAAGGGAAGAACACTGCGCAGGCTTCTGAAAAAATTTGTGCTGTGTACGGTGAAGGTACTTTATCAAAATCTGCTGCACGGAAATGGTTCGCTCGCTTTCGTTCTGGTAATTTTGATGTGAAAGATGAGTCACGCTCTGGTCGTCCAATCACTGAAAAAGCTGATGAAATTCTTGAAAAAGTCCAGCAAGATAAGCATATCAGCAGTTTCGATATTAGTATGGAGCTAGGCATTGACCACAAAACTGTTTTGAACAATTTACACAAAGCTGGCAACAAAAAGAAGCTCGATGTATGGGTTCCACATGAGTTGAGCGCGAAAAACATGATAGACCGAATTAACATCTGCGATGCGCTGCTGAAACGCAATGAAATCGAGCCATTTCTGAAACGTGTCATAACCGGTGATGAAAAATGGATTACGTACGACAATCGGAAGGGTCAAAGATCGTGAACAAAAGATGGTGAGCCGTCACAAGCGTTCGCGAAGCCAGGATTGACGGCGAAAAAGGTGATGCTGTGTGTATGTTGTGGGACTGGAAGGGAATCGTGCACCATGAGCTACTTGGGGTTGGTCAGACGATTGATTCTCAACTCTACTGTCGACAACTAGAGAGATTGCGCCAAGTTATTGAAAGAAAACGGCCCGAATTGATTAATAGGAAAGATGTTGTCTTTCATCACGACAACGCCCGACCACACACCTTTTGATGCCCGTCAAAAATTGCGAGAGCTTGGTTGGGAAGTTTTGATGCATCCACCGTATAGTCCAGACATAGCACCCTCCTATCACTTATCCCGATCTCTGCAGAACTCTCCCAATGGAATTAAGCTTCTTTCAAAAGAAGCCTGTGAAAACCACTTGATTCAGTTTTTCAACCAGAAACCACAGAAGTTCTTCACCGATGGCATCATGGCTCTACTCGAAAAATGGCAAAACGTTGTCGATAATAATAGACCATATTTGGTTTAAATAAATTCATTTTCACACTATAAGAAAACCAGTTGAATTTGACTAAAAAAACGCCACAAACTTTTTCCCAGACTAATATTAACCGTTTCCCGAGAGTTGAACAGCTCATAATAGACCTCGCCCCTCTGGTCCCACCAAAAACACAGCATCGTCTGCCACAGCGATTTGGTCTTGCGGTCGATGTGGATGGTGCGCCTGGGTCTACCCATGACATTTTACGCTTAGTATTCTCAAAATAAATCCACTTTTCATCCTTTGTAACTATACGATGCAAAAGCGACTCCTTCTGTAGCGAGCGAGCAAAATGTCACATGTGTTTTTGCGCTTTTCCATTTGCTTGTCGTTCAACTCATGTGGTACCCATCTACCAGTCTTCCGAATCTTTCCCATCTGTCGTAGCCGATTGAAAACTGCTTGTTGACTAACGCTTAATTGCTCGGCAAGTTGTTTTTGTGTTTGCGAATCATCTTCGTCCAACAATGCTTGCAATTTCACATCTTCGTATTTGTTTGGCGGCTGTCCACGTTACTTGTCTGCAAGATCGAAGTCACCACTTTTGAAACGCCGAAACCATCATTCACACCTATCTTGCGATGGAGCATATTCACCATAAGCTTCTCGAAGTAACCGGTATGATTCAGCAGCAGTTTTCTTCAAATGAAAACAAAAAATTAATGCTGTCCGCGAATGCTCTTTGTTCGGTATAAATTTCGACATATTGAACACAACAACACAACACTGTGCACACACTTTTTCAATTTATCACTCGTGCGCATCTGACACTTGTTGATGACACAACAAAATGGCGCAGTTTCAAATTTTTATAGCACAAGCTGCATTCGTGCGCCATCTGTTGTGTGAAATCCGCATTTCATACTTGTACACCTGGTATTAGTAAATATTGAGTATGTATTGGGTCTGGAAAAAAGTTCGTGGTGTTTTTTTTAGTAAAATTCAACTGGTTTTCTTATAGTGTGAAAATAAATTTATTTAAACCAAATATGGTCCATTATTATCGACAATGTTTCGCCATTTTTCGGGTAGAGCCATGATGCCATCGGTGAAGAACTTCCGTGGTTTCTGGTTGAAAAACTGAACCAAGTGGTTTTCACATGCTTCTTTTGAAAGCAGGTTAATTCCGTTGAGAAAGTTCTGCAGAGATCGGAATAAGTGATAGGAGGGTGCTATGTCTGGACTATACGGTGGATGCATCAAAACTGGTGAAGGCAACACCTTTCGTATTAATCAATTCGGGCCATTTTCTTTCAATTGCTTGGCGTAATCTCTCTAGTTGTCCACAGTAGAGTTGAGAATCAATCGTCTGACCAACTGGAAGTAGCTCATGGTGGACGATTCCCTTCCAGTCCTACCACACACACAGCATCACCTTTTTCGCCGTCCTTTGTCCACGATCTTTGACCCTTCCGATTGTCGTACGTGATCCACTTTTCATCGCCGGTTATGACACGTTTCAAAAATGGCTCGATTTCGGTGCGTTTCAGCAACGCATCGCATATGTTAATTCGGTCTATCATGTTTTTCGCGCTCAACTCATGAGGAACCCATACATTGAGCTTCTTTTTGTAGCCAGCTTTGTGTAAATGGTTCAAAACAGTTTTATGGTCAATGCCTAGCTCCATACCAATATCGACACTGCTGATATGCTTATCTTGCTGGACTTTTTCAAGAATTTCATCAGTTTTTTCAGTTATTGGACGACCAGAGCGTGACTCATCTTTCATATCAAAATTATCAGAACGAAAGCGAGCGAACCATTTCCGCGCAGTAGATTTTGATAAAGTACCTTCACCGTACACAGCACAAATTTTTTCGTAAGCCTGCGCAGCGGTTTTCTTTTTGTCGTATTAATATTGCAAAATATAGCGCAATTTTTCATTACTTTTTTCCTTTTTCAACCGCAAACAACTTTCCAACCACTGCACCAATTTCGATGTTTATACACTCAAAGTAACGCTCGAAGTGTCACCTTTCCAACGAGCGTTTAGTGGTGTCACTGCGATCTGTGTTTCCTGAGTTATTTGCAATTGATGCCATCTATCGGGAAAAACGCCACAAACTTTTTCCCAGGCCCAATATTTTTATACGGGAAAGCGGAATAACTGTCAACAGGACCGAACAATTCGACGTCATTTTTAATATGATGAAGTCCATGCATTGTAACGGTATTAATCGTTAGCATTACCCTTAAAGGGTTTGTTCGGACTCGAGCAGGGAGGAAAGTAATTTTAGGCTTTTGTAGTAGGTAAAAGTAGGGTTTATTCAAAAAGACAAATAAAAATTGTGTGATACATCAGAAAAAGAAATAAATATGAAATCTAATTATCGAACCCTTTTTCTCGGTATTATGGCTACCACGCGCCTTGTAAAGCTCTATTCCCGGGCACTCGAGTGCAATTATAATCGTGTACGCTGAAGAAACAGATATGTTTTGGTAGGTGATTGATTTTATAATAGAGATATAGTATTCTATTAATAATACGCTCTTTGATGCAAAAACGAGCGTTGATAAATATACTTCCTAATGTGAAAATCTTCGTTAACTAATAATGTAATTTATAAAGGAAAGATAAATGTCTCTTGATAATTCTATAATCCCTAATGCAAAAGTATTCGTCAATTAATAATATAATTTTTATACTAGTAAAGTTAAGCGTCGGTCGATAAATTTGTCTACCCTTCGTGTTCCCTGGCTAAGCTATTTAGCACGCGTACCTTCGGTAAGTAACCGACCGCTAGACTAGCCTCGGATTTCTATTGAGTTGGTCGTTGTTTGCTTCTTACGTCACAGGCCCGGTGGGGGGAGTGGAGCTCCTGCCTGGTACTCTGTAAAGGTTGACTCGCTCGTCCACCTGACGGCCGCTACGATCTGGCGTCAGTGGAATGCATTTTTAGTGCATGCGCAGCTATATCAGGGCCGTACCCTGTTGAGTTATCGCCCTGTGTATTTTCCCTGAGTGATATCTAGATTATATCCCTATCTCACGATGCTATCATAATTTCCTGGTCTCTAATATGGAGATATTATATCTTCGTTATTTAAAATATGCGGAGATTATTTTGTGTCTGAGAGCGTAGTCTGTTGGCTCGCTCTATCCTTGGCTACCAGAGAGAGAGACCGCTTTGTTGATGTTTTGGGTCTGCGGTGCGTTGGCCTCGAACGCAGCACCGACTCAGCTGCTTCCCGTCAAATATGTGTGTCAGGTACCACGGCTGGGCTCTCCGGATATCAGTGCGACTGCACCTAGCGAGGGCTCGTTTGCTCTTCCTTCCTGGTAGCTGGACTTCTGTGTTGGCGGGACCTGCGAACAAAACTGTTCCCCGAGTGCCGAATTTCTAGTCTTTTTATACTAGTCTCCCCTCCGTTCGGCCCATGCTTTTGGTATCACTATAGCTGGTGACAGTCCTTTAGCCCATCTTCCTGTAGCCCACTGGTAGCCTTGGTACTTCTTTTTAAAAATCGTCGTTGGTCTTTTAATTTTTCACTGGTACTTTTCAAACGAGTAACGGGACTTGGTTTTCGACGTACCGGCCTATCTTGTGTGAGTGACGCTCGGTAGCGGTGCTCTGTTGTGTGCATACCGAGCGTCTTGAGTTGTCAGATATAGGCCGGTCTTATTCGGTGTGCGTAACGCGCGGTAGCCGTGACTTAGTGTGTGCACCGCGCGTTATGAGATAGCCAGTGCGTTACAGCATATTGTAGCTTTAAAGCTAGCACCATGAATGGTTTCAATTCTACGGACGAAGATTTTTAGAGCCTGTCTGGCAAAGACTAATTGGAGTTCCGATGGGTTGGTGGATGCTAAGGTACGCGTCGATGCATGTAACGGGAGAAAATGCTTCCAAATATTATTCTTCAAGATTCCTTCGAGAACAACCGGACCTGTACACAGCAGAAACTGTCGGAGTTCAATACCTTTGCAATGAGTATAATACTTGAGGCCTCGAAGGCGACGTGCACATTCTTGTGGACACTTATTAGCCAAATACTCGATCCTTGTCGATATGAGGTTAATTTCATGAGCGGAGAGTTTGGTTCCAATCGAAAACTTTCCATCCACCCATGCCACCAATAATCGTTTCATAACGCCTAGGAGGACAAGATGCATGTACTCGAAAGGTACCTGCGTCACCAAACCGATCGGGAGAAGCGATAGCGGACTCACACCTTCCTTATAATGATATTCATCGACCCTTGCGTGATAGTTTTCATCCGCCCTAGGTGGATGATCTACTCCTCGAAATCTCATACGCCTATCTACGAACTGACCTTCAACCATGCATTTGGAGCATGCATTGCTTGAATTGTGGCCCATGTGGTCCAATATAAACGCGCGCGCCAGTGCATCGGCTATGAAAGCCCGCAGAGTAATAGACATTGTCATTTCCGAAAAGGTCACTCCACCCTCGTGTGTTATCTTATTCACTTCTTCGACGAATGGTCCCAGAAAATCCATTGCACTCTGCGGTTTTCCTGGTCCTTTGTAAACACCGATTATCTTAGTTGAACTTTTGTTTATGTTTGCTGCTCTACACTGTAACGGCCAAATTTGATTGTTCCCTGAATTATCCAGAGCGGCTCCATCCGTGCTGACATCGATCTCGAGTGTAGAAGGACCGTCAAGTGGTGATATGCTCTCGACAATACGCAATATCGCCGTTTGGAATCTGATGTGTAAATATTGCCCCGGGGCGAAACCTAGTAATGTTAGCGGTTGAATCGGTGTTTTTAGCAAAGTTTTTGACAACTTTAGAAATGACGAGAAGCATGAATGCGCTGAGAGTAATGCGAGTATACTATCATCAGCCTGGTGACTTACAGTAGCGGACAAAAGTTTAAGACGATGAATTACAATTTGGTTCATAGATCTGTCATACAAGTACTAACGTTTCCTTCGGCTTGTTGTTTTTTTACAATGCATGTGTACGTTTGACCTTCATAATGTAGAAGTCTCGGTCGTCAAATGTAAACAATATAGATTATACAATTTTTTTTTTCTTCCAACCATCTGTAAACAGCGGACATAAGTTTAAGACGATCTGTCGAACAAGATACCCGTAGTCGATCCACGCAATAATTTGATATATTAATACTGTAAATAGTTTGTGGTGTATCATCCAGTGTTTTAAGTTTAATTACGTACGAAAAGAGTATGGGTAAAGCCCGTAATTTGTCATCAACTGAACGAAAACTAATCGTGTCTCTACGGAAGCAAAATGAGACATTTTCTTCAATTGCAACTCAAATGAATCGATCAGAAACTTCTTGTAAGCAAGCGTGGTACAAGTTTGTGAAGACTGGGGACTATTTTGATCGACCAAAAAACGGTAGACCGCGGAAAACCACGCCAACGCTGGATCCTCGGATTCATCGATTAAACGAGAGAGATCGTTTTCGTTCAGCAGTCGATATCAGAGCTGAAATATCCAGTAATAATAATGCACAAATTAGTGTAAGAACTGTCCGAAGACGATTAGACGAATTCAATTTGAAAGCACGAAAGCCACGGAAGAAGCCGATGCTCAGTAAAAAGAATAAAAAATTACGACTGCAATTTGCTAAGGCTCATCGGCATTGGACAAGTGAGGATTGGCAAAATGTGCTATTTTCGGACGAATCCAAATTCAACCGAATTTGTTCTGACGGGATACTGTATGTAAGACGTCGAATTGGCGAAGATTTAAATCCTCGATGTGTTTTACCGACAGTTAAGCATGGAGGTGGAAACGTAATGGTGTGGGCATGTTTTTCTCGCAATGGTCCTGGACCAATACGCCGAATTAATGGAATCATGGACCGTTTTCAATACTTGGATATATTGAAAAATACTATGTTACCGTATGCCTACGAAAATATGGGTGATAATTTTATTTATCAGCAAGATAATGACCCAAAGCATACGGCTCGGGTAGTGAAAAGTTTTTTTTCAAGATGAAAAAATCACTTTATTACCGTGGCCGTCGCAGTCGCCGGATTTAAATCCAATTGAAAACTTATGGTGTACCATAAAAAGAAGGGTTCGAAGAAATAAACCAAAAAATGTTGACGATTTGTACTCTTTGGTTGAAAAAACGTGGAATGAAACAACTGTGGACGACTGCAAAAAATTAATTGATTCAATGCCTCAAAGATGTGCTGATGTGATAAAAAATAATGGACTGTGGACAAAGTATTGAAGGGAGGAAAATATCTGTATATTTTCTACCAAAAAATATTTTTTTACGTATAGTCTTAAACTTTTGTCCCCGAAGATATCAAACAAATTTATGTTTTCTTTGTTTATTGTATTTAATGTTGTTACGCGTAAAATTGAATTTATGTAATAAATATATGAATTAATGATTAATTAGCTAATACAAAAAAAAATCCACTGAGTCAATTCTTTTCATAAAAAAATGAAGGATTACTTTTTTTTTCCTCTCCGTCTTAAACTTTTGTCCGCTACTGTAAATTATTCTCGATGAAACAGCGTGCGAGTTTCTCGCGAAAGCTGAATGCTTCTGTATTCGCGTCGGATATTCCGCAACACATGATCTTCCTATCATTGTCCAACAAGTTGATTGATTCGTTGCTTGATGAATTACAATGGCTGTCACACAAGTTTTCAAAGTCTTCACTAAACGCATTCGGCGAATAATCAGTTGAATCGTGAAAAAACGGATATATACTACTTGAATTCCGGACACAGTCCGTTGTTGGAATACGAGCGGTAGCAAAAGTAGAGGCGTATGTCAACGAAAAGATCCCTACTGCTCCAGTTCTACTACTACTTTCCTGTTCACAAAGCTGACTAGCGATTCTTCTTATCTACCTAAAGGATAATTCGTCATAAGGTTTACAACCACCCACTCTTCGGGCAAGCCTCTCCATTTTCACAAAGACGCTCAAATATTTCAGTGTACCTTTAAATATTCCTTAATATAATACTAAAAATAAGAAATTAATCCCGTAATATAATACTTAAAAAAAAAATACTTAGCTTCACGTGACTTTACATTCCTTCGCGGTTCACACTATTTTCTCTTTTTCCACACATTAGCAATACGCCGAGACTGTGAATATAAACCGCTGCACGTTGGGATGACACAAACGTAGTCCTGCTACTCCTGCTATAATAAGAATTTCTATATTATTCAAAAAAGTTGCATAGTAGCACCTTTCAATTTACGTGCTTATTCTTTTGATCTACAATTAATTCAACCTCCTCTGTGGGGAAGTCCGCTGATCCATTTTAGTTCCCTCACAGAGTAAGCGTTATGGACGATGAATCAAAAGGATGAGGATGCAATATGTAAAGGTCTGCTTTGCAACTTTTTTTTTACTTCGAAAAGACCAATCAAATAATAAACTTTAAAGTCCATAAAGTCTGATTGTTTTTATATATTTTTTACAGAAAGTTGTAGAGCTCTTACAACTTCACTTGTATGGCAAATTTCAGTTCGATTCTCAAGTGATTCTTAATATAGATGTATTTTGTTTTTGAAAACAAAACCAGTATCGAAATTAAAAATTCAATTTGCGTTCAAACAACTTTATTGATTTTAGCCAAATATAATACCAAACATCCTTAAACATTATTAGGTATGTACATGTATTTTTAGTGCGTATCTCAAAATTTATAAAAACTAGAGGGGTGATAAATTATTAATTCAAAATCTCCTATAATATGAACCACTGTACAGCATTTCACGTAACGGAGTACCAAACACCGCCGAATATTATTCAATTTATGTAGAAAGTTTTGGCACGTCATCTCAACTTCTGCGAAGGCTAATGCGACAACGTCAATTTTTCGAAACATTGAAAATACCATAAAATCCGAACTGCGTTCCCGATTTAAGTTTAAATCAAAATCGAACAACCTAAAGTGTGTCTGTAATTATAAAGAACTATTTCCCTGAATAGTCGTCATATTGCGTAAGTTAGAACGATCATGCATTAAACGAGACAAAAATGTTAAATTACCGGGTATTAATAAGGACGCTTGTAGTACGCAGTGCTATTACTGTGCGTCACCGTATCGCTACAGCGCTCGAAGCCACGTCGCGTCTATACATGGTGCAGTCATATGCAGACGTACCTGACTGCACGCGTTGAGATGTCCTACCGGCACCACACTGTCAATCTCTATTTCGACTGCAGGCTTTTCGGTCTGGAAAAGAATAATATAGCAATGTACACACCAGTGTCGCTTGAAGTTGCTACCCGAGTTTTTGTTTACATCGTCGATGCTGCGCGGCGTACAATGAAATCACGACACGCCGCCAGAAAAGCGTTAAAAACTCCGCGCGCATACGAAGCGCAAGGTTGTCGGTATTGTGACAACTTAAATCAAATCTAATTATTTATGCTAGGTGATTATGCTGTAACTTCATGTAATTTATACTAGGTGATTATACAATTCTATAATTTTATTATTGATAGATCGCTTCCGTTAACACGAATATGAAAGACAAAAAAATCTGCTGGACATGATAATAGTTTCTTCTGAACAATTTTTGTTCTGTCTTCATTCGGTGCAAGTGAAATAAGACAAAAGTTGTACTGAAGAAAGTATTATTTCCTCTCGCGATGTTTTTTTCTTTTCCCATGCTCGTGTTCATTACTTTTCTTACGTTACAAAGAGTGACATCGAAAGATTTTATTACGTGAAATTATCTTGCAGACACCTGACATAAATAATTAGTTGTAATGTAAAAAGTTGAATCGAGGCAGCAATAGAAACTATAATAACATAACCCATAATAGGGACAGGTAGTCGCACGATGCCTTGTGGCATGCCGATTCGTCACCGTGTCGACCACGAGACACGACCATCTCCGATTAATTACCTCCACGTTTACATGTGGGGATCTTTTCCGACAGTGTGCCTTGACCTTATCGTACAACGCGCATTAGCAATGATCCAATCAAAGACTCGGGCAAGTAAGTAATATAAGAATAAATATGTTTGAAATATAATAATGAAACTACTTGTTACGTCCTACCATCAGATCTTGATTCTCTCTTTAAAACAAGATATAAATGCGCACAAGGGCGCCACAGGATTTCGGGCAGAAATTAGGTCTCGCTTGAACCGGGCTTCACCGGTAGGGAGGAGACCTTCACTAACCTTGGAAATTCTAACTAACGGAGAATGTGGGCTGAACAGAAATTCCCCCTCGAGTCAAAACGAATGTTATAAGAATGGTAATATCTGGTTACTCACCGGTTACAGCCGTTCATTGTATTAGGCTGCGTGGTTGAACGTAGGGCGTAGCGGGTATATCCTAATCAATTGTGATGATTGGGATGTTGTTCAGCTTGATGGTTGTACGATGCCTTTGCTGGACCACCTTGGTGAATCGCCGACGGGTCGCCGGTTGTCGTGGAATAGCTACGAGGTTCTTCCTTGGCACTGGAACAGCTGGTTCAGGGACTGGGTGGTCCGATACGGCAGGTACTGCCGTTCTGGTTTCAGCGATAATGATCGTAGGTCCCATGACACGTTACTGACTATGACCGGTTTTGAAGGAGGTTGTATCGCACGCGCTCGTTGAGCTACTTTTGCAATGGTATGGTTGTTGCCCCTTGGTAAACGACAGTTGTTAATGGGTTCACTGAGGGCGATCAAACCGGTTGCGATTTGCTCCGGTGTGAGCGTGTCTTTGAGGGAATTTACTAGACTCAGTGTTTGAGCAACGATTGAGTGCACTCGACGGATCTGATATTTGCGGCCTCCGCGTCATCTGGCCATGAATGTTCTAGTGACGATAGAAGAAGGAGGTATGAGATGGTGGAACTAGGACGACGATTATTGAATTTAACGAGTTATAGACCTACAAGCTGGATCTCCCTCCGACCAACCACATCATACTATACCACTAATCGTGCATGTGTTCCGCAAGAGTTCTGCACAGGTTGATCAGTGCGGTATGTGTGGTCAAATCGAAACGAGGTCAACCTGATGGCTGTATGAAATTAGTGAACTGTCAATGAGTTCCTCCAGGGGCCGTACAATGCCAAGACAGTACGCGTGCATCAATTCCGCAAGGGACCTGCACTACCGAACCGACTCAACACGCAGTTTTTCCTGGGTTATATAGTTATGTACCTACAAATCGAATCCCTCCTCAACCAACTACATCACACCATAACGCTAATCGTGCATGTGTTCCGCAAGGGTTCTGCACAAAAATGATCAGCGCAGTGTGTGCGGCCAAATTGAAAGGGAGTTAACTGATAGCTGTATGAAATTAGTGAGCTGTCAATGATCTCCTTCAGGGGCCGTACAGTGCCAAGACAGTAGGCGTGCATCAATTCCGCAAGGGACCTGCACAAGCGAACCGACTGAACACGTAGTTTCCCTGGGTTATTTTCACTGAGGTGTTTACTTGATAATAAGAATCACGGTTCAATCCCCGTCGAATGTGGGAGAATATGTGTAGAAATAATAGTTCGAATCACTCACGGGTTAATTATTTGATGATGAATTAATTTTGACACTTATGTATTGAATAATGGTACAGTTCCGCATGTTAACGCTATTAGTGTTCAGCTCGCGTTAATTTATAACACGAGAACTCAACAAAAACCAGTGTTTGCTTTACTGCACTGACCGTTGAGAGGCTCGTCACCTTCCCAAGCGTGTTAATCCGTTGTAAAACACGTTAATACACAAATTTAAAATCACTCTCTGAGGGTCGCGTAGAACTGGTGCCCGATGACTCGATTAGTTAATTCGACCGGAAAGACTAAGGAAAGACTGAACTAAGCTGTTCTGCTTTGCTGGCTTAAATATCATTCTACTGTGCATCTTTGACTCGTGGAGGGAGTAATGATTCTCTCACGGTACTTCAAGGTGGCTGTAAGGTTATGTTGGTAGTTTTGGTTCCATAGGAGTCCTTATCGGTGCCGACTACATCAATGGTATTAGATCGGCCGACAATAAAATTTCTCACCGTGGATTTTATGGTAGTTTTTGGTTACATAGCCCTTATCGGTTCCGACTACATCAATGGTATTAGATCGGCCGACAATAAAATTTCTCACCGTGGATTTTATGGTAGTTTTTGGTTACATAGCCCTTATCGGTTCCGACTACATCAATGGTATCAGATCGGCCGACAACAAAATTCCTCACCGTGGATGTTATGGAATCATACAGGCATAAGTCCCTCTTAATTCTAAGCGGGGGTGCTGGGGAGTAATCAATGGTAGAGGCAGATACGTGCGAACCCCCTTAATTCGCTCCCAATAGTGGCCAACCACTGAACCACAATTATTTCTTATCACAGTGGTTTGGCACCCCTTTGAACAGCCAGGGGTTGTAGATTAAGGATAGTTCTATTGCCAACCTTTTCCGACTTTTGATTTTCGAGTTAATGCAGCGAGTATAAATCGATTGAGAAGAGTGTGCTTCGACTATTTGCATCAGCCTTCCTCTCATTGCACTCCCTACAAAGAATTTCGTATAGGTATGTAATATGTTAGATCTATGTCTACGTACCTAAATATAAATGTTTATGAGTGCTTACATTGTAAAATTCATTATTGTTATATTATTATTATTATTATTATTATTATTTAATTAATTTGAGTAGTAAAGTAAAATCATAATTAATAGTATTTATTCGTTATAGGTAACTGAAATCTATATATATAACAATCTCGTGTCACGGTGTTTGTGGTCGCACTTCTCCGAAACGGCTCGACCGATTTTTATGAAATTTTTTATGTATATTTGGTAGGTATGAGAATAGGCCGTAAAGTATATTTCATACCACTAGGTGATTAGGGTGTCCCTATCCAGAAAACTTTTTTCTTCCTACCTCCACCCTCCCATTTTTTAATCGCGATTTTAGTATTTTTGTATCAACAATATCCAAATAATTTAACCGTCGTTCGTATTTCAAACAGAACGAAATTATTTATGTCGTTGAATGACAGATGACGCTACGTCCGCCTCATCGAACTTTTATCCACATATGCGCAAGTTCACGAGTAGCGTCGCGTCGTTTTGACATTTCATTCTGCATTTGTTATGTATCACAACGCAGTGCGTGCAAAATGTTGTACGATTTATTTTTATTTATAAGAAATATATACGTGTTTTATGATTGTAAAAAGGTTGGTAAAAGAACAAATACATTATCGGTATACCGTTTTTCATCAGCATGTACAACAATTATCGTATGATAATTCGACGCGGTCAGGACAACGTCATTCTGCGATGTCGTGAGTTGTGCCAACAATTCATTGTCGACATGTACGCGAAGGTAGAGAGCGAACGACTGCGATTCCTACGACACAATCAACAGAAGCTGCGTGCGAAAGAATACATTCACTTGCGAGACGGTGCAACGATCTAACGATTACATTCAGCGACGCTATGTACAATGAAGCATTGATTGCTATCGAGGATCTTTGCGTTGTCATTGCCAATTTACCACTCAGTCATTTCAGTATGAGTTCGCCAAATCGAAGTGCATCTGATTTAATGGATACCGAAATGAATCGTGAACTGCAGTACGATACTGCAGAAATGGCAGCGATTGTTACTCGCAATGTCCCACTACTGACTCATGAACAAAAAATCATTTACGACCGCATTATGCTGGCAGTTTCAGCGGGACAAGGTGGATTCTTTTTTTTGGATGCACCAGGTGGAACTGGCAAAACATTGATCATTTCGCTAATTCTCGCCGAAATACGATCAAATAATGGCATCACATTGGCCGTTGCATCATGTGGCATTGCAGCAACTTTATTGGATGGAGGCGGAACAGCTCATTCAGCATTTAAGCTGCCACTGAATATTCAAAATAACCCAGACGCAGTGTGCAACATAAAAAAACAAGCGTCCATGGCCACAGTGCTAAAACAATGCAAAATTATCATCTGGGATGAATGCACTATGGCACACAAACATTCTCTTGAGGCGTTGAACAGAACACTCAAAGATATAAAAAAACAACGACAAACTATTCGGCGGCACTCTGTTACTCCTTTCAGGTGATTTCAGACAAACACTTCCCGTCATTCCACGTTCAACGTACACTGATGAGATCAACGCTTGCTTGAAATCATCGCCACTGTGGCGTAATGTTAAAACAGTCCAGCTAAAAATAAACATGCGCGTCCAAATGCTACAAGATCTATCCGCTGACACATTCTCGAACCAATTGTTAGATATCGGCAATGGAAAAGTTGCTGTCTATGAAAATACTGGATGCATAAAATTGCCCACTAATTTCTGCACAATCCTTGATTCGCAAAATGCTCTCATTGACCGCATATTTCCCGATGTACGCACACAATACATAAATCATGCGTGGCTGGCAGAAAGAGCCATTTTGGCAGCAAAAAATGTGGACACCGACGATTTAAACTTCAAGATACAGCAGTCGTTTAGGCGACTTGGTATTATACAAATCGATCGATACAGTTTGCGATGTCAACGAAACTGTAAATTGTCCAACAGAGTTTTTGAATTCACTGGATTTGCCAGGGATGCCACCACACCTTCTACGACTGAAAGTTGGATCTCCCGTTATTTTACTTCAGAATTTGAACCCACCACGGCTGTGCAATGGCACGCGATTGGTCATAAAAAAAAAACATTATCAAAGCCACCATTTTGAATGGCAAATTCCGCGCCGAAAATGTTTTGCTGCCACGAATTCCAATGATTCCCACAGACGTGCCAACTGTATTCAAACGCGTTCAATTTTCTATTAGATTGGCATTCGCAATGACAATCAATAAGTCGCAAGGCCAAACGATGTCTGTTTGCGGCTTAGATTTGGGCACACCATGTTTTTCACACGGACAATTATACGTGGTATGTTCTCGCGTGGGCAAACCATCGAGCTTATTTGTGCTGGCTAAAGACGGACTGACAAAAAATGTCGTACACTCAATTGCTCTTCGAAATTAATATTGATTTTCTTTATTTCATTTTCCTACTTTAGGACAAAAAATATATTACTTTTTTTCACTTTACATTTAACTTTTAAGAGATCAAATAATGAATATGTCCGTTACGTTAATGAAATACATTGAATTGAGAAAATGAATGGTTAGTGTTTTTTTGTTTTTATCGGCGGTCATCGTCTACAGCGCTCCATTCCTCTTTCTGTCATAGATCCCATCCCCACACACTTACAATACATTCGTTATTTTTTATTTAACAACCAAAATATTCACTAGAAATAATTTATATGGCAGAACAACGTTTGCCGGGTCAGCTAGTAGTGTATATATTATGGTAAGCAGAACAGTATACGGACACCGCAGTGACCCAACGCATTTATAAAAATAATATATTCACATGAGGACGCTGGACGTACTATCCGATGAATTTTGTCGCACTTTAATTATAATAAACTATCATAAAGTATATCATATTAGTGAAGAAGTGCGACTTTGACAAGTCATGCTGTAACTTTAACAAGGTCCGAAAAATGATTCCATTGCTCTTTATTTTATGAACAGAATACCATGCGCCAACGTAACGACTACCGCCGCTTGAAGTTGCTACCCGAGTCTTTGTTTACATCGTCACTACCTCGCGCTGTACACTGCGATCGAGATGCGCTGCATAAAGACGTTATAAATTCAATGCAGTGCTTTGTCGGCACGGTGACGGATCGGCATGCCGCGTGGCATCGTACGGCTCCTAGTCTTTATGTTCATATCGTTTTACTTTCCTCTTCCATGCAACTTTTTATATTGTAACGTGCTATTTATTTCACATATCTGCTCTATAATGACATGCAATAAAATCTTTGATCTCTTTTTTCGCTTTGCACGACTGAAATTTGCAAGCAAGAAACATCATTCGAAAGCAAGCAATACTTATTGTCAATGTCTCGATTCAACTTTTATAAGGCGATAGATATAACTATATATCGCCTTATAAATTAATATGAATTCAGTAAGTTTTTGCATGATCTGTTGTTTTGAAATTTAAGAATCAGTAAAAGAATGGTACCACATTTAACTATAGTACGTTAACGTGTTTTGACAAAAGACAAAACATAAAAAATATATTATTAAAATAATATAAAATAGTAGAAAATTCGTCGTACTCACATTATTGTCTCATTTCACGCTGATCCGTCTATTATCATAATAAAATCGTCTTCGATCACCAATTCTAATCCATCAACGACAGTTTCTGATGCAAATCTTGCACGACACAAATTCCATGCAACAGTCTTTATGAAATTATTGAAAATTGAGTAGTTGCAAAAGCTACGATGCAGTAGACAAATCAAGGCGCTTTAATACTATTACTGCTCGTGCTCGACTGACAGTTGAGATTGAGAATGGTTGAGTAGATACGCGGAAGGCTCGAATTCTCTCTCTATTAGGCTACTCATCCCTACTTCTCTCGCTGATAAGGTGACTCCTGCTCCTTTGGCCGAAAAGTTCTGTTCTTCGTGTCACTCGACATTCAGCATTCAACCACTCAGCCAGTCTAAGAGACGCTAGCGAGCTAATATTGAAAAAGACGAAGAATGACGGATGCAACGTCGTATGATGCAAACAATGTAAGTACCGAGAATTTTTTTTACTATTTTTAACATACCATCTGATATGGTTTAGAAAGAAAAGAAAATTACACACAAGGACGTATTATTTTCAACCGCAATTTTTTTTCTTTTCCAATTTCGTATTCGTTCCTCGTCAGTGTAGATACCTCGCATAAATAATTGTATACAATGTGAAAAGTTGCAACGAGACGTGAAGTAAAGGAATATGAAAAAACTAATCCTTCGAGACAAGTAGCTGCATATCGTTTTACAGCGCTGAAAGATAAGATGGAGACACGCTGCCAGATAGACGAGGGAACCCTGCGCGCGAATGCGAAGCGCCATGTTGTCGGCTTAGTGACGAATCGACATGCTTCAAAGTATCGTGCGGCTACTTGTCTATTTGTGCAGTTATTCTCATATACTACCACTTTCCGTCCCGCTGCAACTTCTTACATTGTTTATAATTATTTATGTGAGGTTTATGCCGTCCATCTGTCAACATGGCACCTTCTTTTCACATGGGGAGGTGTTAACGTCTTTTCCTACACTCAACCGCGCGAACGCACGCACGCACCCACGCACGCACACATTCATGCAAACATTTTTTCCGTATGCTGATAAAGCGAGTTCTGTAGTCTAATTCGCGATGCTTCAGCTAGTGATACATCGCTGAATGTAAATTTTGTTCTATTTCCTGTAGTTTGTATACTATCATCGATTCTTTGCATAGATATTTCGACCGAAGAGAGCCACCCGGTTTCCAATGCGAATGAAGGGATTCGCTACGGGATCTGAATACCCAATATCGACTGAGGAAGACGAGGAGGAACGTCTACCCAAAGGCGACATAAGTAAGGACATGTCGGAGCTTACCACATTATTAAAATCGGCGGCCGATGTTATAAAAGACGATGCAGGGGACAACGACCGGAACACCTCTGCAGACAAGCAGTTTTTAAATGTGAGCACATGAGCAAATAACGAGGAAGTTAAATGCAAAACTAATTTCCATATATTTTTGTTCGTTACGAGATTCTTCTTCATTTCTTTTGTTATTTGCAATTAATAAAAAATATTTATTTGTTATTTATATATGTGTTTAGGAAAAAGTATTATTTTGAAAGATAATTGTGGATATTGTAACATATCAGGAGTACAAATTGAAAATGCGGGATTTTTTTCTATTTTTGAACGTTTATTCTGAAAAAATGGTAACAAATGAATTATTCAAAGTATTGTCCATCGCTAGCCACAACTTTTTCCCATCTTTCTGGCAATTTACGGATACCGTCGCGAAAAAATTCGGCCGGCTTGGCTGCTATCCAGTCATCGACCCATTTTTGGGCTTCTTCGTAAGAATGGAAGCGCTGGTCAGCTAGGCCATGTGTCATCGATCGGAAAAGGTGGTAATCGGAAGGAGCAATATCTGGGCTATACGGCGGGTGGGGTAAGACTTCCCATTTCAGCGTTTGTAGGTATGTTTTGACCGGCGCTGCAACATGTGGCCGAGCGTTGTCATGTTGCAAAATTACTTTGTCGTGTCTTTGCTCGTATTGTGGCCGTTTTTCTTTGAGTGCGCGGCTCAAACGCATCAATTGAGTTCGGTATAGTGCTCCTGTGATGGTTTCGTTCGATTTCAATAGCTCATAATACACCACACCCAGCTGGTCCCACCAAATACAGAGCATGAGCTTGGCGCCGTGAATATTTGGTTTGGCCGTCGATGATGATGCATGGCCGGGGTAACCATATGATTTTTTGCGCTTCGGGTTATCGTAATGGATCCACTTTTCATCACCAGTGACAATGCGATGCAAAAAACCCTTCCGTTTTTGCCGTTCGAGCAGCAGTTCGCATGCAAAAAAACGGCGCTCGACGTCTCTCGGCTTCAGCTCATACGGCACCCAATGTCCTTGCTTTTGGATCATTCCGAGGGCTTTTATACGATGGGAAATGGCTTGTTGTGTCACTCCCAATGAATCTGCGAGCTCTTGTTGAGTTTGACACGAGTCTTCATTGAGTATTGCCTCCAATTCAGCATTCTCAAACTTTTTCACTTGGCCCGGCCGCTCTTTGTCCTCAACGTCAAAATCACCACTTCTAAACCGCACAAACCATCTCTCGCACGTTGAAACCGATGGAACATGACTCGGATAAGCCTCGGAGACCAATCGATGTGCTTCAGCAGCACTTTTCTTCAAATTAAAGAAGTAAATTAAAACTTCCCGCAAATGCTGTTTTGTTGGCACGAAACTCGACATATTGAGAGCTCAAAAAAACTATGAATTTGACACTGCGACAAATTGACACATACTGAAAATTAAAGCTATAAGACGTAGCTTTGACATGAACATAGTCACAGTACTGCCTGATGCGTATAGCGTTAGTAACGCCATCTGTTATCAAACCCGCATTTTCAATTTGTACCCCTGATAGTTACACTCTCTAGCCCACTTTATTATTTGGAACGGCTATAAGAGCCGGAATTATATTCGGAAGTACCAAGTACAGCGGGCACTAGGCCACCAAACCCGGAGATGTGACAAAAACTAGCTACGTGACACCTCCGGAATTTCCTCGCTGCCGTAAACAGCAGGTTAGCGACCAGCTGGCCTCGCTTGGTGGCGAGGGGAAGGCGGGTAGCGCGGTAACGGTAAACCGAGAAATTAGGAAATCTCGGTAAATTATAAAATTGCAGCAATAATGAGGGAGAGGGGTATCCAACCGCGGGGCAAGGTATATACCAGGTCTATAAATATGAAACCGAAATTTGCCTATAGATGGCCCTAGCTGTCAATGTAGTTACCGTCAAACCACGTCATTGGCGCCATTTCCTTGTTGACATCTCTGACAAAGATTTTCAACTCACAACAATACAAGTTTCATACAACAGCATAGTTTGTAATAGCGTTGAACATGTCGAATTTTGTGCCTGGAAACTACGATTTGCGGACAGCATTGATTTTCTGTTACAAATTGAAGAAAACTGCTGCAGAATCGCATCGAATGTTTGTCGAAGCTTACGGTGAGCATGCTCTTGGTAAATCACAGTGCTTTGAGTGGTTTAAAAAATTCAAAAGTGGCGATTTTGACGTGAGAAATGAAGGACGTGGAAGACCACGGAAAAAGTTTGAAGACGAATTGCAAGCGAATTGCAAGCATAATTGTTGGATGAGGATGACGCTCAAACGCAACAACAACTCGCGGATCAATTAAATGTGACACAAGAAGCCGTCTCCATACGTTTAAAAGCCATGGGAAAGATCCAGAAGATGGGAAAATGGGTTCCACATAAACTGAATGAAAGATAACAGGAAAACCGAAAAACCACTTGCGAAATGCTGCTCACCAGGTACAAAAGAAAGTCATTTCTCCATCGAATTGTGACTGGCGATGAAAAGTAGATATATTTTGAGAATCATAAGCGTAAAAGATCATGGGTAACTCCAGGCGAACCATCGACATTGACTGCAAGGCCAAATCGTTATGGACGGAAGACAATGCTCTGTGTTTGATGGAATCAGAAAGGTGTGATCTATTATGAGCTGCTAAAACCTGACGAAACCGTTAATACTGAACGCTACCGATAACAAATGATCGATTTCAATCAACCTTTGCGTGAAAAACGACCAGAATATCAAAAAAAAGGCAACACAAAGTGATTTTGCTTCATGATAATGCACCATCACACACAGCAAAACTGGTCAAGGAAACGATTGATGCGTTTAGTTGGGAAATACTTTCGCATGCGGCTTACTCACCAGACTTGGCTTCGTCCGATTACTACTTATTTGCATCGATGCACAGTGGGACAGATCTCAGAAAAGTTGGCCAAAAATAGAAAGAAGTTTTAAATTGAAACGTACATTGGTATACAAGGGTTTCCGAGGTCGCTGATTACGAATTTCATATTATCAGGGGTACAAATTGAAAATGCGGGTTTGATAACAGATGGCGTTACTAACGCTATACGCATCAGGCAGTACTGTGACTATGTTCATGTCAAAGCTACGTCTTATAGCTTTAATTTTCAGTATGTGTCAATTTGTCGCAGTGTCAAATTCATAGTTTTTTTGAGCTCTCAATATGTCGAGTTTCGTGCCAACAAAACAGCATTTGCGGGAAGTTTTAATTTACTTCTTTAATTTGAAGAAAAGTGCTGCTGAAGCACATCGATTGGTCTCCGAGGCTTATCCGAGTCATGTTCCATCGGTTTCAACGTGCGAGAGATGGTTTGTGCGGTTTAGAAGTGGTGATTTTGACGTTGAGGACAAAGAGCGGCCGGGCCAAGTGAAAAAGTTTGAGAATGCTGAATTGGAGGCAATACTCAATGAAGACTCGTGTCAAACTCAACAAGAGCTCGCAGATTCATTGGGAGTGACACAACAAGCCATTTCCCATCGTATAAAAGCCCTCGGAATGATCCAAAAGCAAGGACATTGGGTGCCGTATGAGCTGAAGCCGAGAGACGTCGAGCGCCGTTTTTTTGCATGCGAACTGCTGCTCGAACGGCAAAAACGGAAGGGTTTTTTGCATCGCATTGTCACTGGTGATGAAAAGTGGATCCATTACGATAACCCGAAGCGCAAAAAATCATATGGTTACCCCGGCCATGCATCATCATCGACGGCCAAACCAAATATTCACGGCGCCAAGCTCATGCTCTGTATTTGGTGGGACCAGCTGGGTGTGGTGTATTATGAGCTATTGAAATCGAACGAAACCATCACAGGAGCACTATACCGAACTCAATTGATGCGTTTGAGCCGCGCACTCAAAGAAAAACGGCCACAATACGAGCAAAGACACGACAAAGTAATTTTGCAACATGACAACGCTCGGCCACATGTTGCAGCGCCGGTCAAAACATACCTACAAACGCTGAAATGGGAAGTCTTACCCCACCCGCCGTATAGCCCAGATATTGCTCCTTCCGATTACCACCTTTTCCGATCGATGACACATGGCCTAGCTGACCAGCGCTTCCATTCTTACGAAGAAGCCCAAAAATGGGTCGATGACTGGATAGCAGCCAAGCCGGCCGAATTTTTTCGCGACGGTATCCGTAAATTGCCAGAAAGATGGGAAAAAGTTGTGGCTAGCGATGGACAATACTTTGAATAATTCATTTGTTACCATTTTTTCAGAATAAACGTTCAAAAATAGAAAAAAATCCCGCATTTTCAATTTGTACTCTTGATATAATTTCAAAATTCAAAATGGCGGATCCAATATGGCCAACCACTTCATTAAAAATTGTTCGGAATCTCATATAAATTTGTATATAAGGGTGTTGGAGAATCAGCTGGCGCACGGCGATCGATATTCGTCGTGCGCCTACCTATTGCGGTGCTCTAGTACACGTCGTTCGGTTGAGCCGAAGATAGCCGAGGCAGGGCTTCGCGAGGACGAGGATGTGCCTCGTTGGCATGCCGCGTCGAGCGAGAGGATGTCTCTCTCGCTTGACTTCGGTTTCGCTCACCGGCTATGTCGCTCAACTGACTTCAGCGCCCAACGACGCTTTCATATCCGCAGCCATGTTGGAATTTTGACACTTTTCGGAACAACCACGGGAACAGCGCACGCATTTCGGGACTCTCGGATTTTTCTTCACTGCATTCACCGGATTCGCTTAACTTTCAAGCTCAACAGGACTCAAATACACGGTAAGAGTACACCGTCACAATTCAGTGCAATTCAATGTCGGTGAGGAGTAGAAAGAGCGGTACATTCACATTTTTGTCTCACTCTGTGGCGTGCGCTGCAGCACATGCTGCACCACGTTCTCCTCACTGTATTTTGCCGGTATAATTAATACAATTATGCAGGTGTTTTATATTCACTGTACTTTCCTCCAGAAAATCTGCTGGGAAAGTACAGTGACTATACACTGCTCACCCGTGCATCCTCAGTATATGTTGTATTGTGCTACGCAGTGCTGACTGCGTAGCTGTCTCACATTCAATCATAGCACTCAAGCAATTTCAATTGCAAGTGCTCTCATTAACTCATTTCAACCTCTCTGCAATATACTCCTAAGAGTTTGTAGTGAATCGCTGACATACACTTTCGCACTCATTATTCACAGCGTGTCGTGCTACGCAGTACTGACTGAGGTACACGCACTGCTCTCAAAGCTCAAGCTATCACACTCAGCACACAAATTAGTATAATTGTGTGCTACTCAACTAATATTCCAAATTTAATTTGTTTATTTATTTTTATAGTTGTGTATTTTATCTAAATTTATATTTCGGACAATTTTCTAAATTAAATCAATTTTGGTGTGAACTTTAATTGCAGTGTCCACGCATTTTATGTTAAAATTGTATTTCTACAATATTTTTGGAAGGTAGAATAAACCGCTTCCTCAATTTAACAACTATGTGTCTGGTTCATTTATCACCTTGTCGAGAGTGAGTTTTCATGGGTATTCGATACATTCACAGATCTGTCAACTTCATCCAGCTGATTCTCAAACAAAGGGCTTTCGAGGTCGCTGATTACGAATTTCATAGTATAAATTCAAAATTCAAAATGGCGGATCCAATATGGCCGACCACTTTATTAAAAATTGTTCGGAATCTCATATAAATTTGTATATAAGGGTTTTCGAGGTCGTTGATTACGAATTTTATAGTATAATTTCAAAATTCAAAATGGCGGATCCAATATGGCCGACCACTTCATTAAAAATTGTTTGGAATTTCATATAAATTGGTATATACGGGTATTCAAGGTTGCTAATAACGACTATAATATTACAATTGCAAATAAAAAACAGTGTGTGTTTGATTGATTTTTATTTAAAAAATTGTCGGAGTAGCAGTTATTATGTAATAATGCGTACAGTTTAGAAAATAAGTGAATAAGAAAAAATTCTAAAAATCAGTCGCTATCACTGTCGGGAGAATTATCATGTTCGAAATCAGAGTCAGTATCATGCTTAACAGAAATTTCTAGAACATTTTGAGACTCATCATCATCAGGGAAAAATAAAAGCTCTAGGGTCTCCGATGACAAATTTTTACTTTTTTTGGGTTTCATTTTTCTGTATATTTGATGGGTAACATCGAAGTTTGGCTTGTGTAATTGTTTGATAACAGGGATATATAAGAGCGTTGTGTTTTTTCATTGAATTTCTAATAAGCATGTACAGATATTTCGATAACTTTCCTTTAACGACATCGGTCAATGCCTCATCGGCAGACATTTTAATGATAGGAGGAGTTGCTGATAATTTTAACATTGCTCTGTATTTATCAGCTCGCGTTGGTGACTTTGTCGTGATTTCTTTGACGATGCTGACAGCACTAGAGTCCCCAGAAGAACGAAGGCTCATTTGAGTAGCCAACGATAATTCCAATGTGCTTACTGTGTTACGTAAATCAGTGGCTTTTCTTCTTTTGCTTCGATCACTTGCTTTCTCGAACTCCATACTTGGTCGACCACGCTTCTTCGATTCCGTGGATTTTGATTTCGCTGTACTCGTTGTCGCCGTACTCGTTGTCGCCGTATTCGAATCCGCAGGTTCTTCATTAGTCGTCCAAACATTCTGTGGAGTACATAATGGAATTATTGTGAGAAATTTTGAATCTTACTTTAAGTTTTTTTAATAATTCGATTTAAATTCACATATTTCTGTATTAAATTTCAATACTCACGTTAATAATCGTGGAAGAACAAAGCCACTCTTCATTGTTTTGAAGAAAGCGTTCTGTTGTTCTTTGAGATCGTTTCCATCTCCTTTTAAGGTTGGACAACAAGATCTTCAAAGATTGTTGATCCTCGTCATGGATTTGAAAACAACATTCCATCTTTGTAACAAAATGTTGTTCCAAACATTTAAGTTGCGTTGTCAAGTCCGAGTTCAAATCTTTCCGTATGATCTCGAACAGTTCTCGACGAGTACAGATTATTTTATCAATACGCGATTCTAAAATACAGACATAATGCGATGTAATATTAAGTAAAAACACATTTCTCATATAATAACCCTGGTGGAAAAAATTTCTCATATTTTCTCAGATAATTTCTCATGTATTTCTCAGATAACTCTGGGAATTGGAACAAAACTGAGAAATCATGAAAGAATTAACATTGTGATTTTTCTCATATTTTTTCACATTTTCTCATATTTTTCCATGTTTTTCATAATTTTTTATTCGTCTCAGATTTTTTCATATTTCTCAGGTTTTCCATCATTTCTCAAGTTCTCCATTATTCCTCATTTTTTCCATAATTTCTCATATTCTCAGGTTTTTTCATATTTTCCCAGCTTCTTTCAATCTATTACTCGTATTATTTCAATATTGAATTTTAGTTTATAGGTTTTTAAGGGTGAAGTTCTACATACTATCTACATCAATAGGTAAAAATAATCACATAAAAATATCCAGACTGACAATTCGAACGATATATATATTTATATTATAAAATACAAGTATTTTTTTTATCAACAATAATAAATATTTCAATAACATATATTAGTGAAGAAACATACATGATATAATGAAGAAAGGAAAAAGTCTTGATTTCTCAAAAAGTCTTGTTTTTGTTATTTTTACGAAGACAGTTCTTATCAGTTTTAATACTCATTTTCTTATCTTTTTTTGTTTTCGACGATTTCTTCCGTTTTCCGTCTGTTGGAAATATTGTCTTCAATTTTTGATCATCTGATGAATCATTCAAAGGTTCCGAATTATCTTGCTTTGATTCATTATTAGCACTACTAGTGTCATTTTTAAACAAACATTTCCGGGCCCGATCGATGGCTTGACCAAAATAGCAGTTTGCTTTTTCGATGTGATGCTGGAGAGCTTTATCGGCATAACCGTTTTTTTCCAACCATTTTGTGTAGCAATCCAGTATCGCACTTTTTTTCTCCGGAGTTAAAACTATTCTTAATAGATGTCTCGTGCTTCTTCGCACAATTCGATTGGCAAGTTCATCATCGTTCCAGGTTGCATGACACATAATATTTATGTAACTACTCGGTCCGCAGCAACGATTAGCGTCAACAAAAGCTATTTTTCGAACCCAAACATTATACCCGATATGAACATTACCATATCTCTCTATCCCAATCTCTACATCAGTTTCACCTAGAACCAAAAAATAAAAATAAATGAATAAAGGAAAAAAATAGTGAAGTGCCACAAGGATTTCCCAGTGAACAAAACATTACATGCAAGATACAAGCTTCTACTCAACAATCTAAAAGTCATATATCAGGCATATTACGTATTTTCAATATTGAGTCGAAAATTGGAACTTATATGCAACGTTGTGAATACTTGGCTGGAATAAAACATTTTTATGTGTATAATAAAAATATTTATCTTGTATATTTTTTACCTGTTTCTGACGATGACTTTTGATATTGCCCTTTCCACTTTTCTGCGTTTTTTTGTGTTTCATTCATTTCGTCTTCCATTACTTTTAATTTTTATTTATAAGATTGTATCTCTTTTTCTTTTTCATATAATTTTTTTTTGTAGAATTCAATGTCTTCATTATTATTATTAGTTTTTGAGAGTGCAGATGACGAATTCTTCTGCCAATTGATATCGGCTAAATATTCATCCTCATCCGAAGTATCAATTTTTACTGGATTGTTCACTTCCACTGTCAAGTCGTCATATATCTGTAAGCAGTGGAATGTTGAAGTAATCATTCACAACAATAATATAAATAAATTTTCATTTTCTATTGAAGCACTTACCGGAGGAGTTTCCGTTTCCGATTCGTCATAATCATGAATATCGTTGTTCTGGCTCAGATATGATTGCAAAATATGATGGTTTGTTGCATTTCGATTTTTTATTTTGTTTTGTTTTGTATCCTGCAATGGTGGCAAAAACAGAATTAGGGATCACACATATTCACTTTATTCACGTCTGTACAGGGTGTCCCAGCTACATACACCTCATTACGACGGGTTGCATACTCCTAGGAGCGCGCCCAAGCGCGCATCGAGCCGGTAATACAGAGCGTGACGGTATAATCACTCGCGTATCTTTACAAGAGTTTCAGTACAGCGAGTCGTCACGCTGTCAACCGCTTCGCATAATAACCCGAAAAAACGTCATATTTATAAAATATTTTAATTTTTAAATGTGTGTTTAAATGCGTGAAGATTAAAATGTTTATTTGGGTGTTTAAATGTTACAGAACGTTTAAATCTTTGAATATTTAAATGTGTTTAAATTATTGAAGGTTTAAATGGTGAAACGTTGCAGAAACGCAGTACGGATACGTTCTTTTAGTTGTCCTATCTATCAAAAATTATGAATCGACTGCAAATTGTAGTTTGCTATGTTTAAAATTCAGTTTCGGCGAAACGCACATAATCCCGACGTGCGCACGAGTCTAAATTGAATCTTGAAGTTCGAATTTGCATAATTAATGTAATGAATTTAAACATAGCAGACTACAGTTTGCAGTCGATTCATAATTTTGATAGAAAGAACAACTAAAAGAAAGTACCCGTACTGCATTTCTGCAACGTTTCAACATTTAAACCTTCAATAATTTAAACACATAAAAATATTTAAAGATTTAAACGTTCTGTAACATTTAAACGCCCAAATAAACATTTAAAACTTCAAGCATTTAAACACACATTTAAAAATTAAAATATTTTATAAATATGACGTTTTTTCGGGTTATTATGCGAAGCGGTTGACAGCGTGATGACTCGCTATACTGAAACTTTTGTAAAGATACGCGAGTGATTATACTGACACGCTCTGTATTACCGGCTCGATGCGCGCTTGGGCGCGCTCCTAGGAGTATGCAACCCGTCGTAATGAGGTGTATGTAGCTGGGACACCCTGTATTTTCTTAAGGCATAAGCAGTCAATACATAAATAATTTTACTTTATATATTGATTGCATATGTCTTACTGCTTATATATTAACGAAATTTATACCTTTTTTTTTGTGGTTCATCTTCATCAGTTCCATCTGTGAAATTATTTATTTCTGAATCGTTGAATTTCGGGTGTCGCAGTCTTTTTTTATTGATCAAATGCTTCAACTGATTAGATGTATCTGTAGAAAACGTGAAAGTATTTACCAAATAACAAACTTATTGTAATAAATGTCATCAGTACTTTTGTTTCACGTAAAATAGTTACCTGCTGTTAAGAGTACGGAAATTTTCTTAACATTGCCGTTTGCATTCATAACCTTGTATAATTTTTTTGGACGTTCAGCTTCATTAGTGGCTAAATATTTATCACTATCGAAGTTTCTTATGGTATTACTCTTAATTATATCACATTTTTTATTTTTGGGATCAAAAATGTAAGCATACATAGTGAAAGTTTTTCACAAAACTTAATTTTGTAACACACAAAGAACAAATGTAGTGTATGATCACTTGTGGCGACGAATCGATGTTTTTTACATTTTGTTGCGAATCGACTTCTATTATCTGTTGCGTAAGGTAACTTTAATCTTTATTTTAATCGTGACTTCGTACTCGAGAACTACTTTTTACTCGGTACCACGTGTGGCGTCTTGGGAACAAAGGGATCAGCGTTGAACCACGAGGCGCATATGACCGCTCTCGTGAGGGGTTGCTACCCGACTCCCTTCTCGGCGTTCGGCGTTCGTCCCGCCGGCAGTGGTAAGCGCGGGCTCGCGCATGCGTTCCTTGTTCGCGCCTTGTCGTTTTTTCCTCGTCTGTTTGCGTCGTATTCGGCCTACGTGCCAAAATATCGTGGTTCACGACAATTTAAAACATTAATTGGCACTCCTGATAATCTAGCTGCTCCTTAACTGGGATTTCAATTTGTTACAGTGTTCGCAAGATCGCATAGATAGGTTAATCAAACTGTGCTTAAATATATATAAACATATATATATACCAACCCATTCTTAATATATATATATATATATATATATATATATATGTGTGATAATAATATCGTTTTTGAGGTTATGAGAACTTTGAATTTAACGAGTAGTTGTAGGTTTATTTTGGAAGAACACACGAAAATCGTGATATTTCAATTTCGACATGCCTCCTGGAAAATATAAACAATATTTACGACATAATAGTTTGCGTGAAGTACCACGAACAACGGCATACCGTCGAAAGAAATCATTGAACAACAATGTAAGTTGGATATCTTTTCTTATGTATTTCTGACTTGACCGCAATATCTTAAACAATATTCAATTTCTAAAATTCAACAAACATAAATTACTGGAAGTAGAGTCAACAAACATAAATTACTGGAAGTAGAGATTGGTTAATAAATTATTTATAAGAATGAAGTGATTTGAGGTTTTCCATCATTTATTCGGAATTTCCTCTGCAGGTTGATGATGCTGCAGTTGAATTGGTTTCTGATCCACAACTACATTTACTGACATGTCGAAATCAAAATAATACTCAGGTAAAAATATAATTATTAAAATTACATAATATATTATCTCCATGATGTATATTTGTACTTGCTCAGTGAACGTACACTGTTACACTTAACGTTGTGTTTATTTAGGTTTCAGAATAAAAATAAAAAAATAGTTATAATGGAAAAAATTTTTTATGTGCAGCTTTTTAATACCATTGACGCTTTCTCAGATATGCAGTGTGATATGCATACACGTATCGAGAATGACTGTTTGGAATCCAGTGCTTCTCCATCGCCTTATTCTGGAAGAACCCAAGATGAACCTCTAAGTGGAAATGAATGCGAGGTATAATTAAAATTCCTCTCTGCTTATGACATTTATACTTCTTATCAATAATATGTATATTATTTATAGGTTGATTTGTTGATTCGCAAAGATTCTTTTATTGCACCGAGTTCACCAGATTCCGATGAGAGCTATATGATACTACACGAGGATGAAGAAACATACTGCTCAGAAGATAATGTAAAATTTACTCCACCGTTTTTTAAATATCATTGTGGCTTTTTCATTAATTTTGTTCTTTTACATTTGTTGCAGATTAGTATTTCGACTGCGCACGATTATCATGACATCCCTGCCATCGTCAGTGAAGATGACGAATTCATTGATTCGAGAAATGTAAACGATGTATCATATAACGATGAGGACTATATTGATCATTACTTAAAGAAAGAGCTATGTGACTATACATCGATAAACAAAGGAGAAGTAATATTGATGTGTATGATGTTAGCATTGAGACATTCATTAAATTGGGTTACAATTATGAATGTTTTGAAAATGATAAATATCATGTTTGACGAGAAGGTAATCGCCGAAACAAAACATTTCATTCAAAAATATTTTCCAGTGGACACTTTTTCTGCTGTAAATCATTTGTATTGTCCTGAGTGCTATCAGTACTTAGGAAGACGTGATAATGTGAAAAACTATTGTGTCTGCCAATGTGGCCATCGAAGTGATCTTTCAGAATTACCATTCTTCGTACAATTCAATTTGGAAAAACAATTTCGACAATTATTAGAAAATCGTGCGATATGGAAATATTTGCCCTATCGATTCTGTCGGCGAAAACAACACCCTAACTCGTTAGAAGATATTTACGATGGAGCTCATTATAAACGTATTCAGTTGTTAAGAGAACAATGGAATTTTTCTTACGTTTTCAACACTGATGGTTGCCAAGCAGCAAATAGCTCTAAAACAACAATATGGCCAATTTTCGCAATGATGAATGAATTACCTCCAGAAATTCGACGGAAACACATTATCCCTGTTGGTATCTGGGTAGATAAACGTCAACCTGATATGAATGTTTTTATGGAACGATTTGTTCACGAAGCAAATCACCTTTCAACAGTGGGATTGACTTGGAAGAAAAACAATCATTCTATTCACTCATTCATTATTCCACTGGTTTGTACCGTTGATTCACCTGCGAGATGTAAAATTCTCAATGTTAAGCAATACAATGGTATATATGGGTGCACTATGTGTCTCCATCCAACTGAATACATAAATAATGTTCGGAAATATCCGATTCTCGTAAAACCTCCATCTCTCAGAACCGATGAAAACATTAAATTAGCTATGGTGAAAGCACACAGAGATGGAAAAGTAATTGATGGAGTTAAAGGACCGTCATGCTTGATAAATTTGCAATATTTTGATTTAGTTGAAGGCATGCCACCGGATTATATGCACGCCGTTCTTTTAGGCGTAACTCGACAAACGACTGAAATGTTTTTAACTTTTGTTAATCATGAATGTTATATCGGAAGTCCAAACAATTTACAAATAATGAATTCTCGATTATCTTCTATTTTTACACCTAAGATAATCACAAGGACAACACGACCTTTAGAAGAACGAAGCCTATGGCACGCATCAGAGTTTCGCTCTTGGTTAATTTTCTACTCAGTACCTGTTTTGACAGGGATATTACCACGAAAATTTTTTAACCATTGGGTATTATTTGTCAAGGCGCTCCATATTTTTTTAGAAGAATCTATTTCGAATGAATTATTGAATGAAGCAGAAACTTTACTGATAAAATTCGTTATTCAATTTCAAGAATTGTATGGAAAAAGCGCGATGACTTATAATGTCCATTTGCTGCTTCACTTGAGCAGAAGTATCCGTAATTTTGGACCTCTGTGGACACAAAATACGTTTGTATTTGAAAACGAAAATAGGTTACTGTTAAAACACAAGCAGAGTCCTGCACATCTCATACCGCAGCTTACTAAAAGAATATTACTATTCCAGACAATTAAGAAACTTTCGCATTCTATAATAAGTCAATATAGTGTTAAAAAATTTGTCGATAACATATTGCATAAGCGATTGAGATATTTTGTTGAAACTGGGAATTCTGTCCTTATTGGAAATGGAAAAAAATACGTTTTGAGTATAGAGGAATTGGTTATATGTCCCGATGTCAACAAAAATTGCTTATCTTTTGAAAAAATTATTGTTGGTGGTATCCGTTACACTACAAAAGGCTATCATGTGCGCTATTGTAAACAATCAAATGTAACCGCTCGTTTGACCGTTCTGTATGCCAAACGATAATCGTAAATCGTGTAGATCAGATGATGGTATTTAGTTATCGTCGTACTTGAGTTACCGACAGCCGCGCGGATCACCCGTAGATCCCTCGGCCTTATATTCCCATGTTTCGTGCTATCATCGTCTAATCGCGGTTACATGCACACTACTCTTCCCAGTCACTGAGTAGCCGTGTCCGTGGTATGACATATCGTATGTGCCGTGCTAGGACATACGTAAACGATTTCTTGATTTAAAAGTTATATTGGGCTGCACGAGGCTCAGAGCGTCATCCTGCACCCTATAAGGTATTTATAAATTGTATATATATTTACAACGTAATTTAAACATGGTACAGCGATGCCAAGCGACTGAAATATCTCTTAAAAGGATTTCAGTGGCTGGGCTTTATTTACCGCGCCTGTGTGAAAATTCTGCGATCGTAATTTTTATTACCACGGTCAAATGAAATAATATGGAAATAAAAGACTACTAAATCATCGCATCCTGAGTTGTTGGATGGAGATTCTAAAGAGCACCGAAGCGGCTGCATTTGATGTATTGTATATGCTACCAACAACGGTCATCGGTTCGCCAGTAAGCGACTTCGCATTACCGTCGACGCTGTTAAACGAAGAGCGACGATGTAAACATGAGATTCCAGATAAGTCGTGCTTTCTTTTATATGGTCTATGATATATATCATAGTATCTTCACGTTGGCATTGTATTTATATTCGTGATTTATACGTAAATACCTCGATTCAGAACAGAGGAGTGTCATCGTTGAGATTTGTAAATTATCTACTTGTGTATAATCGAAATATTTTATTTGATGTAATATTCGCTACGATGATGGAATGAATTCGTTCGCAATTACGTCTGGAACAGGAATGATTTATTACAATTGTCGTAGTCTTTATGTGAATCCGAATTTCTATATGTATATATATATATATATCGTTACCAAAGCGTGTGTGAATTACTGATTGTAACTTTGTTGAATGCCACTCGTACTCATTTATTTAATTTGAAACTAATTCGTCTGAATAATATTATTGATATGCAAGAATATGCTATTAACATAATCGAAATGACGTTTTTCCTCATGTCGAGCCTGAGATCGATCAATTATCGAACATGTGAGAGACCATTATATCTCTTCATTTAATCGACTATCCATGTAAAAGAATTATACCAATATACAAGAGATAACTTATCGTTGAACCCATATATATTTCTGTATACAAACAAAAACCCTTGATCAATTCAAACCAATTTTAGATTATCATCTGGATTTATAAATCAGTATTACATTTTATGGCGCCCAACGTGGGGCCCGACAAGGGTAAAAGCTTGGATGTCATCTTGATTCGTTAGTAGCAGAATATAAGAGGTAGTGTGCTGTAAAGAAATTTGATGCCTCTCAAGCATACACCTCCTAAGACTCGGTCACGACAGGGTCTTCGAGACCCTATAACTCCACCAATACAAACCGTTAAGCGCAACCGGACAAGAATTGTCCATACCGATAGTTTTAAAGACAGTCAAACTAATCTGTGTGAATCTCTAGGAATGGCTCAACGGATGGATATGGAGGAACAGCTTATGAATATGCGTGAGGAGATGGAGCGCTTGGTTCAGCAGCGTGCTGAATTTGAAAGAAGGCAAAGCGAAATTCAAGGTGTCGATAGTACAACGATGATGGGTGAGCTACGGAGAATGCGGGCTCAGTTAGATGCACAGCAAGTCGAGCTAGAAACGCTAAGAGTAAATCAAGGTCATTCCGTGCGGGATGTTCGTACTCCACCACCCATCCTGGATAATGAAGTAGGTATGTTCAATGGGCTCATACGCGGTTTTCAATCTATAAAATTGGATATTAAATTACCGAAGTTTGAAAGTGATATAAAGTCACATCCGCATGAATTTCTTGAGCATTTAGAAAAATACTTTGTCGTCAAACGAGTAGATCAGGAAGATTGTAAATTGTTAATAATAGAAAATGCACTTGAGGGTCGCGCGAGAATTTGGTTTAACGCAAATCGTCAGGGCTGTCGTACGTATGATGCATTCAAAAGAGCATTTCTACTTGAATTCTTCTCGATTCCGGTGCGTGTTCGCATCAAGACCCAATGGTCAACAAGACGCTATGCCTATGCCGTGGGTTCCTTACAAACATTTTTTTTACAGCAGATTACGGAAGCTCAATATTTTCAGCCACCACTCGAGGTTTATGAGCTAAATTATACGGTTGTCCAGCAGTTGCCTTTGCGTATACGTGAGTCACTCGTCGCCATTGATTTCACTAGTTCGGATGCGGTATCCAGTGCACTCGCATTACTTGATATGGCGAATGATGAGCGTGAACGGACGCGTAGGAGTAATTCGGTTGCTGGTGGTGATTACCGTGGCAGCGTAAATAGCGTGCCTCACAGGTATCCTTCGCCGGTTGATGGTGTTTCTGGGGGCAACCGAGGTAGTCAATACCCTCGGAGACAGAATACTCATAGTTCGTCCCAAAATATGGCTAGGATGCCAACGACTGATGGAAGGAATGCTTCGTGCATCCAGTGCGGTGATCAGGGGTATCCATCTTCCAATCACTTGGCCGGTATGCCAGATTTTAATCATGCAATGCCTCCACCGGGCATACCGAGCTATTCAATGCCACCTCCTCCAATCCAGGATAATGTTAGAGTTAACGAGTCTGACCATTTAAACTGATAGTGGGGGTGTTGAATAAGGGTCCTTCGACACCTCAGTATCCTTTTGACGTTTTTGAGGACCTGATTAAGGGTATCACCGAGGAGCCTAGTCGTGATTTTGACAATGGGCGCTTTCGAAAGTGTCCACAGCTTCTGGTTGATATTTTTGGGGTTCCCATTGCTGCCCTATTAGATTCTGGTAGTCAAGTAACGTGTGTCAGCGAGAGATATTATGAGTATCTTAACAAACATTTTAAGTTGGTCGAACTTCCCGTCACTAATATGGTCATTACAACAGCCGTAGGGAAGAAATTTACGAAAATACAAAAACAGATTCTCCTTGAGTTGACTTGTGGAACTTGTGCGACATCAGCTACTTTCATAGTAATTCCCTCTCTCACGTCTAATATGATTTTGGGAAATGATTGGATGCATAAAAAAAAGGCCATTTTGGATTATAAGCACCTGGCGTTCAGCATTGATGAATATGTAGTGCCCGAAGACAATATTACGTTTGGAATTCCGTGTTCGGAGCGAATACTCGCTTCCTCTGAAGGTGGAATTACATATATACAGGTTATATCGGTTGGCAGCTGGAACAATGCGGTGGTAAAGTCTCAAAAGGTCGAACGAACCGTGGAGGCACGGTCATTCAATAATGTCGATCAGGTTCAATTAAAAAATGACACCGGTAAGATCGTTGTCGACCATTTGAATTCAGGCACTCTAACGCAGGAGGATAGAATGAATGAGGGGCGCTCAAGAAGCCCTCCTCTAAGCCACAAGGATACCCCGCATTTTGAAGGGGACTGTTCTTTGCAGTCCGTGGCTGCCCACTCCCCGGATAAACGTGGTTCAGACTTAGAACCTTTAGTCTGGCGAGAAGAAATTGTTCCCCTGCGAGATGGTAACCAACATGGCAATTATAATAAGAAGAAAAAAACAATAGTGGCACCGTGTGAAATGGTCAAACCGGCACGATGTGCTCCTGAGGCGGATTCGGGTCAGTTAAGGTTATTAATTCCCAGTAATGAGTCCCGAGTTGCACGTCGTGAGGTGGGTCGTACCAACGCAAATTATGTGAAACTTGACAGCCACGAGGTATTGCACATTAAGGGGGATATAGATGGTCCTACCGAAATAATGTGCCCACTTTCCCAAAGTGATGAATTTGTGGAGGTCGCCACTGAAGACGACCTTGACACTTACAGATCTTGTAGGCTATACATCCAGGGAGAGGATCAGAATTTCTTCAACGATATAGATAATCTCGTCAAGACCGTGTTATCATTATCAGGCGAGCAACAAGTCGCATTGAAGCAGTTGCTATGCAAATTTAAACGTTTATTTACTTCTAAGACGGAGGCCGCGGGTTCGTATGAGCACGTCATTAGGTTGACTACACCAAAGACCATCGTACGTCGCTCATACCCGGTTCCATATGCGTTGAGACCGGCGGTCGAAGCTGAACTTGATGAAATGTTGCGGCATGGCATCATTGAGCGATCAAATAGTCCTTATTGTAACCCCTTGAGGATAGTACAAAAGAAAGATGGCCGTCTGCGTATTTGTTTGGACGCACGATTCATAAACCAGATCATTGAATCCGATAACGAGTCACCACCATTGATTAGTGACTTGGTTCAACGATACCATGGAGTTCGGTATATGTCCACTTCGGATCTGGCAAACGGGTATTGGCAGATATCACTAGAAAGGTCGTCGCGCCAGTATACCGCTTTTTTGTACGGCTCGACCCTTTATCAATTCTGTCGTATACCATTTGGACTCAAAACTGCTGGAAGCGGATTTATTCGGGCGATTGGTCAGGTTTTTGATAGACACTTTGATGGGTTCCTTACCGTATATATCGACGATTTACTCATCGCTTCAACGTCCTTTGAGGAGCATATCACCCATCTCGAAGAGGTTTTGACGCGATTGCAGGATAACAACTTCACATTACGGCTGGACAAGTCACATTTCTGTCGTCAGTCTGTTGAGTTTCTCGGATACGTTCTGTCAGTAGATGGTCTCCGGCCTCTTCCGAATAAGTTAAAAATCATTGAGGAATTCGCTGAACCCCGTACCATAAAACAGTTGCAACAATTCTTAGGTATCTGTAATTACTATCGGCAATTCAGCATTAAACACGCTACCTTCGTCGATCCTTTTCGGTCCTTGTTGAAAGGCAAGCATCAGTGGGAATGGACGGCCGATCACAGTAAGGCATTCAAGGAATTAAAGGAAAATTTCGTCAAGTCCATTGAGCTGAAGCATGTAATTCCTGATAAACGGTTTCAGTTGCAAACCGACGCCTCAGATAAGGGAATAAGTGGGGTGTTGTTTCAAACAAACGATACTGGGGAACGATGTGTCATCACTCTAGTCAGCCGCTGTCTTAACATGGCTGAACTCAATTATGGTACGACGGAGAAGGAACTTCTTGCGATCGTGTACTCCGTTCTGAAATGTCATGCGTATCTGATGGGAAGGTGTTTCGAAATTATCACGGATCACAAGGGTTTGAGTTTTCTGAATTCTACGCAATATCACACGGCACGACTCCGAAGATGGTGCTTTGCCTTGTCGCGGTATAATTTCACTGTAACATATTGCCTCGGCAAAGACAATATCATCGCGGACTTCTTTAGTCGCAACCCATCAGGAAAATTTGAAGACGATGAACCCGACATTCTAACGGTGGCGTCAATGCTCAATGTTTTACCCATAAACCTTAATAAGGAGTTCGCGACATGCATGATTCAGAAACTGTCCAAGGATCTGGATAGTTTGCCTGATGATATACGGGATGGTCTGTTGGCAGTTCGAACGTTGCAATCGCAAGACGCCCGTATTACCCATATCATAGATCGCGTAAAGAGGGGTGAACTAACCGACATTTACACTGTTCATAACGATATACTGTTCCGGTTCTACAGTAATACGGAGCGGTGGTTATTAATCATACCTTCGTGTTTGACCCCTCGGATTGTAGAGTATGTCCATTCCAAGCTTGGGCATCCGGGAACATCTAAAACACTCGCTTATGTTCGTCAATACTTCTACTGGGACCACCTCGCTCGGGACATCAAGCAATTCGTACACACATGTGATCTCTGTCAACGCGTCAAGTATTCCAATCAGCCCATGCAAGGGGAATATTGTATGATCAAGGTAACCAGACCCGGGGAACTGGTGACCGTCGATTTCTATGGACCACTGCCGCGATCCACAGGAGGGGTGCAATACTTATTTGTAATGCTTGATGCAGTCTCGAAATATGTGAAGTTGTACCCCGTCAAAAGAGCCACAACCCGAATTGTTCTGAAGAAAACCATCGACCATTATATTCCGGAATTGGGCAAACCCGACGCCATTCTCGCGGACAATGGTACACAATTTACCTCTGCTCACTGGAGAAACTGCCTCGAGAGACACGACATCAAGGTTAGGTTCTGTTCCATCCGAAATCCCCAAGGAAATCCGACTGAGAGGGTTATGAGAGAGCTGGGACGTTTGTTCCGAACGCTGTGTAATGACGCACACTCCAGTTGGGCTAGGCATGTTCCGCGGATTGAGTCAATGCTTAATATCGTGACTCACTTGAGTACTGGGTATACCCCGTTTGAGTTGCAGTTGGGTCGTGCACCTCAGAATGAGATCGAACGTTTCGTCTCATTCCCGGCTAGTGAAGAGGTAACCCATGAGAGAAAAATCATCCTCGCGAATGAACAAATGCAACGTAGTTTTGAGAAGCGTTGTCGGTCTCAAAAGACTAAATCGACTATCGTGCTTGAGGTGGGCGATTAGGTGTTACTTCGAGTCCCGTACCCATCAAGTGCTTTCCAAAGTTTAACGACAAAGTTTTTTCACTTATTTTATGGTCCGTATCGGATCTCTAAGCTTTTTGGAAATAATGCATATCAACTCGTCCATATAACGGGCTCCAATGCCGTAAAAGGGGTTTATAATCGCCGAAGCCTTCGCAAATATCACGAGCCTATTTAGCATATTGTCTACGTCGAATACACCTTTAGTTTCGTTTTAAGTCCACGGTGCGTATGCGGCCTAATTCACGTAGGTGTTTGTCTATCTTTGTAAACAATAATTTTTGTCATCGCTCTCTGAGTCTATATAAACATATAAAAAAAAAAAAAAAAAAAAAACGATGACAAAAAATGAAGGGGGATAGATGTAACCGCTCGTTTGACCGTTCTGTATGCCAAACGATAATCGTAAATCGTGTAGATCAGATGATGGTATTTAGTTATCGTCGTACTTGAGTTACCGACAGCCGCGCGGATCACCCGTAGATCCCTCGGCCTTATATTCCCATGTTTCGTGCTATCATCGTCTAATCGCGGTTACATGCACACTACTCTTCCCAGTCACTGAGTAGCCGTGTCCGTGGTATGACATATCGTATGTGCCGTGCTAGGACATACGTAAACGATTTCTTGATTTAAAAGTTATATTGGGCTGCACGAGGCTCAGAGCGTCATCCTGCACCCTATAAGGTATTTATAAATTGTATATATATTTACAACGTAATTTAAACATGGTACAGCGATGCCAAGCGACTGAAATATCTCTTAAAAGGATTTCAGTGGCTGGGCTTTATTTACCGCGCCTGTGTGAAAATTCTGCGATCGTAATTTTTATTACCACGGTCAAATGAAATAATATGGAAATAAAAGACTACTAAATCATCGCATCCTGAGTTGTTGGATGGAGATTCTAAAGAGCACCGAAGCGGCTGCATTTGATGTATTGTATATGCTACCAACAACGGTCATCGGTTCGCCAGTAAGCGACTTCGCATTACCGTCGACGCTGTTAAACGAAGAGCGACGATGTAAACATGAGATTCCAGATAAGTCGTGCTTTCTTTTATATGGTCTATGATATATATCATAGTATCTTCACGTTGGCATTGTATTTATATTCGTGATTTATACGTAAATACCTCGATTCAGAACAGAGGAGTGTCATCGTTGAGATTTGTAAATTATCTACTTGTGTATAATCGAAATATTTTATTTGATGTAATATTCGCTACGATGATGGAATGAATTCGTTCGCAATTACGTCTGGAACAGGAATGATTTATTACAATTGTCGTAGTCTTTATGTGAATCCGAATTTCTATATGTATATATATATATATATATCGTTACCAAAGCGTGTGTGAATTACTGATTGTAACTTTGTTGAATGCCACTCGTACTCATTTATTTAATTTGAAACTAATTCGTCTGAATAATATTATTGATATGCAAGAATATGCTATTAACATAATCGAAATGACGTTTTTCCTCATGTCGAGCCTGAGATCGATCAATTATCGAACATGTGAGAGACCATTATATCTCTTCATTTAATCGACTATCCATGTAAAAGAATTATACCAATATACAAGAGATAACTTATCGTTGAACCCATATATATTTCTGTATACAAACAAAAACCCTTGATCAATTCAAACCAATTTTAGATTATCATCTGGATTTATAAATCAGTATTACACAAATAATTCAATTGTGGAATTGAAAAATGGGAAAATAGGTTTCATAGAGAACATTTGCCGAATTTCCAATAATGAAAAATGTTAAATTGCTATTTTTTTAAGAATGTTAAAATTACAGCAAATGCAAAGTTCCAATAACCATGAATCCGTAACACATATTAGAAAATGTCATGAATATCCCAACAATCGTGTAAAATGTCAAGCCATCGATTTGGGAAAACCTTGTATTTTCATGAATTTCGAGAAAAAACAATATATAGCGAAAATTCCATATGGTTGTTTGCATGATTAAGACTTCGTGTGTATGATGAAGCGAATGCCATCATGAATTGTTAAATTTTCACGTCTTTCTAGTAATAAGTTGATATTTTTGAAGTAATATTGTCTAAATTGCAAGAAAACGCAAGATCTGTACATGCCATTGTATAAATATGAAAGATAATCTTGCGATTTTGTGCAATTGATGCCACTGAAAGTTGAATTCTGTTTTCTAATGTTCTAGCTTGTATTATCGTGGATGTGTTCTTGAATACAAATTAAATATTTTATCTTAAACATATACTTGTTTTATATGTTTACTACTTTCTACCGTTTCCCGGAATTTAGAAAATAAAACAAAGGATTTTAATTAAAATGAGAAAATATGAGAAATGCTGAAAAAAAGGTAAGAAATTTCTTATATTTCTCTGATCTTCTATTTGTCATCTTTGGTTAATAATAATGACCAGAGATGATCTAAGAAAATATGAGAAATGCTGAAAAAAGGTAAGAAATTTCTCATATTTCTCTGATCTTCTATTTGTCATCTTTGGTTATTAATAATGACCAGAGATGATCTAAGAAAATATGAGAAAATTGAGAAACCTGAAAAAATATGAGAAATGAGTTGAACATGAGAATTTTGAGAATCTAAAAATCATACGAAAGAATGAGAAAGTATGGGAAACATGAGAAAAATGAAAAAATATGAGAAATCCTGAGAAATTTCTCATCTTTTCTTACATTTTCTCACATTTCCTCAGGTTTCTCAGATTTAATCCGGTATTATTTCCACCAGGGAAGCTTTATTTAATTATAAATAAGAAAAATTATATGTATACACAATAATATTTTCGCGGAGTGTTATTCGAATGATTAATTGCAAAAATGATACAAATTTAATAATACATTAAAATAAGACACCCGGTATATATATGAAAATTATCAAAAAAAGCAACGGTATACTTTTCTACATATTTCAATAGCAGGTAGTCCCGGACCCCTGCTGTGTGCCTCTGCGTCGACCCTTACCTAACAAAGCAGCTGCTCGGCGTCGCGTATTTCTAACCTCAAAAGTACAAAGGCAGATACGGGCAGAATTTTCTTCCAGATTCTATTACAAAACATCGTAAACTATATGCTCCATTCTCTCCATTCATCTCAACTTCTTGATTCCCGCTGAATAGATAACTTTTTTGCTAATTTACGGTAAAAATTTTTACAAGAAAAACCATTATGTAGACACATCTTTGACATGATTTCTAACACACGCGGGTATAAATTAATGAAAACGTTATATACGTAAATATTCTACATACCTTTCTTAACACCCTCCATCAAACAGAATTGAAAAAGGACACTGGAGTAAAAAGTTACACGCACTTAAAGTAGCAGTGAATTTCGGAGCCGCTACACGTGGTTTACGCTGTGCCGAGAATGGGTAACTTTGAACTAACGTAGCGTCTCAGGTATAAAAGATATCTCACTTCCCTTTTGGAATAACAAACAGCAAAGCCCCCCTACAAGATTCTATGGTACTAAACTCATTCGGTGACTATCATTTTTTCGATTTTTGGGCACCTTTTTTCAGATCTGTCCCACTGTGCGATGGGACATGCACTTGCTGAGCAGCGCTTTACTTCTTACGAAAATATATGAAAATGGCTCGATGACTGGTTTGCCTCAAAAGAGCAACAGTTTTTTTGGCGTGGCTTCCACAAATTGTCAGACAGGTGGGAAAAATGTATAGCTAGCGATGGGCGATACTTCGAATAAAATATTTGTTATCATTTTCATACAATAAACGTGTATTTTCTATACAAAAATTCTGGTTTTATATTTATAGACCTGGTAAGAGCTGCGCGGGGGGAAGAGGAACTGTAACTTCCTAGTCTTTCTCTGAGAGGATTCTAAAAAAGAAAGAGATAATACGTGCATTGCAGTCTAGAGTTTTGAGATCCAAATCAAACCAAAATTATTATTTCCATTGGAATGCGAGTTTTATTTTGAGTGAGGAATTAAAGTCAGTGCTAGTGAGGAACGAAGCCTGGAGAGAGAGCAAAGACAGGCGAGGTATTTAAATAATACAAGAAATAATTAGTGAAACACTGACACTGATATAAATTAAGATAGATTTAAGTGGATAGGTTTAACTAAATCGAATTAAGTGAATATAATTAGGCGGATAGGACTAAGGATATAGAAAAGATTCAATAGAATTAGGTGAATAGTGGTTCAGAAGTTAGAATTAACGAGCGTAGCATTTAAACCAGTAGAATAAGCTAGACAAGTGTGAGCAAGTCGATTTAAAGAGGAAAGCAAAGAAGCGACCCGAGTGATAGATAGAGAGGGACATAGGAACGAGTGAGATATCAGTTTTAAGAGCGAGTACGAGACGTCTGACGGTGTGTGTGTGCATCGAGCGTACATCTCAATACCAGCGTCCGATACAACAACAGATCTTCAAGCCGGGTATACCGAGCATCCATGTAAATGTGATATAAGATAAGGATTGTGAAAATACTCATCGGAAT
This sequence comes from Cylloceria caligata, assembly GCA_963942595.1. Classification (NCBI taxonomy): domain Eukaryota; kingdom Metazoa; phylum Arthropoda; class Insecta; order Hymenoptera; family Ichneumonidae; genus Cylloceria; species Cylloceria caligata. The sequence goes on from OZ012705.1 coordinate 62,458,434, forward strand.
TACTGAATTCAATGCATTGTACGGGTTATCGGTGGCGAGAAACCGAATACTGACATTTTATTTAAATTGCTTTGGTTAATAAACCCTATTCTCACCTACCTCGAAGTCTAATATTAATTAATCCTGTGAACGAGTTCGAATTTCCCACGAAAAATAAAAATAATTGATAACGATAAAAATTACCGTTACAATATGTAATTAAAAATATAGATGACTTAGTCCCAACAGGTTAATGTGTCCGGCGGCACAATAGAACAGAGCATGCTCGCAGCAGTGCTTATTATAGTCAAGTACAGAACGCGCCATTAACTCTTCGCATAATAAAGAAATATATCGCTATTAAAATAAAAGTTTATTCTTTAACCCGCTCACCCACTCCTGCTCAGACAGGTTATGGGCCCAGTTAACGATTAGATGTGGAAAAAGGGTGTGAACGCGGTGCGAATTATCGAGGCGAGCAACAAGTGGCGCGCTACGTAAGTCGGCCTTTGTTACAATGCCGGTCTTAGCGTTTCGGCAGAAAGTGCATTCGCGAATAGATTCAACGATGTCGGTTGGAATTTCGGTGAAGGGTGTGAAGCCTTTCGATGGAACGAATTTCCAGGGCTGGAAAGCCCAAGTGAACGCGCTATTCGTAATGAACGATGTTCTGGACGTCGTTGATGGCACGCGGGAAGTGCCGGCCGAGGGAGCGGGACAAGCGACCGCGCGGAAGAAAAACATAAAAGACGATGCAACGGCGAAGTTCATCATTCTATCCAATCTCGACGAAACGCAACAAGTTTGTGTGCTATCGTGTATTTCTGCGAAAGAAATGTGGGATAAAATATGTTTAATTCACGAACAGAAGACCGTGTCAAATAAGTTAGGACTCTGTTACGTCCCCGAATATGCAATATTCTTGACGTCACTGCGTGGCTCAGCCAGAGCCCCTGCAGTGGGGGCTCAAGACAAGAAAACGGGCCCCTCGCTTGTTTAAGATAAGGACTAAAATCTCTCTACTACATCGGGTGCGTGGGAGATGGCAAGACCTAGCCAACCAGCACCAGGATCTTGCCCTCTCCAGCCCCTATCACTACATTAGATAAGAAATATTGTAAGGGCAGACTCCTTGTAAGGCACCAGGAGTGTGGGAGACGGAGAGTTCCTAACCAATTAAGCCAGAGGAACTCGCCCTCTCCAACCCCTGGGAATAGCACTGGAAGGAGCATCGACACAGTATAAAAGGGCCGGAATGTGGCCCTTTTCATCAGTTCTCTCCAAATCTTCAACACCATTAAAACTCTTTTAGCCAGTGTCAAGTGAGTAAGGAGAAATCCTTGTGTATTTTTAGTAATAACCACTCCAAACCCCTAAACCTCGGCGAGTAACGCGGACCACTGCGGACTCACCACTCCAACCCCTAAAACTCGGCGAGTAACGCGGACCACTGCGGACTCACCACTCCAACCCCTAAACCTCGGCGAGTAACGCGGACCACTGCGGACTCACCATCCCGATCTCACTCCTCGGCGAGTAACGCGGACCACTGCGGACTCACCATTCCAATACCTAACCTCGGGAGTAACGCGGACCACTGCGGACTCCCACATTTTCCAAAAATCCATTCCGAGCAAGGAGTAACGCGGACCACCGCGCACTCTGCGTTTATATTCCTCCCCGTGGTATCTGACTAACTCATGGGAAAACAGAAACGTGGAGGGCGCAAAGCTGCGTTAAGGAAACTCCAGGCCCAATACCAGGGGTATTCAAAGCCCGGTCAAGAAGCTTATTTTACCAACGAGTATTTGGAATCTAATAACTTAACGTCCAACACCCACCTTAAATACGAATTAATTAAAATAGATTACCTGATTAAATGTTTAAAGCCTAAATTCATTCCGACAACAGATCCGCGATTTGACTTTTATTCAAAAATAGAACAAGTTAACAACTAAAGTTATTCATCAAATCGTTAGCCCGGATCCCTGACCAATTAGCAGTAGCTAAGGTCAAAAACAGGGCAATTAAATAAAGTGTTTGTTACCTGGACGTAACATACCTATTTTTGGTGACAGCGGTGGGATTGTAATAACGATTTGAAAAAAAAAAAAATGCCAATTGAGCATACTCCAAATAAAAAAAACAGCTACCGAAACCCCACAAACGAGTAACGAGTCAGGAACCACGAACACCCAATCCTTAAGCCCAGCCGATTCACAATTAGCCGACGAAATGCCTTTGGGAAATTCACAAATTGTATCTCTTAAAGATGCAGTCGAAGTGGTTTTAGAATTCGACGGGGAAAACATTCCCGTATATCAATTCATAGAAAGCTGCGAGGAAGCACTGGTAATGCTTCCCTCGAACGCCGAAATAAACTTAGTTAAATTAATTAGGACAAAAATTATAGGGGAGGCTAAGAGATCAATTCAGGGTAATAAATTCGAAACACTTAACGCATTAACAAAATTTTTAAAGAGTCTATATTCACCTGCTAGGACCGTAAATCGAGTGCGTCGCGAGTTAGGAAGTGTGATCCAGTTAGAAAATGAAAATATAATAAAATATATAAATCGGGTTCGAGAAATAGGGAACCATATCCTCGAGGCATATAAAAGCAATAACGACGGAGTTTTGTCAGACGCAGACGGAGCTTCAACAGAAAGCGAGTGCATTGAGAGTTTCCTAGACGGTCTTAAACCAGACATACAGATACGAATGAAAAGGACGTACGAGACCCTCACAGACGCCGGGACAGACGCGTTAAATATTGACAGGAAACAGACGGCAATCAAAGATCTGCGTAAAACGCAACCCAGAGATAAGGCTGCACCCCGCTACGGAACGGTAGGATCAGTGTCGAGGGGGCCCACGGTATGCCAGATATGCGAGCGGCCCGGACATACTGCCACCACCTGTTGGTATAGGCATCAGGGCGCCGGACCCTCGACGAACACTCGTAATCAGTCTAGCCTAATACCGAACGTAAACCTTCCTAATAAAAAAAATAATAACGATAAGTCATGCCGATACTGTAAAAAAGAGGGACACAGTATAGAAGAGTGTAGGAAACGCGAATATAATAATAAAATGCGTAACCAGGGAAACTCAAGCAGTCTCCAGAGGAACGGGGCAACCCCGGAGACGCAACAAAAACATGCCCCACACAAAACATTACTAGTAACTCAAAACATACACACAGACGACTCCGAATAGCACACGTCAATTTAAGACGACGTTGCCGACCCCCAACAATACAGATAGAGTCATCAGTTGTAAATTCCCCCGTGGAATTAATGGTCGATTCTGGTTCTGAACCAAATCTTGTAAAAAAGGCGTATGTCCGGTCAGGGTCTCAAATAGATCAGCTAGATATATTGGAGTTGCATGGAATAACGGCGAACCTCGTAGAAACCCTAGGGTCTTTCTCAGTAGACATCTTAGGATGTCCAGTCGTGTTCCATATTGTTGCAAATAATTTTCCGATTGAACAAGCTGGGATATTGGGTAACGATTTCTTTCAAAAATACAAGGCCACGATTGATTACAAAGGACACTGTCTGTGTTGGAGGGATAACAAAATTAGATTTTCAAGTCCGGAAATAGTAACAATTCCAGCGCGATCTATTTCAACATTTTACATAAGAGTAAAAAACGAAGAAATTCCGGAAGGTTATCTACCAAAACTAAAAATCGGAGAAGACATTTATTTTGGTAGAGCACTCGTCACGAACACACAAGGCATCGCGTACACCAAAATCTATAATACGAGAGAAGAAGATATTGAAGTCGAAGTTCCTACTCTAACTCTTCAGGAATTTGAAGAGAATAAGAATACTAACTCTACAAAAACCTCTAAATCAACAAACTCAACAAAATCTACAAACTCTACAAACTCCTCTAAATCAAGCACGCTCTGCCTGAAAAACTCGGAAAACACCGAACAGGAAAACCGTGTATCAAACTCTACAAACTCCTCTAAATCAAGCACGCTCTGCCTGAAAAACTCGGAAAACACCAAACAGGAAAACCGTGTATCAAACTCTACAAACTCCTCTAAATCAAGCACGCTCTGCCTGAAAAACTCGGAAAACACCGAACAGGAAAACCGTGTATCAAACTCTACAAACTCCTCTAAATCAAGCACGCTCTGCCTGAAAAACTCGGAAAATACCGAACAGGAAAACCGTGTATCAAACTCTACAAACTCCTCTAAATCAAGCACGCTCTGCCTGAAAAACTCGGAAAATACCGAACAGGAAAACCGTGTATCAAACTCTACAAACTCCTCTAAATCAAGCACGCTCTGCCTGAAAAACTCGAAAAACACCGAACAGGAAAACCGTGTATCAAACTCTACAAACTCCTCTAAATCAAGGACGCTCTGCCTGACAATCGCAAAAAATGCAGAACAGGCAAACCGTGTACAAAAAATTAAAAACCTATTACGCCTCGAACACTTAAATTCCGAGGAAATAGAGAGCATAGATGAATTATTAGAAGAAAGTGCGGAACTATTTTATATTCCGGGAGAGAAATTAGGGGCTACTACACGTTTAGAACACCCCATAACTACAGTCGACGAGCATCCAATAAATACTCGTCAATATCGCTATCCACAAATCCATAAGGATGAAATCACGCGACAAGTAAAAGAATTGTATGACGGAGGCATAATTAAAACCTCCCAGTCGCCATATAACAGTCCTGTATGGATTGTTCCAAAGAAACCAGACTCGAAAGGTAATAAACGTTGGAGGATGGTACTCGATTTTCGCGAACTCAACGAAAAAACAATTGGGGATTCATATCCTTTACCAAATATCACAGACATTTCAGATCAACTTGGTGGAGCTAAATATTTCTCAGTATTCGATCTTGCATCTGGGTTCCACCAAATTAACGTAAAACCAGAAGATTCCCACAAAACAGCTTTTTCAACACCCTTTGGGCATTATGAGTTTTCTCGAATGCCCTTCGGTTTAAAAAATGCTCCAGCGACTTTCCAAAGATTAATGGATCGAGTTTTAAGCGGGTTACAAGGGATAGAGTTGTTCGTTTATCTAGACGATATTGTTATTTATGCATCGTCGTTGCGAGAACACCAAATTAAATTTAAAAAATTAATAACCCGTCTGAAACAATCTAATCTCAAGTTACAACCGGATAAATGCGAATTCTTGCGCAAAGAGGTCACTTATTTAGGGCATTTAATAACAGAAGAAGGAATAAAACCAGACCCAAAGAAAATCGAGGCAGTAAAAAGCTATCCAGCTCCCAGAAACGTTAAGGGAGTGCGACAATTCTTAGGGTTAACCGGATACTATCGTAGATTTGTAAAAGGATACTCTAAAATCGCCAAACCGATAACGAACCTGTTAAAGAAGGATACCTTATTCTTGTGGGGAGAAAGGGAGCGCTCGGCTTTTGAAAAACTAAGAGAAATTCTATGCAAAGAACCGATACTGAAACATCCAGATTTTACCAAACCATTTCTAATTACAACAGATGCATCGGGATATGCGATCGGAGGCATATTATCCCAAGGTGAAATAGGAAAAGATTTACCAATTGCCTATATTTCAAGAACTTTAAATGGTGCAGAAAAAAATTATGAGGTCTATGAAAAAGAAGCTTTAGCTATAATTTACGCCGTTAAACAATTTCATCCATATATTTACGGGAGAAAATTTACAATAATCACTGACCATAAGCCACTAGTTTGGTTCAAAAATTCTAAAGATCCAACCTCTCGAGTAACGAAATGGAGATTCAAATTAAGGGATCACGAGTATGATATAATCTACAAAGCAGGAAAAATGAACGTAAATGCGGACGCTTTATCACGCAATCCAGTAGAATTAAATGTTCATGCCATTCAAAATAACGAAAATTTAACAAACAAAATAGTTACGCAAGCTGACATTCACGAAGAACCAAAATCCAAAGAAAGCGAATTACGATTAAGAAAAGGTATGCGAAATAGAAGGGAACCCCGGAGGTTGCGAGATGAGTTAGACGATCAGGTCGATGCAGCTATCAAAACTAAAGCCAAATATAAAAATAAAGAATTCACAGATAAAAACAATCGCTCAAAACAAACTCAACAAGCAGTACAGACAAGTTACGACGAAATAAGAAATGAATCAAGTGATTCAGAATTCGCGAACGATAGTAGCAATGACGAAAAACAGGGACAGAAGGAAGAAGATGAAGGAGGAGGAACAGAGGCAATAGGAATCAACGAACACAATGCAGTAGGGAAAATTCGATATCCGCGTAATATATTAGAATCCAAGGACCAATTATTCATGAGAAGGGATAATTATGCGTATTTTATCTCAGAAACCGGAGAACCACGCGATGTAGGATCGTCACAGTTAAAAGAACGAGACGATTTTCCAAAATTCGAAAATGTAAAATTAGGAGTCGCTCAAGCAAAAGGCCACAAAAATAAAATCCATATCGGGTTGCCGATAAGTAGGTTCAAAGAGGGACTATCAATCGTTATGGCTGACATAGAAAAAACATTGCGGAGTCTAGTAGAAATCTTAAATCAAAAAGAGATAAAGACAATCAGTATTGCCAAAACGAACGAAATAGAGACTATAAACTGGAAAATAATTCGACGAATTTTATGTGAGAACAGTGAGTTGACAACGACTAAAATAATTATTTGTACCGGAACAATTCAACATGTAGAGCCATCAAAACGTAACGACGTAATTAAAGAAATGCACTCCTCTGCTATTGGTGGACACAAAGGAGTTTCAAAAACTTATAGTAGGATCAGGCAGCGTTATTGTTGGGAAAACATGAAGTTAGATATACAACAATTTATAAGAAATTGTTTAGCGTGTCAATTAAAAAAATTAGTACGAGTGAAAAACAAAAATCCAATGATAATTACAGATACGCCTAAATCGGCATTCGACAAGGTTGCTATGGATATTGTAGGGCCTCTAGCCAGAACGAAAGATAATAACGAATACATACTGACAATCCAAGACCAACTAACAAAGTATTCATTGGCAATCGCTCTACCGAACGCAACAGCAGTCACGATAGGCAATGCCTTGGTAAAAAGATTTATTTGCATTTTTGGAGCGCCAAGATCTGTCCTTACCGATCAAGGTAGCAATTTTCTCAGCAAGGTATTGAAAAGTCTTGCAAAACAATTCAAAATCCAGCAATTCAGAACTACAGCATTTCATCCTCAATCCAATGGTTCCATTGAAAGATCCCATCATGTCCTGGGGGAATATTTGAAACAATTTGCAAATCGGGAACAGGAATGGGATGATTGGTTGGAACTTGCTACTTTCTCATATAACACAAGCACCCATGAGGGAACTAGACACACTCCATTCGAATTAATTTTCGGGAAACTAGCAAGAATCCCATCCAGCGATCCCCTAATTGACGAATTCGAGACCACGTACGATGATTATCTCACAAATTTAGTAACTCGTTTACATGAACTTCAAAATCTAACTCGAGACAACTTAATAAGTGCCAAAATAAAATCCAAGGGATTTTATGATAAAAAAATCAAACCTCAGACTCTAAAGATTGGTGATTTCGTGTTTCTCCAAAAAGGGCCCAAACCTGGAAAATTAGAGGACCATTATACTGGCCCTCATGAGGTTCTAGAGACAAATCCAAAAGGAAATATCAAAATTCAAATTAAAAACAAATCTCGAGTTGTAAATATTAATAGATTACGTCTCTCTTATATCACACCATAAAAACCACCAGTAAATTCAATAATACAAAAAAATATATACCATTTAATTCTTTTATTTTCAGCAAAAAAAAAAAAAAAAAAAAAAAAATTCCAACGAACGGAAAAAGGCGAAAGAAAAAGATTGAACAATTAATTACGTGGCCATACACTCGAACTAGTTAATAAATAAAACTGTTACTATTTTAAAAATAATTATGGGCATGTTAAGCCTAACATTGTTATTATGGACAGTAGTGCAAACATCCGCGATTATCGGATACGACTGCGGATCGTCAAATTTAAATATCACTACTGTATCACTAATAGATGTGGGCCAGTGCGATATAGCCGAACCTGAAATCATCGCAGACCCGATCTATATTCAATTACTACAATTAAACGAATTTACACACAACAAGATTATCCAATGTAAGGTAGAAATACATCGAATCATTTATTATTGCGGAATGAGTTCGCATGTGTCAATAGTGGCACATGGGCAGTTAGAATATTTATCAGATTTGTCACGGGACGCCTGTCAACAATTACACATCTCAGGAATACTTAGAATTGGGAATGCTCTCATTACTGATGTACGCAAAAACCAAACGGCGACTCGTAGTATAACTTTAGCAGGATCAGTAAAAAACGACGGATCTTGTCACGGGTCACAGTATTCCGATCCGTACGGAAGCTGGGACGATGTAGTAGTGCAAGGCACGGTTAAAATCACTCTAGTAGAGTATGAAGCCACCGTAAATTTAAACGCAAATAGAATTAATCTAAAATCTGGAACGACGTGCCTATTTACGGAACAAAACTGCATAGATCTCGAAGGAGGACAGACCTTTTGGGATTCATTACCAGACGACAGTTGCAAATTCAATAGGTACAATGTACTGTACGAAGGAATAGCGAAAAGAATAAAAGATGTAGGTCACACCTATTCCCAAACGGTCTATACCCTTTCAACTCAAGATACAACGTTCGCATTAACAAAGAAATCAGAAAAATTGTTGTGCGGTTACACGTTAATACGCACAGAACATCCGAAATTACTTATATTCGAAACTAGAAAAGGAGAAACATTCGCAAAGCCCAGTCCAATAGTTGTAGAGAATCTAGATATATTTGCGTATATGAACTCAAAATTTATTTTTGTCGAAAAACATATTCGAAATCAAATCAATCAATTGTATCTCGACGTTTTGACCCAACGATGCAACCTCGAACAACAAGTACTGAGGAATGCTCTCGTCATCGCAACCCAGTCACCTGACGAATTCGCCTACCACCTGATGAAGGGACCTGGATACATGGCAGTAGTCGCGGGTGAAGTCGTTCACATTATCAAGTGTATCCCAGTCGACGTTACGATACGGCGAACTGGAAATTGTTATCATCAACTACCAGTGTCCAGAGGGAATCAGGATTTATTTCTGTCACCACGAACACATATTATCATGCAAACAGGAGCGGAAATAACCTGTGACGCTTTACTTCCGACGCAGTATCTCCTGGCCGACTCTTGGTATAAAATGTTACCTGGACCAATACAGAGTTTGCCACCAACAGTCATCAAGCCAATGACCAAACCTACTTGGAAGTACACCAACCCAGCATCCTTGGCAACAAGCGGAATATATACAAAGGAGGATCTCGATAAACTCAGGGACCATATCATGTTCCCTATCGAAAAACCTGCTGTTTTAAATACGATCGCCCGAGGAGTTTCTGGACAACCAATTCAGTCTCAGGGCCTAGCATTTTCTAATATGTTGGGTACAGACGGACTACAAGACCTCGTTGATTCCGTATGGAATAACATGTGGGGCCGATTCGTATTCTTCGGAACCGCGAGTGCTGGGATCATCGGGATAATAGTTCTAATCAGAACAATCAAACTCATCGTGGATACAATCATTCATGGTTATGCGCTACATACTGTATACGGATGGTCTTTATTTCTACTTGGAGCCATCTGGGATTCAGTCACGCATCTCCTTCTACATTTGAGGAGAGACGCAAATAAAAACCCAACTGGAGCAAAAAACATTGCGGAATCGCAAGAACTCACTGAAATCCATGTACCGACCACCCGAGACGAGGACCAGCCAACAACAGAGCAAACCATCAGGAACTTTTCATTAAGGAGGTAAACAGTCTACAAGATCAGCTACGTCGAAAAACGTTCGAGATGCACTTGTAATAAAACAAAATATTTATGTAACCCTCTTAGATTTAATCCAAAATACGTAATTGATTACCAAATTTAAATTAACTAAAACATCCTACTTGCTTTATATAAACTTTCTATCAAATGTCACCTTTATAACATTTCTCTACGCCGACATTTGATCTCAGTGGGGAGGTGTTACGTCCCCGAATATGCAATATTCTTGACGTCACTGCGTGGCTCAGCCAGAGCCCCTGCAGTGGGGGCTCAAGACAAGAAAACGGGCCCCTCGCTTGTTTAAGATAAGGACTAAAATCTCTCTACTACATCGGGTGCGTGGGTGATGGCAAGACCTAGCCAACCAGCACCAGGATCTTGCCCTCTCCAGCCCCTATCACTACATTAGATAAGAAATATTGTAAGGGCAGACTCCTTGTAAGGCACCAGGAGTGTGGGAGACGGAGAGTTCCTAACCAATTAGGCCAGAGGAACTCGCCCTCTCCAACCCCTGGGAATAGCACTGGAAGGAGCATCGACACAGTATAAAAGGGCCGGAATGTGGCCCTTTTCATCAGTTCTCTCCAAATCTTCAACACCATTAAAACTCTTTTAGCCAGTGTCAAGTGAGTAAGGAGAAATCCTTGTGTATTTTTAGTAATAACCACTCCAAACCCCTAAACCTCGGCGAGTAACGCGGACCACTGCGGACTCACCACTCCAACCCCTAAAACTCGGCGAGTAACGCGGACCACTGCGGACTCACCACTCCAACCCCTAAACCTCGGCGAGTAACGCGGACCACTGCGGACTCACCATCCCGATCTCACTCCTCGGCGAGTAACGCGGACCACTGCGGACTCACCATTCCAATACCTAACCTCGGGAGTAACGCGGACCACTGCGAACTCCCACATTTTCCAAAAATCCATTCCGAGCAAGGAGTAACGCGGACCACCGCGCACTCTGCGTTTATATTCCTCCCCGTGGTATCTGACTAACTCATGGGAAAACAGAAACGTGGAGGGCGCAAAGCTGCGTTAAGGAAACTCCAGGCCCAATACCAGGGGTATTCAAAGCCCGGTCAAGAAGCTTATTTTACCAACGAGTATTTGGAATCTAATAACTTAACGTCCAACACCCACCTTAAATACGAATTAATTAAAATATCAGGGGTACAAATTGAAAATGCGGGTTTGATAACAGATGGCGTTACTAACGCTATACGCATCAGGCAGTACTGTGACTATGTTCATGTCAAAGCTACGTCTTATAGCTTTAATTTTCAGTATGTGTCAATTTGTCGCAGTGTCAAATTCATAGTTTTTTTGAGCTCTCAATATGTCGAGTTTCGTGCCAACAAAACAGCATTTGCGGGAAGTTTTAATTTACTTCTTTAATTTGAAGAAAAGTGCTGCTGAAGCACATCGATTGGTCTCCGAGGCTTATCCGAGTCATGTTCCATCGGTTTCAACGTGCGAGAGATGGTTTGTGCGGTTTAGAAGTGGTGATTTTGACGTTGAGGACAAAGAGCGGCCGGGCCAAGTGAAAAAGTTTGAGAATGCTGAATTGGAGGCAATACTCAATGAAGACTCGTGTCAAACTCAACAAGAGCTCGCAGATTCATTGGGAGTGACACAACAAGCCATTTCCCATCGTATAAAAGCCCTCGGAATGATCCAAAAGCAAGGACATTGGGTGCCGTATGAGCTGAAGCCGAGAGACGTCGAGCGCCGTTTTTTTGCATGCGAACTGCTGCTCGAACGGCAAAAACGGAAGGGTTTTTTGCATCGCATTGTCACTGGTGATGAAAAGTGGATCCATTACGATAACCCGAAGCGCAAAAAATCATATGGTTACCCCGGCCATGCATCATCATCGACGGCCAAACCAAATATTCACGGCGCCAAGCTCATGCTCTGTATTTGGTGGGACCAGCTGGGTGTGGTGTATTATGAGCTATTGAAATCGAACGAAACCATCACAGGAGCACTATACCGAACTCAATTGATGCGTTTGAGCCGCGCACTCAAAGAAAAACGGCCACAATACGAGCAAAGACACGACAAAGTAATTTTGCAACATGACAACGCTCGGCCACATGTTGCAGCGCCGGTCAAAACATACCTACAAACGCTGAAATGGGAAGTCTTACCCCACCCGCCGTATAGCCCAGATATTGCTCCTTCCGATTACCACCTTTTCCGATCGATGACACATGGCCTAGCTGACCAGCGCTTCCATTCTTACGAAGAAGCCCAAAAATGGGTCGATGACTGGATAGCAGCCAAGCCGGCCGAATTTTTTCGCGACGGTATCCGTAAATTGCCAGAAAGATGGGAAAAAGTTGTGGCTAGCGATGGACAATACTTTGAATAATTCATTTGTTACCATTTTTTCAGAATAAACGTTCAAAAATAGAAAAAAATCCCGCATTTTCAATTTGTACTCCTGATAGATTACCTGATTAAATGTTTAAAGCCTAAATTCATTCCGACAACAGATCCGCGATTTGACTTTTATTCAAAAATAGAACAAGTTAACAACTAAAGTTATTCATCAAATCGTTAGCCCGGATCCCTGACCAATTAGCAGTAGCTAAGGTCAAAAACAGGGCAATTAAATAAAGTGTTTGTTACCTGGACGTAACAACTCCTTCAAAAGTTTCATGCGTATCGGATGAGTGAAGCGGATACGGCGGTACAGCATGTGGCCAGGGTAACGAACATGGCGAGTCAGCTCAAAGACGTTGGTGAAAACGTATCAGATAGTACAGTAATGGCGAAAATTCTCGCAAATTTGACCACGAGGTTTAGCATGCTACAGGTGGCTTGTGACATCGTAGATCCCGCGCGACAAACGCTTGATAACCTGCAGGAAAGGCTAATTAGAGAGGACGCGCGGCTCAGTAGTGAAGAAGACGCTTCGGGAGCGTTGGCCGCGACGGCTAAAAATAAATACTCTCGAGGATCAAAAAGTAGTCCGAACAAAAGGACTGAAAATAAAAATAAAAAAATACAGTGCTACAAATGACATATCGCGGACATATCGCGAATCAGTGTAGAAACAAAAGGAAGCCGCGCAACGATGGTGAAAAATCCAGTGACTGTGCATTTGTGGTGCAAACAGACAAAAATTCGGTTGCGTCGAGTCCAAAAAGCACGGTAAATGCTCGTGATCTGTGGACAAGGAATCATATAATGGCGGCCGATCAAAGTGAGGTCTAGCTTATCGACAGTGATGCATCGAGGCACCTCACCTACCGACGCGACTGGTTTACCGACTACAGATCGGATAATACGGGTGGTACGATATCATTAGGTGATAGTCAGACCTGTTACGTTGTCGGTGAAGGCACGGTAAAAATCAAAAAGTGTATCCATGGTGTGTGGCATGATGCACGGATTGAAAATGTCTTGCAAGTTCCTAAGTTACGCAAAAATTTATTCTCGGTAGGTGTGTGCGCGAAAAATGGAATTGAAGTGAGATTCAAAAACAATACAGTCAAATTAGCACGCGATGGTGAAGTGCTCGCGATGGGCATGGATTAAGGCAACAACGTATATCGCATGTTCTTCAGGGTCATGAAACAAGAGAGCACCGATGAGGTGAACATAGCTACAACAAATTTGACAGTGTGGCACGAGCGATTGGGACACGTTGAGACATTCACGGACAAAAATGACGACTTCTGTGAGTCGTGTCAAATGGGGAAATCGCACAGATTGCCTTTTAAAAAGAATTTGAAGCGTGATAAAAGTGTGAAACCGGGCGAGAAAATGCACTCGGATGTCTGTGGGCCAATGTCGACGAATTCTGTCGGTGGATCAAAGTACTTTCTAACCTTCAAGGATGAAGCGACGGGCTACAGATACGTTTACTTCATGAAGAAGAAATCCGAGGGGTATGAAAAGTTTTAAATCTTCGAGAAGATGATTGAAAATAAGTTCGGACGAAAAATGAAAACGCTACGCTCTGATGACGGGCGGGAATTCTGCAACGCAGAAATGGAGAAATATCTTGAAAAATGCGGTATCCAGCGAGAGACAACAGCGCCTTATAATCCAGAGCAAAATCTAAGAATTTTTGGCTCAGATGTGTACGTTCACACTCCCAAACAATTCACGCAAAAGTTTGACGCTCGAGCAAGTAAGAAAATCTTTGTAGGGTACACAGAGGAATCAACGAACTATCGTGTGTACGATCGCGAAAAGAAAAAGGTTAGTATAGCTCAAAATGTTGTATTCAACGAGAGTGTTGAAGCAAAGAAAGAAGAGAACGAAGAGATACCTTCGCAACCACAAATCAACGCGGAAGAAGAAAAAGGTAACAACGACATAGAGGAACGAGAAGAAGAAGATGACAACGAGATCGAGGAACGAGAAGACAACGATATCGAGGAACGAGAAAACGAGCCAAACCGTGAGCAACAAAGGGTCCTGAGAGCTCGCTCGAAAATACAAACTCCGAGCAGGTACAGACACAGCGCAAATGTGGCTGAATATATTGTACCTATGACCTACGAAGAAGGTACGAATAGCACTGAAGCCGCGCAGTGGGCGGGTGCTATTGAAGATGAGTTTAAAGCACACGAAGAAAATAGTACGTGGAAACTCGTTTAAAGAACGCCTGAAATGCGGTTAATCGACTCAAAATGGGTATTTCGTATAAAGAAGGACGCTGACGGAAAGTCGAATCGATTTAAGGCACGTTTATGTGCGAGGGGCTTCTTACAAAGAGCAGGAATTGACTTCAAAGAAACGTTTTTTCCAGTGACGAGACATGACTCATTGAGAGTGCTGCTAGCGATAAGCACGTTTATGTGCGAGGGGCTTCTTACAAAGAGAAGTAATTGACTTCAAAGAAACGTTTTCTCCAGTGGTGAGATATGACTCATTGAGAGTGCTGCTAGCGATAATCGCTGCGAAGGATCTTGAAATAATGCAGTTCGATATGCAAACTGCATTCCTGTACGGCAAGCTGGAAGAGAATATATATATGGAGATTCCGGGTGGACTCAAGGTAAAAGAAGATTCCAGGAACAGCGTATGCAAGCTCGAGAGGTCGCTCTATGGCCTAAAACAGGCTCCAATATGTTGGAATCTACGATTTTTGGATTTTCTAAATGAGTTTAACTTCAAGAAGTGTGAAGGAGACAAGTGCGTGTTTACCGGAAAGCTCAAGAACGACACAGTGTACTTGGCGCTATTTGTTGATGACGGACTGATCGCCTCCGGAAAAATAGAGACTCTTAACATAATTCAGCGACTAAGCGAAACCTTCAAAATAATGGTCGAGAACTCAAATGTTTTTGTCGGGCTTCAATTCGATCGCGATAGAAAGCGTAAAAAGTTAATAATTCATCAGAGCGCGTACACGTGGAAAATAATTGAAAAATTCGGAATGGGAAACGCGAAAACCGTGAGTGTGCCGGCGAATCCTCACGCGGCACTGTTCTCAAATGGGGAAGACGACGAAAAGATGATTAATGTGCCTTACCGTGCGGCAGTCGGGTCGTTGGTTTTCTTAGCGGCCGTATCGAGGCCTGATATCGCGTTTGCGGTAAATTCAGTTAGCAAATATCTTGGAAAACATAATGCTACATATTGGGGAGCTGTAAAACGAATATTTGCATATCTCAAGGGTACGATAGAGTACGGTATAGAGTATTCAAGCGGCGGTAGCAAAGCAGCATTAATCGGCTTCTCTGATGCTGATTACGAGGTGATAACAAAAGGCGAAGATCCACAACTGGATATGTTTTCTGTCTCGCGAACGGGGCTATCACGTGGTCGTCGCAGCGGCAACGACTGGTGACACTAATTGTAAGTACGACCGAAGCAGAGTACGTGGCTGCATCAACAGCAGCAAGAGAATTAGTCTGGTTAAGGAAACTGCTATCGGACCTCGGATGTCCTTGAGACAAAGAAACTACTTTATATGTCGATAACCAAAGTGCAATTCAACTTGTCAGGAATCCTGTATTTCATAGAAGGACGAAACATATAGACATTCATTATCACTTCATCCGAGAAAAAGTAAATGAAAAGGAAATTGAAGTAGAGTACGTTCCATCGGAAAATCAACGTGCTGACATATTTACCAAAGCAACGCCCAGAGATCATTTTAGAGCTCTATGTTATAAACTAAACGTGTTAGAAGCTCATGAAAAACGCTTGAACGGCGGTAGTGTTAAGAAAAGCTGAGTTCAACGCATTTTTTTTGTATCGAGTGTACAGGCACAATGTTCTCATTGCGACTGTACCTGAAAAAGAGTCGAATGCGACTCGAGCAATTTCGGCAGCTCTCGGGTTACGAAGCAAGCTTGCCTAGCAACCACGCCACAAAGGCAGTCTCGAGTTTCGCCTCGAATAGAACAGAGCATGCTCGCAGCAGTGCTTATTATAGTCAAGTACAGAACGCGCCATTAACTCTTCGCATAATAAAGAAATATATCGCTATTAAAATAAAAGTTTATTTTTTAACCTGCTCACCCACTCATGCTCAAACAAATTCTATTGCTTTTTCATCGAATAAGCTTTTTTGTAATTATTTTTACATTTATAATAAATACGTTTCTAATTTACTGATTGAATATAAATTAATCTATTTTGCACATGACCACCTCTGGCTATGAAAGATAATTTCTTTTGAACAGGTCAATTCTTTACTGATACTCGAGTTCGCAGATCAAACTGTAAATTTTGCAATCGCCAATTACACCGACGATTTGGCAGCTAATCCTGAGTTGCTACTCCTGTCGCCATACACACGCCGGGATGAGCAATATGGTGGTGGCCACAACGACGACACCCCTGACAGCAGCAATGTCTCTATTCACGAAACATCGGTAGGCACAAAAATGTTGCTTCATTGTTTTGCAATTATGCATTATAGATATACGAAGGAAAATGGTAGTAAATTCAATTTGCATATTACTTGTATATTACATCGTGAATGATGTCAAATCTACTTTTAGAAGGAAGTATGCAAATCATTTTAAACTTGTTCACGGAAGAGACCTTGAAAACAATGTATATAATAAGTAAAGAAACTAAGTGATTTCTATCATAGTTTTTTGGTGATTGACGCCCTTGGCTACCACTAATCTTGCTTCCTCATAGAGGTAGCTTTGTTTTCGTGAACATTTTTTTTGTCTAGATTTTCATGTCTGAATACTCAAAATAGTCTAAATTGTGGGGAAAGTGGTTTAGGAAAAAAATGTGTGTGTGCGTTCGTGACTGCATGTGTGTGTGTGATTGGGTAGATTTGAAACTGCTGAAAACAGTGTGAGTCGTATAAACGGCTTTTTAGTTAGCGAGTTTACATTTAGACCACTACTAAGGCGGTCCCGTTTCTTGGTGCATTACAATTTCCATTAAAATTGATAACCGATTTTACATTTTACGCGACTTTGAATTTTTCAAAAATGTCTATGAGAGCTTTAACTTTTGTAATTTTGAAGCACTTATTCTAAAACCGTACACAACTGTATCGCATTGATGAAGGCTTTTGGGATTGAGTTTCACCAACATCGATAGTAGAGTTGAGATTTGATAAGATTTTTAATTATTTGAAAAATTACTGTGAACGTTTGAGCCCGAATAAACTTCGAGCTATCGAACCAAAATTTGGCAAGCGAATGGACTAACACTGAATAATATACGAGTATGGTACTAAATTTGGCGAAACCTGATCGAGACCTTTACATTTTATGAGGGTTTGGAATTTTTTGTTTTACAGGAATCAACCATTCTCAAATCTTAAACGATAAACTTGAAATTTAATACACATTTTCAACAGAGTGTTACGAAAACCAGGATTGACTTTTATGTACATCGGTACAAGGATTCAAATTGAATAAGATTTGGAGTATTATGAAAAAATGATGACTAGGGCACTTTGAACTTTATTATTGTATTTCTTCATCACTTCATTTTCATTATACTCTAGGTTCTACCGTTGCATTAAACAAGAATGCAAATAAGAACATTGCACATTGCTTTTTTATAATTTTTCATATTGTAACGGTATTTATCGTTAACATTACCCTAAAAGGGTTTTTGTTCGAACTCCAGCAGGGAGGAAAGTAATATATGCTTCAGTAATAGGTAAAAGTAGGGTTTTTTGGGAAACATAGTATAAATTATGCGATACATAAATAGAAAAATCATACGAAGTTCAATTCACGATCTCGATCCCTTTTTCCTGGTATTCTGGCTACCACGCGCCTTACAATAAGTTGTTCCCGGGCTCTTGGAGGCCTTTATAATCGTGTACACTAGAGAATTTAAAGAATGTGTGAGAATCTGATTTGGTTTATAATGAAAAGATAAATGTCGGTCAGTAATATGATTTATAATGGAAAGATAAACGTCGGTCAATAATTCTTTTTACCCGCCGCGTTCACTGGGTAAGATATTTGAGCACGCGTACTGTCGGTAAGTGACCGGCAGCTGCTCGTAGGATTCGACTAGCCTCGGATCTTTACTGAGTTGGTCGATATTCGCTTCCTACACACAGGTCCGTGGGTGGGAGTAGAGCTCCCGCCTGATATTTTTGGGAAGGCCTACTCAGTGATGCCAGATGAGGGATTTTTGCCTCTATCTCGCTGCCCTCACCACACTGCCCGTGCTAGGCGCGTCAGGGGAAGGCTTGCGCCGCTCGTAACAAATCTTGTCTCGATTGCGCTTCACGTTGTCTCGCCCCACCCACTTCACAACGCGGGCTTTTATGAAATGAGTTATGGAAGATTTTTTAATGAATATATATAAATATTATAGATATAAATAAATAAATGATAAAAGTGAAGAAATATATAAAACGCTCACTAATTTTGCAGCCGTCAGCAAATGAATAGTGCATTACAATATCCAACACCAAATTGTAGTCCTTTACACGAAAGGTTCATTACAATTAAATTTAATAGCCGGGTCTGCGTAGTGTGTGACGTCACACGCTGCCTGACTGTTGATTGGTCGGTGAGCCGAGTCTGCGCACGGCGTAGTGTGTGACGTCACACGCTGCCTGACTGCTGATTGGTTGGTGCGCCGGGTGCGCGCGCAGTAGGCGCTAAAACAGACCCATTGGAGAGGGTACCCAAAAGGGACGAAAAATCCCTCATCTGGCATCACTGGGCCTACTTTCTCGTCCACCTGACCGCCGCTGCAGTCCGGCGTCAGCAAGATGCACTCTGAGTGCATGCGCAGATGTTTCGCCTATCAATGTCGAACCTTGTTAAATATAACAGAATCTAATATTTTCCCTGAGATATTGTAATTTATATTTGAATTATTTCCTTGAATTATTCCCTACGCTATCATGATCTATTTTATTTGGATCTTTTAAATGTATTATGCGCTGTCGGCTTTCGATTTTATTGAAGAGAATAGCCTGCTGGATCGACTATCCTTGGCTACCAGAGAGAGTCCGCTTTGTTGATGTTTTGGATGGCTCCGCGGTACGTTGAACTCGAGCGCAGCATAGGCTCAGCTGCTACCCGTATAATGTGTGTCTGGTGTTACAGCTGGGCTCTGCGTGTATCAGTGTGGCTGCAGCTAGCGAGGGCTCGTTTGGTCTTTCTTCCTGGTAGCTGGATTTCTGCGTTGGCGGGACCTGCGAACAAAACTGTTCATCGAATGCCAAATTTCTGGTCTTTTTATACTAGTATCCCCTCTGTTCGTCCCATGTTTCTGATATCACTATAGCTGGTGGCGGTCCTGTAGCCCATCGATAGCCTTAGTCCTTTTTAAAATTCGTCGTTGGTCTTTAGTTCTCTACTGGTGCTTTTTGAAACGAGTAACGGGACTTGGCCTCCGACGTGCCGGCTTACATGGTGTGAGTGACCCGCGGTAGCGGTGCTTCGTTATGTGCACCGCGCGTCATGAGTTGACAAGTATAGGCCGGTCTCTTCGGTGTGAGTAACGCGCGGTAGTGCTGCCTTAATGTGTGCACCGTGCGTAATTAGATGACCAGTACCTTACAATATGTATACATAGATTTTTCTACGGGGAATGCAAAATCCTCGTTGAGATGTCTTTGAGTAAAAAAGGGAAATACTGAGGAAGCAATATGCAAGATTCCACTTTGCATCCTTTCTGTTTATAATGTCGCTTTTGAAAATATATGCTTCTCTGCTAAAGAAGTCTCTGGTGATAAAGTCCGTTCGCAAAAACAGAGGAATTGGCGAAAAACGAAGGCTCCATGGTGATATGATAACGTCACGTGGTGTCGTGTCTTCGTCAAATTTCAATGAAATTTGTACCCGCGAGAGCCAGAGCGAATCGCTCCCGAAAAGGAGACAATTAAACCGCGAGGGCGAGGATGATCTTGATGTTTTGGTTTCGATTCGAGACTCGATATGGTAATTATTAAGAAAACATTTTCGCCAACTTTACCAACATAGAATCAACGAATCATAACTAATAACATTAATGAAACGTTTGTTTTATTTCCAGCGAATTACGGAATGACATCAAGGCCCGATTCGGGAAAGCTTTTCCTTCATTGCTTGTGTTACGTCCCCAAATATGCAACACTCTTGACGTCACTGCGTGGCTCAGCCAGAGCCCATGCAGTGGGGGGCTCAAGATAAGAAAACGGGGAAACGGGCCCCTCGCTTGTTTAAGATAAGGGATAAAAATCTCTCTAGTACATCGGCTG
The DNA here is from genome assembly GCA_963942595.1 of Cylloceria caligata. Taxonomy (NCBI): domain Eukaryota; kingdom Metazoa; phylum Arthropoda; class Insecta; order Hymenoptera; family Ichneumonidae; genus Cylloceria; species Cylloceria caligata. The sequence continues at coordinate 62,478,977 of OZ012705.1, forward strand.
CGTGGGAGATGGCAAGACCTAGCCAACCAGCACCAGGATCTTGCCCTCTCCAGCCCCTATCACCACATTAGATAAGAAATATTGTAAGGGCAGACTCCTTATAAGGCACCAGGAATGTGGGAGACGGAGAGTTCCTAACCAATTAGGCCAGAGGAACTCGCCCTCTCCAACCCCTGGGAATAGCCCTGGAAGGAGCATCGACATAGTATAAAAGGGCCGAAATGTGGCCCTTTTAGACAGTTCTCTCCGATCTTCGAAGTCCATTAAAACTCTTCTAGCCAGTGTCAAAGTAATAGTGAGTAAGGAGAAATCCTTGTATATTTTTAGTGATTACCCTCGAATCCCTAACCTCGGCGAGTAACGCGGACCACTGTGGACTCACCATTCCAATCTCTAACCTCGGCGAGTAACGCGGACCACTGCGGACTCACTACTCCAACCCCTAAACCTCGGTGAGTAACGCGGACCACTGCGGACTCACCATTCCAATCTCCAACCTCGGGAGTAACGCGGACCACCGCGGACTCTCACATTTCTTTAAATCCATTCCGAACAAGGAGTAACGCGGACCACCGCGGACTCTACGTTTATATTCCTTCCCGTGGTATCTGACCGACTCATGGGAAAGCAGAAGCGTGGAGGGCGCAAAGCTGCGTTGAGGAAAATCCAGGCCCAATACCAGGGGTATTCTAAACCGGGACAGGAAGCATATTTTACAAGCGAGTATTTAGAATCCATTAACTTAACTTCCAACACCCACTCTAAATACGAATTAATTAAAATAGACTACGTGATTGAATGTTTAAAGTCTAAATTCATTCCCACAACGGATCCGCGATTTAACTTTTATTCAAAAGTAGAACAAGTTAAGAACTAAAATTATTCATCAAACCGTTAACCCGGATCCCTGACCAATTAGCCGTAGCTAAGGTCAAAAACAGGGCAATTTAATAAGTGTTTGTTACTGGACGTAACACTTGCCTAAAAATAAACGATTAAGAAAATGAATTGTTAATTCTCCTTCTAGAGAATTACGGGACGACGTCGCTTCCAAACTTGAATAATTTTCTTGTTCATTGTTTGATTAAAAAGAAATTATGAGAATTACTTGTGCATATTGCTTCTTCACAAACGAACCTTAATTTCGCTAACAAAACCAGATTTTGCTTCCAGTGTTTAGCATGCTCCACATGGACGGTAAATCGTTTGTAGAAAAAGCGTGCGCGGGTTTGTGTGTGTATTTGTTTAAAAAATGTTTTTCGGTGTATGTGTGTATTTCAAACTGAATTTTTTCTCTTAAATAGAATTTCCACCAAGCTTGTCTGGTATTGAAGGAGGCCGAAATCAGCCAAGAGGTACTAAAGTAATGTGTTGAGAATTCCTTCCTTGGTGTTGGTGGAACAAATCTGTAAGATATTGATAATAATGAGTTTTCACTCACAGCAGGGGATAAATAACTAGACTGACAGATGTTGTTAGAGAAAATGGTTTTATTCTACCATCGACCACAAATACTACAAAATATATCAGAAAAAAATGCAACATAATAAATATAAAAATAAATACAAATGAATTTAAATGCAGGTCTGAGTGCCAGCACACAATTGTATTAATTGTGTGCTGTCTTCTATTGAGGGTAGTGTACGTGGTACAGTCAGCACTGCAGAGCATGCCACGGAATGAGAAGTGTGAGAGTGCAGAATATGTCACTCGTTCCCAATAAATTGTCAGTAGATTTATATAAGAGAAAATACAGAGAGTGAGTGAGAATACTAGCACTTCAATTAATTGAGTGCTGAAATGGGATGTGAAATAGCCTGATGCAGCCAGTGCTGCAGAGCACGTCAAAGTGAGAGATTGAGGATGCATAAATGATTAGAATATATTCACAGTACCTTCCCAGCAAGTTTAGTTGGGGGAAAGTACAGTGAATAATAGGCACACGCGCAATTATATTAATCGAGCAGGCAAAATGTGATGGGGAAAACGTGGTACAGCTCGTGCTGCAGAGCACGCCACAGAATGAGAACTTTATGTTGATGTACCAATGAGAGTCACTCGCCTCACCGTCATGGAATTTAAAGAAATTGTAACGATGTAACCTTACCGTGTATTTGAGTCCTGATGAGCACGAAAATGTTGAGAAGATCCGACGAGATGGTGAAAAGTCCGAGCGAGTGTACCGAGGATGTGTGCACTGTCCAAGCGGGTTTTCAATACGGCTGCACTTTACGAAAGCGTCGTTGAGCGCTGAAGTCAAATGAGTGAGATACAGAGAGCTATGCCGAAGTCAAACGAGAGAGCGCGAGCCTCTTGCTTCAAGCAGCATGTTCGCGAGGCACTGCCTCGGTTATCTCCGGCATAGCCGAGCACAGCACGCTACCCAACAGCAACAGGTCGACGCACGGCGAAGATCGATCGCCGTGCGCCAGCTGATTTTCCAACATAATGAATTTATATTTTATCACTGGAAAAAAAATCATATATGCTTGCTGTAACTTGTGCAATCATTTAGCTGTGGATGTGAAACCGTATAGAGAATCATCAATGATGCTTAGCACGAAGTTTTGGAACAACAGACGGAACCGTTCGAAATGAACGAAAATAAAAAATGTCTTGAAAGAATACTGCAGTTGTTTTAAAATAAGTACATGGTAACTGTCCAATCAAAAGACCATCTCAGATATTTCTCATAATTAGCCACAATTTAATTTTTGGATCATTTTGAATAAAATAGTATTAAAATTTGAAAAGAAAAAGTCACTATCACAAAGCTTCATCTATGAAGCATTGTACTAATTCCACAGGCATTTGATGAAATAAAAACATATCCTTATCAGGAAACAAAAGTCATATGGCTGGTTATTTCTAGTTCTATAGATCAACGTGTCGCATCCAAAGAGGCTACAATGACCGGGTATTTTTAAGCGAGTTCCCGGAAAAGCCTGAGTGTCTACCATTACGGTCCAAGGAGGACATCATTCGAGAGGATTAGCGAACACGACTACCAAAAAGCCGTACGTGCTGATCTCAACGGTAACGTCATCATTCACGGATCGTCGACGAAATTTGACATCGTATCTATTTATTGTAGGTATTATTTATGACATTATAGTCGGTTTGCAAGGAGCGTTAGAGAGCTCTCGAATAGCGATGAGAAAACTCTCATCGAAGAGTATTAAGATATTTAATAATGCCGAGGTAATGACATTAAACAAGAATTTAAGTATCTATTTTAAGTATAACTCGCCCCTGACCCATAACGGGGGTAACTCTTGTTTTATTCAATTACTAATATAACACTTCTTCTGGGCTTTAATTTGAATGATTGCACAATATGCCTACATGAAAACTCATCCTTGCCGCTTCACAAGCCCCAAAAAAATGTTCATGTTCAAGCGTGAAAAATAGGTTACATATGTCTGCCAAAAAATGATCTGTGGACTCTACGTCCGAAAGTCACTTTTCACTTTTCGATTAATTGTTTGAAAAAGAAGAATCGATTGAGGCGGATCCCCAGTTTCAGAACTTCGTTAGATCACACGATCACTTGTAACTTCACGCCAGTAACAAATATGAGAAACTTACGAAGTGTCAGGACGCCATTGGCACTTTTCTTACCAAAGACAGATATGTGTGCATGCGTTTTGAACCAAATGAAAAATTGTCTTTATCTTTTTATATGTATTAGCTGCGGTAGCACTTGGCCAATCCAGAGTCGACCAGCCGGATCGGAGATCTTTTATCGACGCAGTAACTGCGGCTCTGAAGGCGGCAAAACGACGTTTTATACGATTACGCGACAAAGGAGGAGCGTAAAACTCGACTCAAAGTTCCTCTTTATAAAAAACTTTTTTTACTTACCTTTTGTTTAACTTTTTTAAATACTACAGGGTGCGCCATCTCAATCTGGTCGATGGAAGTATTGAATAACTTAGAGAATTTTCAACAGATTTCACAAAGTCGTATTTTTTTATTAAATTTGATTCATTACAATTTATTTTGATTAGTTTTCAAAAACCACATCGATCAAATGTCCGCCTTTATTACTGAGACAAAAATGAGCTCTTTTTTCGGCATTTTCCATTGTATTTGCCAGCGTCTCGGGCGATATCGCTGCGATTTCGGCTCGAATGTTGTTTTTTAGCTCCTCTATGGTCTTCGGCTTGTTGGCATAGACTTTACTTTTCAAAAATCCCCACAAGAAGAAGTCCGGTGCAGTCAAATCCGGCGATCTTGGTGGCCAGTCAATATCACCTTTCTTTGATATCACACGTCCTGGGAACTTCCGACGCAAATAGTCCATTGTTGGGCGCGCAGTGTGACATGTCGCACCATCTTGTTGGAACCAAAATTCCTTAAGACCTTTTTCACGCATTTGTGGTAAAACAAAGTGTGCCAACATCCACCGATATCGATACCCATTGACAGTTTCACCAGCTCTGAAGAAAAATGGTCCAATGGTGGTTTTTGAGCAAACACCGGCCCAAACTGTCACTTTCTCATCGTGCAATGGAGTTTCGTGAATAATATGAGGATTATCGGTGCCCCACATGCGACAGTTTTGTTTGTTGATAGCGCCAGAGAGGGTGAAATGAGTCTCGTCGGTCATCAGAATTCGCTCCCAAAAATCCGGCTCAGCTTCCTTCATTCGACTAACGTTATTAGCGTAAGCCAAGCGTTATTTCGGCGTATAGCGATACATGGTTGAAATTGTACTGAAATAACCTATACGAAACGTGTTGTACGACGCTGGTCGGTTAAAATCTGTCAGAGTTATTCAATACTTCCATCGACCAGATTGAGATGGCGCACCCTGTATTTTCTGATATTTCTAATATTTTCCTTTCATACTAGTGTTTATGTAAACTTTTTTTTTATAAATACAAGAAAAAATATGTAGTATATATGCAGAAGCTTTTATTTTCTGATAGCAAAATATACCTTTAATTCTTCAATGTTGTATGAATACCTCGGGCGCTGCGCGTCCTCAAATCACGTTCACTAACGGTTTTCTTAACCTCTCGAGTTCGCTAGCGCAAGTTTTTCAAAACAGAATTGGCTCAATTAGCTTTAAGTGTCTTATTTGTTATTGCAATTGTGAAAACATATTCGAAAAATTGCACTGTCCGACTTTTGTAGCTCATCTGTGTATTGCTGTTTTTCTGATCGATGACATTGTGGTGACACTATTGCTTGTTATCTTTTCTTTTTTTTACGAAATGAATATTTCTGCTCAATATTATCTCAAGCTATAACTTTAGTAATAGAGAATAACAATAATCGTATTTGGGACGGTAAGAAAGCTATGGCTAAGCAACGTATCATCCCCTCTTGAAGAAATTTCAATATTTATTCCGAACGGAAAACGTGACATCACCGTGGCGCCTGGGAAAATGCCTTATGGCAAGTCGGTTGCGTGCCGGTATCGTTCCGTCCTGGCGAATCGAAAATATTAACCTCGAGCTGTCATGGTGGCGCCAGCAAAAATTTCGGGCTCTCGCGAAAAGACTGCTGCGTGCCGACACCGTTCCATCCGGGTTAATCAAAAAGATAAACCACGAACTTGCAACGTGACCTCACAAAAAGTCGAGCCCTCACGGTAAGTTTGCTGCATGCCGGTACCATTCCTTCCTTGCGAATTAAAAATATTTACCGCGAACTGACAACGTGACGTGACCGTGTCGCCAGGGCGAATTTAGAGACGTTACGGTAATACGGCTACGTGCCGATACGGTTCTGTTCTGTTCTCTTTTTTTGAGATGACAAGACGATCTGACAACGTGCCGGCACCGTTGCGTCGGGCAGATTTCAATAGCCCATGACAAGTAGACTATATCCGGTTACTATTCCGCCCTGGAGAAGTTCCCGCCGAATTTTTGAGACGGTACATGATTCCACTGTAATCACGCCGAGCTGCACCGTTCTGCTACCGTGGCGCCACCTTCATATTTCTATCTGGGTAAGGAGGGGGTTCGAGTTCACAAAGCAAATTAAACGTTAAACAAAAGAAATGAAAACAGAAATTAAATTAAATTCATAACTGTAATTAATCCGTTAGTACATGATCCAAAGAAATAATAATAAGGAAAATAAAACAAAAATAAGGCGTAAACAACAGAGCGTAAATAAAACGTAATTTATAATACAAAAATAAATCGGAAATAACGGTGCAAAAATGAAGTTCACTTAAGGTAAATGGCTAAACAAAAAAACTCAAACAATAACGCAAGGGGGTGAGCAGGGAAAAAAAGAGAACACAATACTAAATATTAACTCAAAATAAAAATACAAATAAAAGCAGAGCGAAATTATGAGGATTGGCTTTGGCTTACTGGTAAGAAATCAGCTGACGCAAGGCCACGATGATCGCCGTGCGTCAGCTCGTTGCTACTGGTGTTGTCCTGCGCTCGGCTGTGCGTACAGCCAAGGCAGCACTTCGTAGGCACGCTACTCAAGCGAGAGACTATCATCTGTCTCTCGTTTGACTGCGGCGTCTCCCAACGACGCTTTCATAGAGCTCAGCCATCTTAAGATTTTTGGCAACTCGTGAAAACCACCAAGACAGCTACAACAGCATCTTCTCAGCTCGGATAATTTTCACCGCTTTTCTTCGGACCTACTCAACTCAAACGTGCTCAACAAGACTCAAAATACTCGGTAAGCATGCACCTTGATAATTTATACAAATTTAATCTCGGTGAAGTAGAGAAATCTCAATTCGTGCTTCCTCAAAAGTCTGACCTCGTGGCGTGCTTTGTAGCGCGAGCTGCTTCACGTTTCACTGATATTTCTTGGCACACAATTTATATAATTGCACGTGCATCTCATAACATTTAATTGAAAATAATTTTTTGGTTATTTATACATTTTTTTTGTAGTTGAGCGAGAAAAGCTGAAGATAAAGAATACTTTCCCTGTACATCTTTCGTCTGGTTATTTCGCACCTGTCGTCAGTGAAAACACATTCTTCCTTAATATATTACAGATAAGAAATTCATCAGGCACGGCAATCCGCAACCCTTACAATAGAATATAAAGGGGGGGGGGGGCAGAAACATAATACTGAATGCTAGCTCGAAATACAATAAAAAAGGGGCGGGCGAAAATATACTAATTAGAACGATATGGTTAGAGCGGTAATGCCAAAATGAAGCAGAACTGATAATAACACAAAAAATAAGCTCGAGCGACTGTGCCAAATTAATCTCGAACTACAAGCGCAAGAAATAGGAGCTTAACAAAAAGAAATGCAATGTACAGGTGCCATTAAAAATACAAAATAAAGCTCGGGTACAACTTGGTGAGTATTATGAAATTGTTTGAGAGTCCGCCTGGTGATGGTATTTGACAGATCTGAAATATATTGAAACTAATGAAGCTTCACTCGATGATAGGGTGAGAATAAACCAGACACATAGATGTTAAATTAGAGAAAGTGGTTTATTGCACCTTCCGCTTAACTACAAACAAATCATATAATTTTGAATAAAACACTAAAGTGAGAATAGATAAATGAAAGACCAAATTTAGAAAAAATACAAAATAATATAAATAAATGCACCAAAAAACTGAGGATAAACAATTGAATTTACATAAATAAACTGAATTTGATGGTCTGAGCTGAGAGCCAGCACACAATTATATTAATTGTGTGCTCTGAGTACTGAGAGCGGTGTACGCACCGCAGCCAGTGCTGCGGAGCATGCAACGCAGTGAGATGTATGAGTGCGTAAGGTGTTATTATAATTCACAGCAAACTCTCTGCAGCTTAATGCAGAGAGGTTGCAGTGAACAAATGAGAGCACTTGCAATAAAATTGCTTGAGTACTCTATACGTATGAGACCAGCTACGCAGGCAGCACTGCGTAGCACTACACAACACATAGTGAGGATGCACAAAATGAGCAGTGTATAGCCACTGTACTCTTCCAGCAGATATTCTGGGGAAAAGTACAGTGAATATAGTACACCTGCATAATTATATTAATTATACCGGCAAATTATGGTGAGAAAAATGTGGCTTGACATGTGCTGCAATGCCGCCAAAAAGTGAGGCCAAAAATGTAGATGTACCGATGAGCATGCAACTCCTCGTTACCATTGAATTTGCGGTAAATTATAGCAACGTACTCGTACCTGATTTTGAGTCCTGTTGAGCGTGATGAGAGCGTCCTGAGCGAAAAGCCAACGAGAAAAGTCCAAGATAGTGGTGCGCTGTTCCTCGATGTCGTAGCAAAAGTGACTGAATTTTCAATATGGCTGCGGAATATGAAATTAACGTTGAGCGCTGAAGTCAGTTGAGCGAGATAGCCGGTGAGCGAAACCGAAGTCAAGCGAGAGAGACATCCTCTCGCTCGACGCGGCGTGCCAACGAGGCACATCCTCGGCCTCTCGAAGCCCTGCCTCGGCTATCTTCGGCTCAACCGAACGACGTGTGCTTGAGCACAGCAACAGGTCGACGCACGGCGAATATCGATCGCCGTGCGCCAGCTGATTATCCAACAGAAATAATAACTAAAAACACGGAATCGATTTTTTTCTTTGGCGCCAGCTACGAGACGGTGTAGCTCCGTGACGTCGCAATACTATATGATAAATGTCATAAATACTATATGATGCCCACGGAGGGAAGGGGAGAGGCGGGAGGCCTAGCTCGCGGGGTGACACGTAAGGGTTATCGTTAATATTCACTGACCCGTAATCAATAAAATCTCTAATCTTTAGTAAAACGCGATGAAAAACTTTAATGGCGGCAGCTCGACGGGTCTCGACTAGCAATATACGCCAGAGGACTTTTATTATTTCAATAATTAGCAGATGTAGGTAGCGGGATAGATATGATAAATTCTCGATAATTAAATTAGATACCTTTTCCTTTCGCCAAATGACTCGAATAATTTATACTCTATACTACGCAAAACACTACTCACTTCATGTAATGGTGGATATACGTACCACGTGGCAACTACAGATATTACGCCAAGCAATTAAAAGAAAACGGCCCGAATTGATTAATAGGAAAGGTGTTGTCTTCCATCATGACAACGCCCGATCACACACTTCTTTGATGACCCGTCAAAAATTGCGAGAGCTTGGTTGAGAAGTTTTTATGCATATACCGTATAGTCCAGCATAGCACCCTCTGACTATCACTTATTCCGATCTCTGCAGAACTCTCTCAATGGAATTGAGCTGCTTCCAAAAGAAGCCCGTGAAAACCACTTGATTTAGTTTTTCAACCAGAAGCTACAGAAGTTCATCACCGATGGCATCATGGCTCTACCCGAAAAATGACGAAACATTGTCGATAATAATGGAGCATATTTGATTTAAATAAATTCATTTTCACACTATAAGAAAACCAGTTGAATTTAACTAAAAAAAACGCCACGAACTTTTTCCCAGACCCAATATATGCGAGATTTAAAAATTTGGGAAAATCATATGAAAAAGGGTGGAATTCGAAAAGAAAAATACAATATAAATGATACGTGGACATATGATCGCTTCGTAGAAGCTTGGAGTTGTAACCAGCAAGTCACCACAAAAAACTTGCAACAATGGGCACTTGCTGCTGCCAGTCAATTTCCAGAGTTGGAATTCAAAGCCTCCGAAACGTGAGTCAAAGAGTTTAAACGAAGGCATAAGATTCGTCAGAGAAAAGTTACGAAATTTGTGTCGGAAAGAGGGACAGCTACAATAAAGGAAACCCTTGCTGCGGCAGATAAGTTCCGACTCCAGACTCAAGCTCTTATTCCCCAGTACGACAAGGATTTTGTTATCAACACTGATCAAACAGGTAAGTCAAGAATTCTTATTTGTGTACCTCAATCGAAAAACTCTCTTTAACGTTGCGTATAATAAATTTACATTCGTATATTCTCTTTCCAGATTGCCAGTACCAGTCAACGTATAACCGAACACTGGATCATCAAGGGTCAAAAGCGGTTTTCGTAAAAAGAAAAGATATGAACAAAGTAACCCATTCATTGTAACGGTAATTTTTTTATCGTTATCAATTTTTTTTTTGTGGGAAATTGGAGCTCGATCACAGGATTAATTAATTTTAGACTTCTAGGTAGGTGAGAATAGGGTTTATCAACAAAAACAAATTAAACAAAAATGTCAGTGTTCGGTTTCTTGCCACCGATGACCAGTAAAATTCATTGGAATTTGGTAATTCCGATGATTATTTTCGCATTTTTTTTCGTAAAATACGTTTATGTAGATTCTCGGTACACTCGGCTCAAAAATCTGTTATTGTTTTGTATAGTGGTATTGAGTTGTACGCTCGATGCACACACACACCGCTAAGTGCTCGGAACTCGCACTCTTTCGCTATTTCACTTATATCTACATCACTCTCTATCTCTCACTCATTGTACTGACACTTACTATCTCTGTTGCACTTGCACGCTCATACAATTTCTCGATTATCCTACCTATTTAAATGCTATGTGACCTAATTCTATTTTCTTAAACACTGCTGACCTAATTCTATTCAATTCATTTTCTACACTTAACTGTATTATTTTATTCTATTCTCATAACTCTATTCCATTAATTCTATCTAAATCTAGATCAATGTCTATTTTCTTAGTATTTCACTAATAATTCTTGTATTTTAATCGACTCGCCTGTCCTGCTGCCTTTTTCTGTGGTTGTTCGTTACGGATCTTCACAATCACCAGGAATGATACTCTTTCGATAATTTGGCTGTTTATACTTTTTACAATAAACACATTTCTAGATCAAATATTTTCGGTAAAAGTTCCAAACTGATAATTTTAACACTTTTATGGTGCACGTATTCTCAAGATTAGAGCCTCGAGCTAAGAGAGCCATTTCCCTCCGCGCAGGCTCTTTTATAGCCTTCCCCTTGACTCGTTCTCTTCTACATAATTTTTTATTCCAACTTTAAATCTAACGCGATTTCTTAATTTTGCAGCTTGCCGTCGCTGCGCTACCCGCGCTACCCTGTTTACGGCAGCGAGGGAATTCCGGAGGTGTGACGTAGCTAGTTTTTGTCACATTTCCGGGTTCGGTGGCCTAGGGCCCCCTGTACTTGGTACGTCCGAATATAATTCCGGCTCTTATAGCCGTCCGAAATAATAAAGTGGGCTAGAGAGTGTAACTATGTTACATCATATTGAGACGTACTGGCTACCTTATAACGCGCGGTGCACATAACCAGGCATCGCTACCGCGCGTTACATACACTAAGTAGACTGGCCTATACTCGGCAACTCACGGCGCTCGGTACGCACACAACAAAGCACTGCTACCGAGCGTCACTCACACCATTAGGCCGGTACGTCGAAGACGAAGTCCCGTTATTCGTTCGAAAAGCACCGGTAGAAAATTAAAAACCAACGACCGATTTCAAAAAGTACCAAGGCTACCAGTGGGCTACAGGACCGCCACCAACTATAGTTATACCGAAAGCATGGGCTAGTTGGAGGGGATTCTGGTATAAAAATACCAGAATTTCGGCACTCGGGGAACAATTTTGTTCGCAGGTCCCGCCAACGCAGAAGTCCAGCTACCAGGAAGGAAGAGCAAATGAGCCCTCACTAGCTGCAGCCACACTGATATCCAGAGAGCTCAGCTGTGGTACCTGTCACATACATTTGACGGGAAGCAGCTGAGTCGGTGCTGCGTTCGAGGCTAACGCACCGCAGACCCAAACATCAACAAAGCGGTCTCTCTCTCTGGTAGCCAAGGATCGAGCGAACCACAGTCTACTCACTTAGACACAAAATCATCTCTGCAATATTTTAAATAACGGAGATCTTCATATTAAAAACTAGGAAATTATGATAGCGTAGTAAAATTAGAAATATAATTTAAATATTACTCAGGGAAAATACACATGGCGATAGGTTAACCGGGTACAATCCTGACGAAGCTGCGCATGCACTAAAAATGCATTTCACTTACGCCAGATAGTGGCGGCGGTCGGGTGGACGCGCAAATCAGCCTTTAAAAAATACCAGCCGGGAACTCCACACCCACCAGATGACCTATAGCGGGTATTAAACGACTTAGCAGTAGATTTGAGCCTAATCAGGATACCGCAAGCAACGGTCGGCTAGTTACCGACCGTCACATGCAAAACCACTTACCTAGGGAACGCAACGAATAAATAAGAATTATCAAGCACGATTATCTTTCTCCATAAATTCAATATTCTTTAACAAAAATCTTTACATTAGGAATTATATCATTTATCAACATAGTGTATTTTGATAATCATAGGTTATATTTCTATGCTCATAAATTCTTTAAATTCACCCGCGGACACGATTATAAATGCACTCAAGTGCCCGGGAATAATTGATTGTACGGCGCGTGGTAGCCATTGTTATGCCGGTACCGCGTAATTGGATTATTCGGTATTCGGTATAATATTAAAAAGTTATTATTTTCGGGATCGTTTGCCGATAAGGAGATGAATCTCGAGTTATTGATGAAAACACGAATTTATATAAAAGGAAGTATTTATTTTAGGCAGCGGTAACTTTCCGTTGTCTATTTAAAAGTTAAAGTAAGAAAGTACAATAAAAAGTTATTTCGAGTCTTTACAAGGAACAAACCCGTTCTTTCTTGAGTCTAAATTAATTCTGCCTTTTCGTAAAGCAGTTGCTAACTGTCTTCACGAAAATCCCTTAGTTTACGTTTTTAGTGTTAGCCTATCGTCGAACGCCAAGCGAGTCGCTTCATGCTGCGTCGGCATTCCTGGTGTCGATCGTACGATCGGGCATTGGACTTCGTTTCCTGTCTTGAACGAATTCCAATGTTTCTTTGCCATGGAATATTCCCGAATATACGAAGTACGAATATTCTGCGGCACAACATCCCTCCCCCCTTAAAAGAAAAATTTTTTCTCTAAAAAATTTTTTCTTCGATTGGTTTCCCGTATCTCCGCTTACAATTTGTTACGGTTTGATGTTATGACAATACAATAAAATTTTTCATTTTTTCATTTGTAACGATGAAATTTTTCCTTTTGCTTCTTACCATCTTTCGTGCCGAGCGAGTCGTTCTCGGTTGGGGGGATGGGTGCATACTCTAGCCAGCTTGGATCGCAGTTGCTCCTCTGGCTGTTGTTGTCCGAGCGGCTCGAGGTTGATGTTTACCTCGGCTGCTGCCGGGGTCGTTGCCACGCTTGTCCTTGTTGGTGTTCGGTTTCGTTGGTACCTATAACATTTAAACAGAACACAGCCAAACAAGGCTATTGGTGCTACTGCACCCAGTGAGTAGAAACTCAGATTATGGATGTGTTGCATCCCGTCTCCGACAGTATTGAGGTTGTCCATGATTTGGTCTGCTCGAGCTCCGAGCTTTTGAAGCTCTTCCGGGTCTCGCAGCACGCTCTGCAGTGGAATTGTCCTCTCGGTCTGCGTAGGGAGCGCCTGAACTTCAATTTCCGTTAATTTTAAATTGAACGACGGGAGGGAGTTTTTTCGGATGATCTGCGATGTTCGCCCGATGGTTTTGATGCTGAAATCTCGGGCGGTTACTATACATACGCCTACCAAAGCCAGTATTCCCGTATTATTTAACATTTTATGCCGAGTGGGATTTTTCCCACAATTTTTCTAGGGTTGGCGCGACGTATAGCCATCACCCTTGCTGTTGCATTAGGACGATGAGGGGATGGGTTAGTTGAATAACCCTTTTCGCGCATTTCTCGCTGTTAACTGTGTCCATTTTCGCTGTAGGCCTTTCTGTGCTCTATTCAGCGTTGGGACTAGATTGTCTACGCGTGCCTTCTTCCTCACTCTGAGGCTTATTAACATGTGTATATCAACCGAATAGAGTGTGCACGTTATTCATTTTACACTCTACGCTGAACACTATCCTGTGTCAGTATTAATATGCTATACATTTTTCGTGGTGCTTTTCTGGCACGGTCACAGTATTCCGTCCCTTCCGGATTGCGTAATGAAATCACAATTTCTTTTCAATTGTTTCGTTCAAAATATTTTTCCGATATGTATACGCTCTTTTTCCTGTTGATAAAATTAGGTTTCCTAAGACCTCTTCTACTTTATTGGAGCTCCCTACCCTGCGTCCTGAGAGGCTCCTTCCCACATTTATTTTTTAGCTACTATTTAGTTTTAACTGGCTATAAGTATTCAAATTCCTCAATGCCTGAGCTATTAGTGCTCGATAGAGAGCTTCAGGCGATTTGCGTGCACCGCCTGGATTTTACGTCCCTTCCGGACCACGTAGTTGACGGGGGGCCTCTTTTCTACTATTTCGTGAGGACCCGTCCACTTCGGGGTCAGCTTGGCTGACCGCCCCCTTCGCACCGTCTCGTCACGGAGCAGTACGCGTTCGCCGACGCGGTACTCCTGCACCTGTGCGCCATGGTCGTACGTAGTCTTCGACCGTCGTTTCGCGCCTTCTAGGTTATCGCGAGCTACCGTCCATGCGGAGCGTAGTCGCCCGCGTAGCTCTTGGACGTAGTCGTCGTATGCATAGGTGCCACGGGGCTCCTGTTTCACGGTGGTCGGCAACTTGGCTTCGCGTCCGTACACCAATACATGGGGCGACAGTCCAGTCCCCGTATGTGGAGTGATATTGTATGTGAACATCGCATACGGCAGCCACTCGTCCCAATTTCCTTGTTCCTCATCTATGAAATTTTTCAGGTATTCAGCGAGGGTGCAATGCGATTTTTCTAATGCGCCGTTTGATTCCGGGTGGTAGGCCGTCGTTTGTATCTTCTTGATTCGCAGCAGTCGACACATTTCTTTGAAGGTCGAGCTGAGGAAGTTCGTGCCTTGATCTGATAATATTATTTCCGGCGTTCCGTGCCGGCAGATCAATTCTTCTACGAGCGCTCTAGCGACTGTCGAAGCCTCTTGGTTCGGCAGTGATATTGCTGCATTGTATTTATTAAGCGCGTCCTGGAACGTAAGAATGTATTTCTTTCCGGAAGCGCTTTCCGGTAGCGGACCGATGATGTCGACCGCGACTTTTTCAAATGACCTCGATGGGGTGTCCGTTACCACCATCGGCATTCGTTCCTTTTTCCTGATTTTATTCTTTTGGCCGGATTCACAGGACGATATATAATTTTCTAAATCTCTTCTCAGGCCGGGCCAGTCGTATTTGGTCCGAATTCGATGTAACGTACGCCGTATACCTTGATGCCCTCCTATGGGGGTGTCGTGGTATTCTCTAATTATTTTCTGGCGGTCATTGGCAGAAGAAGTGGCTACGCCACTGCGGCAGTCGCTATACTCTTTTATAACGCTGTCTTCGTCCGCGCTGCTGGAAGTTCGTGGGCTACGGGCCCCGCCGTGCCTCGCTTCCTCAGCAGGCCTTTGCGGTGCTCTGTCCGCAGTTTCTTCGCTCGGTGTGTCCACCGTTAGCTCCGCCGTTGGGTCACTCTCTGTCTAGAGCGGCCGTGCAACGTTTACTTTTCGCGGCCTTCCGCGCTTCGCGGGTCCGCCATGCTGTGCTGGACCCGCTCCGTCCTTGTCAGCGGTGCTCGCAGTCTTACCAGTGACTTGCGTTGCTTGCTTGCGTGGTCTGCCCCTTCCCCGACCGCACGGCTTTTTGGCGGGGCTGTGGGGTTCAGTAGAGCGATCTGCATGCACGCTGCGGATCTCTCTATCTTCTTCTGACGCATTGACCAGCGCGGCCTCTCTCTCTGCCGCGTTGCTAGGCTGGCCCGGGGTATTCTCGGCTTTCCGCTTTGTACGGCTGTCCGTACCCGGGCGCTTGCTGTTCTTTTTTTTCTCGTGGGCGAGCTCGATCTTTCGCTCCGACGAGCTACCACGGCTGTAAGTTCGTTGTGCCGAGTTGCCCCGTCGTGCTGTCCTCTTTCGACTCACGGACTTCGTTCTTCGCTCTCGTTTGGGCCCTCGTAGTAAGGAATATTCGACTTAGCGCATCTGCATTCGTGTTGCGCTTTCCTGCCTTGTACTCTACGTTAAACTCATGTTCCGCAAATTTAATTTTCCAACGCATCAATCTCGAACCTGGATCCTTTACTCCGGACAGCCAGGTGAGCGGTTGGTGGTCCGTCACTACTGTGAAACAGGTAGCATAAATATATGGCCGGAATTGAGCTAGGGCCCATATTATCGCGAGTAGCTCTTACTCCGTGTGTTACTATGTCGTCGAGGTACACATAGCATTTGACGCCCTGTAGTCCTGCTAACGCGGAGGTCATTAGCCGCTGGAAAGTCGGTGGTGCGTTCTTCAATCTGAATGGATTCAAAATGACCCGGTGGAGTAGAAAATGCCGTTTTTCTATGTTTTCCTGCGCCATCGGGATTTGGTGAAATCCAGAGGCGAGATCCAAAGTCGTATAATATAGAGCCCGTCCCAACTGGTCCAATATTTCAGTGATATTGGGCAGTGGGTACGAGTCTCCGATGGTGGCTTCGTTCAACTTCAGAAAGTCCACCACTACGCGCATTTTTTTTACTCCGGCGGCATCGGGTTTCTAAGCCACGACCATTAGCGGCGCGTTACATTGACTCCTGCTGGACTGGGCTATTCCTTCCGCTAGCATTTTGTCTGTCGGCATCTCCACTTCTCTTTCTCGTGGGCGGTTTAGCTTCTCGCTCCGACGAGTTATAGTGGTTGCCTTGGGTATCTTCGACTCTCCGCTTTGTGCAGCTGTTCGTATACCCGATTGCGCTATGTTTCTCCTTTTTGTGGGACTTTCTTTCCTGTCCCACTCGGGCTCGTGTGGTCGCGTATATGCGACTCAGAGCGTCTGTATCAGTATTTCTTTTTCCGGCTTTCTGCATTTTACCGGACCCATGCCCCGATTTAACGTTTTTCCCAGGGAAGGGTTGCGATCCGAGGTCCTTCGATCCGACCTTAAAGGGTGCGCGATATTGCACCTCGTGCGTGCGCACTCGCTTGTTCCCTCGTAGATAGAATACACCCGTGTATTCGCACATTATTCCTGCGTGAGCTGCTTGCTTTTCACTGCTGGGGGGCACCAAGTCGGGCTTCCGTTGGCGCTGCGCAAACCGTTTGGCCTTCTTCCCCGTGCTCTCTGAGCTAACGCGCAGTGCCTTGACCTGGCGGCTACGTGCGGTCTTCGCTATCTCCGACGGCTCGAGTGTCGCCGTCGGCTGTTGCACTTCCCCGTCGTGTTTTAAAACTTCTAAGCTCACTCTTTTGACTCTTGACGGTGTGACACGGGGTATCTCTATGATGCCTCGGCCGATCCCGCTCCTTGTAGGTAGTCTGACAAATGTATTTTTCTTGGCGGCATCCATGTTAGACCCGTTTCCGGAAGGAAGATTTTTATTTGTAAGCAGGCCTATGTACTTGCATGTGGCGGCGCAGTTCTACTGGGTGGTGACGAATATATCCTCTTCGTGCCGTCCCGTAGCGGTATGCAGTGCCCATACAACTTGAGCATCTCGCCATGCAGGATATCCGCTTTATGCTGCTTGATAAAGTCCATGCCTAGTAGTCCGTTGACCTTCAACGGCACATTGTTCGGAACGATGTAGAACCAATGCTCTACATTTAAAGCCGGTGTTTCGAGTACAAGTTTAGCTATCCCGAGGGGGGTGAATTTTTCGCCCGATACCCCCTGCAGTTCTACAGTGCAGTCGCTCACCATGGTCTCTAGTTTGAGACAGCCTTCCTTGATTATGCTGCACTACGCTCCGGTGTCCGCTTTGAGGGTGAGTACCCTGGTCGTGGCCAACGGTGCATCGATATCG
The DNA here is from genome assembly GCA_963942595.1 of Cylloceria caligata. Taxonomy (NCBI): domain Eukaryota; kingdom Metazoa; phylum Arthropoda; class Insecta; order Hymenoptera; family Ichneumonidae; genus Cylloceria; species Cylloceria caligata. The sequence goes on from OZ012705.1 coordinate 62,496,694, forward strand.
AAGTCGCTGGCGGTGGCACTCGTCATAGCATATTGGGCTGTATATTGTAACGGTATTAAGCGTTAACATTACCCTTAATGGGCTTGTTCGGACTCAAGCAGGAAGGAAAGTAATTTTAGGTTTTTGTGGTAGGTAAAAGTAGGGTTTATTCAAAGAAAGACAAAGATAGAATTTTTGTGATACATAAAAAAATTAATAGAAAATTCAGTTATCTAACTCTTTTCTCTTGGTATTATGGTGTTGTGCCGCGGAATATTCGTACTTCGTATATTCGGGAATATTCCACAGCAAAGCAACATTGGAATTCGTTCAAGACAGGAAACGAAGTCCAATGCCCGATCGTACGATCGACACCAGGAACGCCGACGCAGCATGAGGCGACTCGCTTGGCGTTCGACAATAGGCTAACACTAAAAACGCAAAATAAGGGATTTTCGTGAAGACAGTTAGCAACTGCTTTACGAAAAGGCAGAATTAATTTAGACTCAAGAAAGAACGGGTTGGTTCCTCGTAAAGACTCGAAATAACTTTTTATTGTACTTTTTTACTTTGACTTTCAAATAGACAACGGAAAGTTACCGTTGCCTATAATAAATACTTCCTTTCATATAAATTCGTGTTTTCATCAATAACTCGAGATTCATCTCCTTATCGGCAAACGATCCCGAAAATAATAACTTTTTAATATTATACCGAATACCGAATAATCCAATTACGCGGTACCGGTATAACATTTGGTGGCAGCGGTGGGATCTGCCAAAGTTAAGTGATTCGCGATTTATTAGGACAAAAGTGTTTTGGACAAAGTTAAGAACGACACTAACATGACGACTATAACGCGTGCAAGGACACCAGTGTAGTTCGTGAAAACCCGACTAATCTAACGCAAAGACGCGAAGTAAACGTCGGTGCGGGGTGACGTATCGGTCAACCGTTTAAAATCCCGATTGACGGTGTCATGTCAAGTCGCGAAGAACCGCACAAAGTGTGCAACCGAGTACGCGAAACAGCTACTTGAGACGAAGCCGTCCGGCAGTCATTGCCGACGCACAGAAGACGAGCCCAGGAACCACCAAGAGACGGGTCAACGGTACCGGGGAGGATAACTGGACCAGCCTTCGAGGGAAGCTACGAGACATCAGGTCTACAGCACCGGAGGAACTGCACCCGAGAACAACGCCATGGAAAGGACCGTCTACCAGATCATCTTTCTGTAAGTGGCGGTTACATTACTATTACATATTGCCGTGAAAAAGAAAAAAAAAATATTTGCCAAAGCCAGAGTAGAACCGATGTTTGGAAAAATATTCCACTAGATATATATTTCTCTTGAGATTTTGTGGAAATATTTTTAAGTAGAGTTCGCCGCGAAATTATCAAACATGTCAGAGCCTGGAGGAGCCCGACCAAGAAATAGGGGCAACTCGCTAGAGACGACGTTGCGCTGCGCAGAGGTTGACCCCACAGCTGGATTAGCCGCGGCCGTAGGGGACATCGTTTACGAAGCGCGCAGGGTGCTATTTGGGCTCTCGCCGTCGGGGCGAATCCCTTCGACCAGACAAGGGGCCCTTGCAGACTGACTGACGGCCCAGTTTGGCGTAAACCCACGTAGGGGTGCGTCATTCGGGGATTTCAACAGCGACGCTAGCGACGACTTGTTTAATATGGCCACTGGCGAGCAAACGCCCGAGCACATCATCGAGGACATGGGTGAACGGGAAATAGAAAATATGCGAACCATAGATCGTGTAGGTTTTTCCGCAGCTACCGGTACGACAGCCCGGCCGGTACCGGCAAGAGTACGCGATCGGTTGGAGGCGATCGACCGAAGCCAACGCGAGTTGGAAAGAGCTCGACGCCAGTGCGAGAGGCTGCAGCGCGAGCACGATCGAGGCCAACGCGAACTCGATCGCGAGCTCAGGGAGGCCGAAACATTGTCAGCAAGACGGAATTTGGCAGATACGCTAAACGAGGTTGGTGCGGACGAGTACGAACTCGTCCACTCTTTACGAGAGCAAATTGCCGAGCTCCAGCGACGGTCAGAAAGAGCAGGGATGGAGGACATTCCGCCCCCCGCACTGCCCCCGAGACGCACGCGGTTCGAGGATACGCAGAGGCCCTCAAATATGCTTAGCCTCAGTCTCGGTATAAAAATGGTAAAAACGTTCGAGGCAAGGATTCGAAGGCATTGCCGCTCTTCTTAAAGTCCTGCGAGACGATATTCCGCAGGGTAGAAGAGGAGGAGCATGACACCCTCCTGGAGTTGATAGTCATGAGTAAGCTAGAGGGTGCAGCAGCAAGGCAACTGCAGCACAAAACCATCAGTACCATGGCGCAACTCAGGAGCGAGTTGGAAGCGTTGTACGGACAACGGAAGTCTCTGGCCGCGCTGCAAATGGAGTTCAGCTCCTTCCGGCAGGGACAGAACGAGGACATCGCCGCCTACGCGGCAAGAACGGAGAGGATCACGGTAGACATCGCCGAAATACTCTGCGAACCATTGCAAACAGAGGATCAAAAGATCACCGTCGAGAGCGTCACACGACGAAGCGCCCAGGCCAACTTCGAAAACGGCCTGCACGGCCAGGTGCAAGTGCTGGTGCGTGCGAGAAATTATCAAACGCTGCACGACTCTGTGGCAGGGGCCATAGAGATAATCAACATGGTGCAGCCAAAGGGAGGGGTAGGTGGAGCACCAAGCCACCCCAGAAGGTCCCAAGGCGCATCACCCCGGCAGGGAGAAAATTGTTTCACCTGCGGAAAAACTGGACACATGGCTCAAGACTGCACCCAGAATACGGGACGAGTAAGCCTACCAGTACCCAGTGAAAACTAAGTCAATCCACAATGTGGAAATAACCTGCAATTACTGCCAGAATAAAGGCCACATGTGGAAGGACTGCCGGAAAAGACTGTCGCAGAATAAAAGCGAGCCAACGCAGCCGCCCCGACAGCCAAGAAACACAGGCTACAAAGATGCAAAAAATACGGTAACTGCGGGGCCAGGTCCAGCCACTGCAGGCGTGAACACGCTGGGCACACTGAGACTGAATACGCTAACTGTCCAGCAGAGATCTGCGTGCAAGCAGAAGAAAACAACGCTGCAGCTTCTACAAGTAACGCTGCCGGCGTCGAGGCCTTCGCGTTGGCCTTGATCGTGCTCGCGCTGCAGCCTCTCGCACTGGCGTCGAGCTCTTTCCAACTCGCGTTGGCTTCGGTCGATCGCCTCCAACCGATCGCGTACTCTTGCCGGTACCGGCCGGGCTGTCGTACCGGTAGCTGCGGAAAAACCTACACGATCTATGGTTCGCATATTTTCTATTTCCCGTTCACCCATGTCCTCGATGATGTGCTCGGGCGTTTGCTCGCCAGTGGCCATATTAAACAAGTCGTCGCTAGCGTCGCTGTTGAAATCCCCGAATGACGCACCCCTACGTGGGTTTACGCCAAACTGGGCCGTCAGTCAGTCTGCAAGGGCCCCTTGTCTGGTCGAAGGGATTCGCCCCGACGGCGAGAGCCCAAATAGCACCCTGCGCGCTTCGTAAACGATGTCCCCTACGGCCGCGGCTAATCCAGCTGTGGGGTCAACCTCTGCGCAGCGCAACGTCGTCTCTAGCGAGTTGCCCCTATTTCTTGGTCGGGCTCCTCCAGGCTCTGACATGTTTGATAATTTCGCGGCGAACTCTACTTAAAAATATTTCCACAAAATCTCAAGAGAAATATATATCTAGTGGAATATTTTTCCAAACACCGGTTCTACTCTGGCTTTGGCAAATATTTTTTTTTCTTTTTCACGGCAATATGTAATAGTAATGTAACCGCCACTTACAGAAAGATGATCTGGTAGACGGTCCTTTCCATGGCGTTGTTCTCGGGTGCAGTTCCTCCGGTGCTGTAGACCTGTTGTCTCGTAGCTTCCCTCGAAGGCTGGTCCAGTTATCCTCCCCGGTACCGTTGACCCGTCTCTTGGTGGTTCCTGGGCTCGTCTTCTGTGCGTCGGCAATGACTGCCGGACGGCTTCGTCTCAAGTAGCTGTTTCGCGTACTCGGTTGCACACTTTGTGCGGTTCTTCGCGACTTGACATGACACCGTCAATCGGGATTTTAAACGGTTGACCGATACGTCACCCCGCACCGACGTTTACTTCGCGTCTTTGCGTTAGATTAGTCGGGTTTTCACGAACTACACTGGTGTCCTTGCACGCGTTGTAGTCGTCACGTTAGTGTCGTTCTTAACTTTGTCCAAAACACTTTTGTCCTAATAAATCGCGAATCAATTAACTTTGGCAGATCCCACCGCTGCCACCAAATGTTATACCGGTACCGCGTAATTGGATTATTCGGTATTCGGTATAATATTAAAAAGTTATTATTTTCGGGATCGTTTGCCGATAAGGAGATGAATCTCGAGTTATTGATGAAAACACGAATTTATATGAAAGGAAGTATTTATTATAGGCAACGGTAACTTTCCGTTGTCTATTTGAAAGCCAAAGTAAAGAAGTACAATAAAAAGTTATTTCGAGTCTTTACGAGGAACCAACCCGTTCTTTCTTGAGTCTAAATTAATTCTGCCTTTTCGTAAAGCAGTTGCTAACTGTCTTCACGAAAATCCCTTATTTTGCGTTTTTAGTGTTAGCCTATCGTCGAACGCCAAGCGAGTCGCCTCATGCTGCGTCGGCGTTCCTGGTATCGATCGTACGATCGGGCATTGGACTTCGTTTCCTGTCTTGAACGAATTCCAATGTTGCTTTGCTATGGAATATTCCCGAATATACGAAGTACGAATATTCCGCGGCACAACACCATAATACCAAGAGAAAAGAGTTAGATAACTGAATTTTCTATTAATTTTTTTATGTATCACAAAAATTCTATCTTTGTCTTTCTTTGAATAAACCCTACTTTTACCTACTACAAAAGCCTAAAATTACTTTCCTTCCTGCTTGAGTCCGAACAAGCCCATTAAGGGTAATGTTAACGCTTAATACCGTTACAATATACAGCCCAATATGCTATGACCCTTTCTGGAAAGCTATCGGCAAATGTTTACGTATGCTTACAAGAGAATACTGGCTTCTTTGGACCGAGGATTCAAAAATCGATGGATGAATACGTGGCAAAATACAAAAATATCATCATCACTTCTTCAAAATCTGGCGAACTTACAACAGTGTGGTACACAAAATTTTTAACGGATGTGATGAAGCCTTACGTACAAGAGAACAAATTTCTTCTGCTGATTGACTCGTAACGAGGACAAACAAATCCGCAATCATACGATGAACTTTTCCAAGATGAAGAAGGATTGCCAACGTGTAGCATCAAAGTAATTCCCCCCAAATGTACTCCACTGGTGCAACCCTGCGATGTATATTTTTATCGTCAGGTTAAAAACTTTATAAAAAAAAATACAAAATTGCTCTTATCTCATCGAGCAAAAAAAAGAAATAACATCCCGAGAAGACTGTATAAAAATACATTCGATCGTTCATCATCAACTATCCGCGTCAATATTCGGTGACATGTTACGTTACGCGTGGTTTGCTGCTAAACTTTGCGATGAGACAATGTTTTATGAATGTAAATCAAGTTTGTTTTGCTATGGAGATGTTGAAACAACGTTGTAATTGTAAAAATACAGCGTTTACAACGTGTGCTAGATGCAGAAATAATTACTGTTTCCCCTGTTTCTACGATGAATATCACCCCGGCAAATGTAAATCATCGAATGTAAAAAAATAAAAGTTTGAATTTTTATGTACGAAGTCTTTTTGTATGCGCTTTAATTACAATCCCTTGTTGAAAGTCCGATATCCCAAGTTTTTTCCTTATCTATGCCTTTTGCGTATAAATAAATAAATAAATAAAATAAATTATTTGTCACTTCGCTTAATTGCGACATGAATATTATAAAAATTGGGAAAGAGCTAGAAAAAAAAAGTCTCCGCATGGGGAGTCGAACCTGCCACCATCGCATTACGAGTCCGAGCTCTTACCACTACGCCAACCGCTGCTTGGCAAACATACTAACATAAATGGCTTTTACGGTGCCAGAGCCGCGTCAAAAAATTTATTTTTTAAACGCTTGGCCATCTGGAGTTCCTACTTTGGGTACTTTCATTTCTAGCCAAGTCCTACATATGCTATAAATTTGGGCGAAATCCGTGATGACGAGTAGGCGCCCTCTCCTTGTTAGAATATAAATAATAGAAAAAATATATTACTAATTTCTTACGTTATTTTGCAGGTGAGTGGTGGTCCTCGAGCGACCTAGCGAGGGACAGATTTAGGAGTGCCATATTTTGTCACAAGGTACAACTGTCCCATCAAATCTGGATTTCATTCTCGAAATTCTCTAACAGATCATTTCCGTTCCGTCAGCACAGTCACTTCTGTAGAGTTCGGGCAACTCACGTAATTCCCACAATTTACCTCATTACTTACTGCTACAATTTTCGTTTCTATCAAATTCGGATAAACATCGTTTTTCCATAAACATAATTATTTGTATCTTTAAACGGTTCTGTCCTTTCCATATGCACAGTTTTCCCCAAAAATTCTGTCACACTATTTATTTTCATTTCTATCGAATTCGGATAAACAACGTTCGTTTTTTCTCACAATTCAACTTGGTACACCCCGTTATTGTCTCTGCTTTTACCCAATTCGAACAAATAACATTCTTTTTATGAAGACAATTAATAAAATATTTAAGGGATTCCGTCCTTTCCATATGCACCATTTATCTCAAATAATATGAGCTGAGCTCTCTTAATTCTCCAAAAACTGCCCGTTTCAGCGGCACAGGAAGTCCGGTGCTAAGGCAAGTCTCTCTATAGACACAGTTTATTTCCGTATCTAGCGAATTCGGGTAGAAAACGATCATCTCTATGTTAATGTAAGTTTATCGCGCATCCCTTAGCCGATGTGAACGGGCCTTTGCGTCATGCATGCTGCTAATGTAAACAGGCGTGCCACAAAGGATCTTTGTTCGGGCTCTCTCCGGAATGTTCGGGAGCATCGACGCAGCTACGTGTAAGCGTGCTTTCGGATACGCATTGTCGCATTGTATGCCAACGCAAGCGGACCTATATTCCAAAGATACTGAAACAAAGAGTCGTCAGCGAGATGCCATTATAATAAAAGCTATTAAAATACACGTGTGAATTCTATTTCGATTCCTTTAAATTCATCCTACACACATTAATAAAACGATAAGCATCATCACTCTACAAGGTCAATATATGTTCTGTTTGCTCTAATCCGACGTACAGAGTTCCATAACATTTTGCGAGCTAGACTGCAATTTTTCGACTTGATCTCCGATTTTTACTTTACCTATTTCCTTTCATAATTTATCATTTTTCGTACGGTTTTCAAAAGCTTTCTCAACAATTTCTGGACATTTTCTTATTTTTTCCTTTATGGTTTTTCTAGAAAAATCAGATATATTTTATGACGAATTTTCTGTATCTCCACGGGTATTGCTTGTAACGAGAATGCATTCTCATGAGTCGGCAATTTTTTTCTGCATTATGCTACATCGCGTTGACTTTCACTTTACTTTTTTTCATAATATAGTCCACCCGAAGACCTATTATATTCAAATTTTCGCTTTTATTTATTTCTTGTTCCTTTTTCGTCCTTGCTATTCGACTTTGTGCCATAGGCACGTTCCGCATTTTCTCACGTAGTATTTAACTTCGCGAAACATGCTTGGGCAGTAATAATGCACGGCTTGTCGGCGATAGATACGTTCGATGCCTGGATGGCCGGCAGCTGGGTTATCATACACTTCCTGCAGTACTCGTTTTCGATCTTCGGGCAGAACTACGAGTTTCCACGCATCCAAATCCAGCAAAGCCGCCTTCTTTACTGGAGAGATTGGGCCTGTGGTAGTGTCGGTGTCTTTCCGATCATGCCCAACCATCGTACCGATTAGGGTTCTTGCGGATCGGTTTCACCCGTTCCTCGTACTAAGATCTCTCGGGAGTGCCTTCCAAGGTATTAATTTTCGAATTGGCTGCAGTCGGCTGATCTTCGATCATTTACGAGAACGCGTCAGGCACTTTGTGTTTGGTGCCCTGGCGTTGTATAATGTCAGACTGCTAAAACTGCAGCTTCATGCCCCAATGCGCTAGTCTACTCGCGGAAACTTTCAGATTCTGCAGCCAGATAAAACATGAGTGGTCGGTGACTATCGTGAAGTACTATTTCTGATGTCTGTGAGCTGCAATATATTGAAAAAGGGATGAGTTCTCACTCGTGACAGGGAAAAATAACCGGACGAACGATGTTGAAAGAGAAAATGGTCTATATTCACCCAAAATAACAAACTACAAAAATAATATAAATAAAAATTGAGCACTGAATTTACTGGGTGAGTTACACGTACAATTGTATTAATTGTGTGCCGTGTTTAATAAAGGGTGAGAGAGTGTAAAGCAGCCCGTGCTGCACCGCACGCCGCGAAGTGAGACATTTGAGGATGCACAAAATGATCATTTTCCATCTCACCTTGCTTAAAATTGTGTAAATTGTCAAGGTGCCACTTTACCGTTGAATTTGAGTCCAGTACGGCACGTTTGAGAGTGAGAATATCCGAGATTGGAGTGAAAAAGGTGCTAGCTGAAAAGAGGCAGGTGATGCGTTCTTAGCGGTTTTCACGAGAGTAGTGAAAATTAGGAAGATGGCTGAGTTATTCGAAAGCGTCGTTGAGCGACGCTACTGCCCAACGAGAGATAGTTCGTCGTCTCTCGCGTAAGTTGAGTGTCCATGAGTTGCTGCCCCCGACTGCACGCACGACAGCCGAGCACGGCGAAACACCAGCAGCATCGAGCTACCGCACAGCGATCATAGCCGTGTGCCAGCTGATTTCTCAACAGTACTCTTCGAGGTACTGTCTTAATGTTTGTATGGCCCAGACCATTGCTACCCGTTAAGGTTGTCCCTCAACGTGTATCCGGACGCATCGGGATATGGTTCAAGATAATATGAAGACCAATTAATACCATTGACTCTCTATGGACTTTTTATTTAGTGTAAATACCTTGATGTCTTTATACCGGTAATCGATACACCATCTTTTTCCACATACTACGTTCCGCGACTTGCCCACTCATTATAAATTACTGCCCACTAGCAGACCAGTGATTATCAATAAGCTAAATCTTGAACCCTATTGTTAGTTTCAATTAAAATTACACTAAGTGGTTTTTGTCGCTACGTGCGTAAGTGCTGCGCTCTGAATATCGGTTAGGATGAATTCCAGTTTTGCTGGTTCGATCGTGGGACTTCTCGCCTACATACAGCAATGCGCTAAAGCAACCTGTGGCAACCTGCTTAGCGATCGAGATTCGGTAATACAGTGAATAGCAACTCATCGATTTTCAGTAAACGCGGTATGCTAATGCTTTTACAAAAATCAGTCTTTAATTCAAGTTCAAAGAGTACGTTTGGTTTCTCGTCCGAAAGACTCGAAAGCCTTAATAATTAAACGATCGAACGACCTTACCTGTGTGAAGTTTGATCATAATTATATGTAGAGTCTCGTTTGAGATGATTACATCGTAGTACCGTCTACTTCCACACGCTAGTGTCACGAATATTCAGAGCTTAACAAAAGATGACCGCCTGGCCCCGCTGGCGGTGCGGTCGTTCCCTCTACAAGTCATATTGTTTACAGTAACCACATAAGGATTAAAAATAATAAAACCAACACATTTCAATAAATGAAGGGGAGAAGATAGTAAAAAGGAGCGAATAAACGTTCCAAGGATGGGATGTAATCATCTCAAACGAGACTCTACATATAATTACGATCGAACTTCACAACAGGTAAGTTCGTTTGAGCGTTTAGTTATATTACGAGTCTCGTTTTCGAGATTACATCGTAGATGTTCAGAGATAACTCATTTTATTATTTTTCAAATAACCTTAGGCAATATAAAACACAACTTGTATCGAGACCAACGGTCTCTCAAAGAACAAAGGAATAACGGTTTTTATCCGTGTACCTCACACCTAACAAAATGCAAACAGTATTATCTTAACCAATAAACGATTAGAACTATGCGAACACGGTCGCTGCAAACTCTTTCCTGCCCGACTTAATCGGCCGATTATAAAATTTTGCGAATACCTGCGAGTCCTTAGACTACTCCGCGGTATATCTTATCGCGATGATATCTAAACTCTTTGCTAAAGCCGCCGACGTAGACACGTGCCTTGTACTGTGTGCCGTAAAGTCGGGACCTATGCCACTCTTCGCCAACACTGATCGGATCCAACGACTTATTGTTTGTGTACTCGCCGATTTGAGGGGCCTTCTTGATGTGATTAGCACATTATTGCAATCGCCCCTAAGCGGTTTCGTTATTTCCAGATATCTTTTCAACGTGCTCGCCATGCACAGTCTGGGCTGTTCACGATAGTACGGCATTAGCAAAAGCGGTTGAAAAGCCCCGGGACGCGACGTTTTTATGATGTCCGAGATCTTTATCTCGAAGCCCTGTGCCGAGTGAGAAATATTATCGAGTCTCATGAGCGAGAAGGTTTGCGCTCGATGAGCCGTACTTAAGTCTAACAGCGTAACTAATCTCTCCATCGTGTTGAATGTTCAATGATTCAAGAGGGTATAAGTTCGCAGTGATCGTAAGTACCATGCCGACATCCCATGTTTCGTCGTATCGAGATTTCATTGGTCCAAGCCGAAAAGTACCCTTAAAAAATCTACTGATAATCCGATCGTTATTCACGTCGTTCGCTGATATTAACGAAATTGCCGATCGCGTCGAGTTCAGTGTGCCATAGGAGGCTCCTAAACCATATCTTCTCTGCAGAAATTCGAGAATGCGGTTCGCGCTCGCTTCGTAAACGTCCGTTTTCATCTCGTGACAGAAATTCACCCATAGTCTAATAGGTCCCGCGTACTGCTTCCACGTACTCTCGGCGAGTGAAGTCAACAACGTCTCGATCACTGAGTCCGAAAATTTCTTGCGGCGGTAAGATTCGCGGACAACTTCCCGGCAATCAACCCCAGTGACTTCTGTAATGGATATTGGAGAGACCTACAAGGAGACAATAGAAGCCATTTAGCGGGAGTGAAGATTATGGGTTTCCCTACTAAAAGGTCCGTAAATATAGGGAACCATGGTTGCAAAGGCCAATTTGGCACTACCGCAATACCACAGGCGCGATCTGCTATAACCTTTCGAAGAAACCAGAGCACTAACGCGAACAGTGGAAATGCATTAAAATAATCAGATTTCCAGTTGATCGTGAACCCGTCAGTAGCTAAGGCATTAGGATCTCTGTGCCATGAACAGTAGGCTTGACATTTCGCGTTAATCCTGGATGCGAACAAATCCAAATTTGGTTTACCGAATTCCAATATTATTTTTTCGTATGCCCAATTCGACAGTTCCCATTCCGTATCTATCTTTTTTATCCTCGACTCCCTATCCGCCTCAACATTTTCCTTGGACGCTATATAGGACGCGAAAATCCAAATATTTCTACATTCACACCATTGCCAGATCTCTTTGGCTATCCCGTGAAGTGCGGCATATTGCACGCCTCCCATTCGATTAACATAGGCAATAGCTGTCGTGTTATCGATTCGTAGTAAGATTTCACAATCATATAAATCGCTTGCGAAACATTTATGGGCCATCAAGACGGCAATAAGTTCGAGTTGGTTAATGTGCAACCCCCTTTCCGTATCACTCCAAAACCCGTGTATACCTTTGCTATAACAATACGCGCCCCAGCCCGTTTTTGACGCGTCCGAGTAAATCTCCTTAACAAACCGAAAACTTCTTACCGGTCCAAATGACGTTGTAATATTTTGTTTCCACCAATCGAATTCAATTTGCAAATCTGCGGATAATTCGAGCCGTCCATTGCGATTCCCCCTGCTGATTAAACGGGCCGAAGAACTTTTCTCGTTCGAATCTCTTGGTGTATAACCATCCATACTCAATTGCGCGACAACCGTCGACTAACTTTCCGATGAAGTGAGCGAATTCCCGAATCGTACAAAACTTGCGATGACTAAAGTCGTCGATCAAGGTTACCATCTTCCTTTTTTTTACTTCCGGTAGCTCTAATCTCATTCTATGAGAGTTAATAACAAATCCCAGAAAAGTGCAATTCTTCTTGGGAGTCAAGCTACTTTTTTGATAATTCACTATAAACCCCAGGGACTGCAGTTCTCTAACAGTGACTTCTGCGTTTCTGCGACACGCGTTTGAATCCGAACCGATGCAGAGGATGTCGTCTAAGTGGACCGTCGAGATAAATCCTTTTTCTCTCAAATAATTTACTACCGGTTTCAAGATTTTTGTAAAAATATACGGCGCCGTGCATAGACCGAACGGAAGGCATACAAATTCATAAATTATGTCCCCGAAAACAAATCTTAAATATTTTCGGCTTTCCACGTGCATAGATACCATAAATACGCATCTTGTAAGTCTATGTTACACATAAAATCGCCTCGTGAGATTAGTTTCGTCGCAGTTCTAATGTCCTCCAACTTGAAATACTGCGTGACTATAAAACTATTGAGCTCTTTCAAGTTTAGCACAAATCTCATTTTACCGTTTGATTTTTGCACTAAAAATACGACGAAATGAATTGTCCCAGGCATGGCAAACAGGGTCTGACTGCGTCCAGTTCCAACAGCTTGGTGATCGCCAGTTTCATATGCTTACGATCAGTCAAAGAATTAAATTCTGGCTGAGGAGGTGGAAGAGTTTGGTATACCGGCTGGTCAAATTTAATTCTATACTCTCCTACACAATTCAAAATAAATCGATCCTGCGTGATCTTTTCCCATTGGGGAAGAACCTCTCGCAGTCGCCCAGCTGTTTTATTTAACTCTAAGGTCTCCCCTGAGAGCCTCGGTACGAGCTCTGCGTGCGACTCTGACTCCAAGCGCGTTGTTGATCTCGTAGTTGATACGACTGATTCGACTTCGGAACAAATTTGACCAATTTCCTCGGTCCTCTCTGGTTCGCGCCCGCAAAAGATCCCCCTCGATTCGAGTTGGCCAGTGGGCCTTTCCAGTTTCCTGAATTTGAGTTACGTAGAGGCACCTTCGGCACCGATGGCTGAGACTTCAACTCCAAGCTAACTTTTTCAATCGATTTTGCCTTTTTAATTTTTTCCGATAAATCCTCGCCGAATAAAAACGCGTCTGGCTTCGTTTCGTCCAGAATTCCCTTGACCTTCTTGTCGAGAGATGGTGTAATACACGATCTCCGTGTAATCGTGTCCAGACGAAAAGCATGCGCCAGCAGTCTACCGGCGTCGGCAAGACACTCCAACAACTGATACTCATCGATGCCGTCTTCCTTGGGGCTCAACAGCAAGGAAATTCCAGTGCCCAATGCGGCCATAGCTGAACCGCGAATATTTTGCGCATTTCTCAAGTACTTGTCTCGCTTCGTGGCAGACTCAAATAGCGACGACGCTTCCTCTGCATTTAGTGATGGCGCTTCCAAGCGACAGTTGCCTGTCCGAGCATACTTTGCCAACAACTCCTCTTGATCTTCTTTTTTGAGTCCTTCTGGTGCACCAGATTTTTCATCGACACCCAGAATGCGCAGCGTCTTCTCATCGAAAGTCTGTACTGGGTCCTCCGTAGGCTCGCTCACTGTTGTGTCTGTGCGCTGACTCGCCGCATCCACTAGAGGTTGTCCTGCGATATCTAGAGTTTGATCACCCATTGCGATGGGAGAATTATTTTCCATATTGTCACCGTTCGCTGGTGACAATACGCATTGTCACTACGCATGCAAGTCCTTGCGCAACCAACTCAAGATAGGCAAAAAGAAATTACTCTACCTTTGTACGGCTAGTGCCGACAAGTCACCTGTTCCATGACATTGGACAATCTACCGATTCCACAACACATGTGGAGTCGTGCAGTTCGACTCTAAGGAAATACTCTGCGAGATTTCCTTCGTACGGACTGAGCCGCCGAGGCTATGGCCATGATAAATGCCGTATATGCAATAAATATCAATTTTTTGTGAACTACATTTACAAGCGACTCAAGGTAGAACTCTGAGAGTCTACCTTCGTACGGTCAAAGCCGCCGAGTCTGAGGCCCGTTATTTCTGCAAGCGACACCCGTGTTGTGTCGCGGCATACAAAGTAGACGCCGACCGAGCTAGATACAGAATTCTAAAATATAGAATTCGTTCAAGACAGGATGCGAGGTAGACGCCGACAAAGCATGAGGCGAATCGCTAGGTAATCTACGATTGGCTAAAGCTAAAACTGCCAACTAAGGGATTTTAGCAAACGCAGTTGCTAACTGCTTAACTAAAATCAGTATTAATTTAGACTCAACAGAGAACGGTTGGTTCCTCGTGAAATACTCGAAACAACGTATTATTGTACTTCTTACTTTGACAATTAAATAGACAACGGAAAGTTACCGTTGCCTATAATAAATACTTCCTTTTATATAAATTCGCGTTTTCATCTTTTACTCAAGATTCATCTCCTTATCGTCAAACGATCCCAAAAAATAATAACTTTTAATATTATACCGAATACCGAATAATCCAATTACGCGGTACCGGCATAACATTTGGTGGCAGCGGTGGGATCTGCCGAAGTTAAGTGATACGTAATTTATTTGGACAAAAAGTGTTTTGGATAAAGTTAAGAATACTCTGAAGTGACGACTACGACTCGTGCAAAGGACGCCAGTGTAGTTCGTAAAAGCCGACGAATCTAACGCGAAGACGCGAAGTGAACGTCGGTGCGGGGTGACATATCGGTCAACCGTTTAAAGTCCCGATTGACGGTGCCACGTCAAGTTGCGGAGAACCGCACAAAGTGTGCAGCCGAGTACGTGAAGCAGCTACTCGAGAAGAAGCCGTCGTGCAACCATTGGCGACGTGCTAAGGAACCAACGAAGGTACGGGTCAACAGCGTCAGGAACGACGTCAAGGACCATCAACAGAAAGGACACCAAGTCGGCAACACCTGAGAACATCACCATGGAAAGGACCGTCTACCAGATCATCTTTCTGTAAGTGGCGGTTACGTTATTCTTATACATATAGCCGATAACCTAAAGCCAGTTAGGAAAAATATTTGGAATTTTTCAAAATAAATATACCGCGTGATTAGCAAAATGCCGGTATTCAGAGGAACGAAACCGAAACGTAGGGGCAATTCTTTAGAAACTACGATGCCCGGAGAGGAGACAGACCCCGCAGCGGGTCTAGCTGCAGCGGTGGGGGACATCGTATACGAAGCGCGCAGGGCGCTATCAGAGCTCCCGCAGCCAGGTCGAATCCCCGCCGACAGGCAAGCGGCCCTCACGGGCCGTCTGAAAACCGGGTTCGGCGTAAACCCACTAAGGAGTGCGTCGTTTCGGGATAATAGTAGCGTCGGTAGCGATGATGTGTTTAATAGAGCAACTGGATAAATAACTCCAGAACACTTCTCCAACGATAGGATCGAGCGGGAAATCGAAAATTTGCGAACGTTAGATCGGGTAGGTTTCCAGGCAGCTACCGGTACGACGACTCGGGCACCACTGCTGGAACGAGTCAGGATACGATGCGAAGCGGTCGAAAGAAGTGACCGTGAGTACGAGCGAGCTCAGCGAGAGCTCGAGCTGGAGCTCAGGCTCCAGGGCCAAGACTCGCCGTCGGCACGGCGAAACCTCGCGGACACGCTCAACGAGGTAGGTGCGGACGAGTTTGAACTCATCCGGTCCCTACGAGAGCAAAACGCCGAGCTATCGCGGAGGCTGGAAAATACAGAGCTGGAGGAACGCCCGATAACACGTCCGCGGTCGAGGCAAACCCGATTTGAAGGATCAGACTATCCCCCTGCGGATCCCGAATTCCAAAAGGAACAACAGAGGTTGCCAGAAACATCGAGTAGGACGCTCGATCTTGGTCTAGCACTAAAAAACATCAAGCGTTTCGACGGAAGCAACGCTGACGAACTAGACGCCTTCTTACGATCATGCGAGACTGTTTTCAAGCGAGTAGCGCCCCGGGATCAAGACATCCTGTTAGAACTAGCGTTCAGCAGCAAGCTCGAGGGTAGGGCGTCCAGAGAAATGAAGCATAAAGTCATCCATTCGGTAGCACAGCTTAAAACCGAGCTGGAGGCCCTGTACGGGAAGCGGAAGTCGTTGCTTAAGCTACAAGTAGAATTCAACTCCCTCCGGCAGGGCCAGGGAGAGGACATCGCGGTATACGCCGCCAGGACCGAGCGTATAACCGTCGATATAATAGAACAGCTCTGCGAGGAAGCCACCACGATGTTGGAAATGCGCATCGTGGAAAAGATAACACGGAAGAGCGCACAGGCCAATTTCGAGAATGGACTGCATGGGCAGGTCCAGATCCTAGTGTGTAACATAGTTACATGCGCTAGAGCGATATTATAATTCCGAACTGGTAGAAGAGCACGAATAATATTTAAGAGGTCTCGAAAACACCTGTGCGATAGACTCGGTATAGGCGTACCGAGTTTTGCGGGCAATAGGCCATCGCCCCTAATGCAAAAACTAGAGCTGTCGCCGCTACGAAATTGCCTCGATGACGAAAACAGCAGGTCAGCGACCGGCTGGCCTTGCTGGGAGGCGAGGGGAAGGTGGTGAGCGCGGCAGCGGCGAACCGCCGAAGTCAGGAAATGCGTTATATACGAAATAAAAGCGAAATGATGACGTAGGGTTCAGCGGAGCGAGGGGAAGGCTATAAAAGGCCGGTGCGGGGAGAGAGACGCTCTCTTAGCGAAATTGTTCGAACAAGAAAAGATACGGTAATTGTGAAAACCAGTGAAAGGTGGCGGTAGATGAGGGAGTGCCTTAAGCATAGAACGTTAGCCAATAATAACTGTGGAAATTATTAAATAACCACCATTTAGGTAAGCAATAAGTAAAATAGAGTAGATACGTAGGGAAATAAATACGGGTAATTAAGTAGTCTGTAAGTATTGTTTATTAGAATTAGTGCATCGGAATAAGAAAATAGGATATAAGAGAATCAATTAACCAGTGCGGACTTTAAACGAGTAGGAACCAGAGGAACCGCTTTTCCTGCGCGAGAAAGTGAGAAAGAACGAGAAGTGAGATAAGTCTGAGAGAGAAAAGAATTGTAAACAGAGTTGTTACACTCTGTCCAAAGAAAATCTGAGGTGTGTGGTTGTGTGTGTGTGTGGCTCACGAGGTAAGACCAACGCATAGGCCGGTCATAAAAACACGGGCCAGGAATACCGAGAATTTAGGATCAAATAAGAGGAAATAATAATAAAATAATCGAGGGAATTCCCGAATTTCGGTACAAAGTAGAAAATAGAATTAGAAATTGTCGTAGATAGAACAAGTAGAATTAAATAAGAATAAGTAGGATTAAATGCATAGGAGGATAAAATATGGAGAAGCGGATCTCGTATCGGAAAATATAAATGATGAAGAGTGTCTGAGTGAAATAAGTGTGGAAGAAAAAGAATTGTAAATAGAGTTCATACACTCTATCGAAGGAGTGAGTGCGAAGCAGAATAGCTAGTGGTATGAGATATCGGCGCATCGAGTATACAGTAATACCGTTGTACGGAACGATAACGGACTTACGAAGAATACCGAGAATCTGTGCACCCGAAATAATATAATCTTTGTAGAAATGATCGTTAGAATTACGACGTTAAAATAATCACGATGCAGAATTCGAGTGACCGTAATTAAAAAGTGTTTTTGTTTATGAGACTATTTTCTTGGAATAAAGCCCTACTGTCAACCACTACGAAGTCTAAACTAATTAGTCCTGTGATCGAGCCCGAAATTCCCACGATAAATAAAAATATATGTTAGCGATAAAAAATTACCGTTACAAGTGAGATCGCGCAATTACGCCACCCTCCACGAGTCCGTTACGGGAGCCATCGAAATCACGAATATGGTGCAGCCAAAGAGAGGGGTAGGTGGAGTATTAAGCCACCCCAGAAGGTCCCAAGGCGCATCACCCCGGCAGGGAGAAAATTGTTTCACCTGCGGAAAAACTGGACACATGGCTCGAAACTGCACCCGGGATACGGGACGAGTAAGCCTACCAGTACCCAGTGAAAACAAGTCAATCCACAATGTGGAAATAACCTGCAATTACTGCCAGAAGAAAGGCGACATGTGGAAGGACTGCCGGAAGAGACTGTCGCAGAATAAACGCGAGCCGACGCAGCCGCCCCGACAGGGAAGAAATTCAGGCCACAAAGATGCAAGAAATACAGTAACCGCGGGGCCAGAGCCAGCCATTGCAGGCGTGAACACGCTGGGCGCACTGAGATTGAATACGCTAACAGTCCAGCAGAGACCTGCGTGCAAGCAGAAGAAAACAACGCTGCAGCTTCTACAAGTAACGCTGCCGGCGTCGAGTGCCACCGCCAGCGACTTCGATATCGATGCACCATTGGCCACGACCGGGGTACTCACACTCAAAGCGGACACCGAAGCGCAGTGCAGTATAATCAAGGAAGGCTGTCTCAAACCAGAGACCATGGTGAGCGACTGCACTGTAGAAATGCAGGGGGTAGCGGGCGAAAAATTCACCCCCCTCGGGATAGCTAAAATTGTACTCGAGACACCGGCTTTAAATGTAGAGCATTGGTTCTACATCGTACTTGGCATGGACTGTATCAAGCAGCATAAACCGGACATCCTGTATGGTGAGATGCTCAAGTTGTATGGGCACTGCATGCCACTACGGGCCGGCGCGACGAGGATATATTCGTCACCACGCAGTAGAACTGCCGCTACGTGCATATACATAGGCCTGCTTACAAAGATAAATCTTCCTTCCGAAAACGGTTCTAACATGGATGCCGCCAAGGAAAATACATTTGTCAGACTACCTACAAAGAGCGGGATCAGCCGACGCATCATAGAGAGACCCCGCGTCACACCGTCAAGAACCAAAAGAGTGAGTTTAGAAGTTTCTAAATGCGACGGGGAAGTGCAACAGCCGACGGTGACATGCGAGCCGTCGGAGATGGCGAAGACCGTACGTAGCCGCCAAGTCAAGGCACTGCGCGTAAGCTCAGAGAGCACGGGGAAGAAAGCCAAACGCTTTGCGCAGCAACAACGGAAGCCCGACTTGGTGCCCCCCAGCAGTGAAAAGCAAGCAACTCGCGCAGGAATAATGTGCGAATACAACGGTGCATTCCATCTACGAGGTAACAAGCGGCAGCGCACGCACGAGGTGCGGCATCGCGCACCCTTTAATGTCGGATCGAAGGACCTAGGATCGCAACCCTTGCCTGGAAAGAACGTAAAATCGGGGCATGGGTCCGCTAAAATGCAGAAAGCCGGAAAAGGAAATACTGATGTAGACGCTCTGAGTCGCACATACGCGACCACACGAGCCCAAGTGGGACAGGAAAGAAAGTCCCATAAGAAAGAGAAATATAGCGCAATCAGGTATACGAGCAGCCGCACAAAGCGGAGAGTCGAAGATACCCAAGGCAACCACTATAACTCATCGAAGCGAGAAGCTAAACTCGCTCACGAGAAAGAGAAGTGGAGAGGCCGACAGTCAAAATGCTAGCGGAAGGAATAGTCCAGCCCAGCAGGAGTTAATGGAACGCGCCGCTGATGGTCGTGGCAAAGAAACCCGATGCCGCCGAAGTGAGGAAAATGCGCGGAGTGGTGAAGTTTCGCAAGTTGAACGAAGCTACCATCGGAGACTCGTGCCCACTGCCCAATATAACCGAAATATTGGACCTGTTGGGACAAGCCCGATATTACATGACATTGGACCTCGCCTCTGGATTTCACCAAATCCCGATGGCGCAGGAAAATGTAGAAAAACGGCATTTTCCACTCCGCGGGGTCATTTGGAGAATAACCGCATGCCATTCGGATTGATGAACGCGCCGACGACTTTCCACCGGCTAATGAACTCCGCGTTAGCAGGACTACAGGGCGTTAAATGCTATGTGTACCTCGACGACATAGTAAAACAGGGAATAAGAGCTACTCGCGATAGTTTGGGCACTCGCTCAATTCCGGCCATATATTTATGGTACTCGTTTCACAGTAGTGACAGACCACCAACCGCTCACCTGGCTATTCGGAGGTAAGGGCCCAGGTTCGAGACTAATGCGTTGGAAAATAAAAACTGGCGGAACATGAGTTTAACGTCGAATATAAGGCAGGAAAGCGTAATACAAATGCAGATGCGCTAAGCCGTATATTCTTTACTACGAGGGCCCAAGCGAGAGCAAAGAACGTAGTCTGTGGGTCGGAAGAGGACAGCAGGACGGGGCAACTCGGCACAACGAATGACCGCACAAAGCGGAGGGCCGAAGATCCCCCTTACAGACGTGGTAACTCGTCGGAGCGAGAGATCGAGCTGGCCCATGAGAAAGAAAAGGACAACATGCGCTCGAGTACGGACAGCCGCACAAAGCGGAGAGCCGAGAATACAGCGGGCCAGCCCAGCAACGAAGCAGAGCGAGAGAAAGCGCCTGCCAATGCTAAAGACAAGGATAGAGAGATCCGCAGCGTGCATGCAGATCGCTCTACTGAACCCCACAGCCCCGCCGAAAAGCCGTGCGTTCGGGGAAGGAGCAGACCACGCAAGCTACATACGCAAGCCACTGGTAAGACTGCGAGCACCGCTGACAAGGACGGAGCGGGTCCAGCACAGCATGGCGGACCCGCGAAGCGCGGAAAGCCGCGAAAAACAAACGTTGCAAGGCCGCTCGAGACAGAGAGCGACCCAACAGCGGAGCTACTGGTGGGCACACCGAGCAAAGAAATTGCGTTCCGAGCACCGCACAAGCCCGCTGAGGAAGCGAGGCACGGCGGGGCCCGTAGCCTACGAACGTCCTGCAGCGCGTACGAAGACAGGTTTAAAAAAAAGTATAGCGATTGCCGCAGTTGCGTAGCCACTCCTTCTGCCGATGACCGCCTGAAATTAATTAAAGAATACCACGACACCCCCATAGAAGGGCAGGATATACGGCATACGTTGCATCGGATCCAGACCAAGTACGACTGGCCCGGCCTGAGAAGGGATGTGGAAAATTACATATCATCCTGCGAATCCTGCCAAAAGAATAAAATCAGGAAAAAGGAACGAGTGCCGATGGTGGTAACGAACACCCCATCAAGGTCATTTGAAAAAGTCGAGGTTGACATCGTAGGACCGCTACTGGAAAGCACTTCCGGGAAAAAATACTTACGATCCAGGACGCGCTCACAAAATACAGTGCAGCGATATCACTGCCGAACCAAGAGGCTTCGACAGTCGCTAAAGCACTCGTTGAAGAATTAATTTGCCGGCACGGAACGCCGGAAATGATACTATCGGATCAGGGTCCGAACTTCCTCAGCTCGACCTTCAAAGAAATGTGTCGACTGCTGCCAATCAAGAAGATACAAATGACGGCCCACCATCCGGAATCAAATGGCGCATTAGAAAGATCGCATTGCACCCTCGCTGAGTACCTAAAAAATTTCATAGACGAAGATCAAAGAAATTAGGACAAGTGGCTGCCGTATGCGATATTCACGTACAGCACCACTCCACATACGGGGACCGGACTGTCTTCCCACGTGTTGGTGTACGGACGCGAGGCTGAGTTGCCGACCACCCTGAAACAGGAGCCCTGCAGCACCTATGCTTACGATGATTACGTCCACGAGTTACGCGAGCGATTACACGCCACATGGCCTGTAGCGCGCAACAACCTAGAAGGCGCGAAAAGACAGCCAAAGAATGCATATGACCACAATGCGCAGGAGTACCGCGTCGGCGAAGGAGTACTCCTCCGAGATGAGACGGTGCGCAGGGGGCGGTCAGACAAGCTGACCCCGAAGTGGACGGGACCTCACGAAATAGTAGAGAAGAGGTCCCCCGTCAATTACGTCGTCCGAAAGGGACGAAAAACTCAGGCGGTGCATGCAAACCGCCTGAAGCTCTTTATCGAGCACTAATAGCTCACGAAATACGAATACTTATAGCTAGTCAAAACTAAATATTAGCTAGAAAATAAATGTAAGAAGGAGCCCCTCAGGACGCAGGGTAGGTAGCTCCAATAAAGAAGAAGAGGTCTTAGGAGACCTCATTTTATCAACAGGCATTCAGAGATAAATATACATATAGAAAAAATATATTGAACGAAACAATTGAAAAGAAATTGCATTTTCATTACGTAATCCAGAAGGGACGGAATACTGTGACCGTACCAGAAAAGCACCTCGAAAAATGTATAGCATGTTAATACTGACATAGTGTTCAGCGTAGAGTGTAAAAAGAATATATAAAGTAAATTGAAGAAATGAAGCTTCTAGGAGCATACTTAATTTTGGAAAAAATAAGTCAACGTGCACATTCTATTCTATTGATATCCACATGTTAATAGGTAATTCGATTTCTGCAAATGACAGTGAAATATGCCAAAATATTTCAATATTTCAAAATAATATTAATATTTATGATAAAGGCGTCAGTACTTATGCGACGGACTGACCTAAAGGCCTATAGCGATAATGGATACAGATAACGGCGAGAAATGCGCGAAAAGAGTTATCCAACTAACCCATCCCCTCATCGTCCTAATGCAACAGCAAGGGTGATGGCTATGCGGCGCGCCAACCCTAGAAAAATGGTGGGAAAAATCTCACTCGGCTTGAAATGTTAAATAATACGGGAATACTGGCTTTGGTAGGCGTATGTATAGTAACCGCCCGAGATTTCAGCATCAAAACCATCGGGCGAACATCGCAGATCATCCGGGAGAACTACTTTCTGCCGTTCAATTTGAAATTAACGGAGATTGAAGCTCAGGCGCCCCCTACGCAGACCGAGAGTACAATTCCACTACAGAGCGTGCTGCGAGACCCAGAAGAGCTTCAAAAGCTCGGAGCTCGAGCCGACCAAATCATGGACAACCTCATTACTGCCGGAGACGGGATGCAACACATCCGAAATCTGAGTTTCTACTCCTTGGGCGCCATAGCACCGATAGCCTTGGTTGGCTACGTTCTGTTTGAATGTTACAGGTACAAAAGAAACAGAACACCACCGAAAACTAGTGAGGCAACAACCCCGGGAGCCGCCGAGGTAACCATCAACCTCGAGCCACTCGGATGACAACAGCCAGAGGAACGACTGCGAACCGAGCTGGCCAGGTTATGCAATCGTCCCCCCAATCGAGAACGACTTTCTCGATCCGAACGACATTGACAAACGAAAAAACATTACATGTAATGTAACGTAAATTTTTGCCTCAACGCACCACGTTACCTATAGCTGGCCCAAGCTATTTTTCCTTCCTTTAATTTACTCTTTCGAGATGCGCGCCAGGCGCTTATGCGCCGGAAGGAAAAATGACGAGATATTCGGCCAGACTCAACCCAGGCTAGCTACAGCTGTTCGAGGCAGAGTAGATGGTTCGGACTGTCAAGTCACTAATTAGTCAAAATAAAATACGAATGAAATCAATTAATTAAAACAAGTCATAAAAAATCAATGAATAAAAACAGTCAATAAAATATCGTCAATAAAGGCACAACACCAGGACAATAACCAAAGTCAAATTAATAAAATAACACCGATAAATAACTTCGACAACAATAGCCGGTACGGGACTTACAAACTTCTTTATTTCTGGCGAACAAATAGTAATTTTTAATAAACATCGATTTAGAATTCAAATAAAATGTCCCGTAAAATTAGTCTCTCTTTTTCACAATTTTCTAAATCTAGTTAGGTATCTTAGTTTTAATCGTCAATTCAACGGTACCAGTTATCCCGTCCTCTCTCTCACTCTCATACACTGTAGAGGTTATATAGCCTATCTCGCTCGCTTCGAATTTCGAATAATATCCACAGACAGAGTCCAAGGCTCGGTTGTCTCTGTTCACAGTTCGCGATACGGCCTATCCCGAGTTAATCCCACATACATCCAAAAACCCTAGTCACGTACGCGAGCTTCGACTAGTTCGAATCTCCTAGCCCGAAAATCACAGGCAAGCAACGGCTAATAAGTCGAGAGCGAAGAATGATTAATAGACCCCCCAAATTATTTAAAAGAAAATGAGAAAGCCCCAATTAAATGACTGACGTCCGAAATAACAAAAATAATAATAATAAATAATACTAACAATAATAACCGAACTAATAAAAGCAACGAACAATTTAACAAAGTGAGATACGCTACCGACCGTACAAGTCCCTTTAGACCAAGTACAACAGACGGGACGACGGCCGAACTCGCACTACTTCCGAATGCAAAACGAAAAATAATAACGTACTGTTCGATAGAATAAGAAAAGAACAAATAAATAGTATAAATAAAGTATATTAAATTACGATACGTCAGTCTAATTAAAACCAAAGCGTTAACGCCAAGCTGTCCAAGGCCATAAAATGAGTCAAAAAGAAATAAACTAAGTCATATAAATCTAAGTCAATTATTAGGTAAAATCCGCGACGCGGTCTATCCCGTTCCAATCCCACACAAACCAACTAACAAATTCAAAACACTCCGGGATAACGGCCTAACGCGCGCACGGTTTAACCGTCCTCAGAACACGATTAAATAATACAGTAACTTTCTCCCGGTTTCTACAAGTTACACGATCTCGAGGTTACACTCTATAGACGCCACGATTCCCGATACAAATTAATACTCTGCACGCAGTGTACTAGAGTCGCAGGTGTGACCAGGCTTGACGAAATTAATAGTTCACAAATTGAATGATAAAATAATAACATAATAGCGAAAGACCGTAGAAGGGAAGAGAGCTCACCGGGACGATGCTGCCATGACGTTCTTCGAAATCCGGGAAACCTCGAAAGGATGTTGAAAAATTCTCTCCCTGGTTTCTTTAAGTACGAAGGCTGATCGTACGATGGAATATTCCGATGTGGGCTCGAAAGACAACCCTCTCTTCCTCGCCTCGATAATAGTTTGCGTGATGCCAAAAAGTAGAGCGGGACACAGATACGATATGTCCTACGTCTTGTTCGCTCAACGGTCACCGGGAAAAAAAAGCCCTGAGGTCCTGCCGGCACGCGTGCCCGTGAACTATGATCCCCACTTAATCCGCCAAACTCGGTTAATTGGGGGAACCTGTGTCGCACGATGACCGCGACTAGCGCCTCAGCTGGACGATGTATTAATTAGCGACAGACAATACCAACTTTGCGTAGTCCAGCAGATGACTCTCTGAGATATATGTATAGATTTCCGTGGGTCGACGGCGGCTAAGGATAGAAGGCCTCGTATCATTTGGTGCGTCGTCGGGAAAACAACATATCCCGACTGAGAAAGACGTAAAATATCGGTCCGAAGTTTCCAGTTGTTAAATGTGTTGCTCTCCTCTTCCTCGTACTCAATCTCCGCCCCTCGGTCGTATAAATCGCATTGTATATATATATAAAAAAATAAAACAAAAAAAAATAAAAATAAAGAATAAATAAAACACGAAAATCATTCCCTACAGCCCTGTGCGATCGTGTTGGTAGCCGTCGAGCGAGAAGGATGTAGCCTGAATATTCTGCCACGTTACAGTAATTGGGAAAAACATTATATGTAAACGGGAAACCAACTGAAGTAAAAATTTTTTAGAAAAATTTTTCCTTTTAAGGGGGGAGGGATGTTGTGTCGCGGCATACAAGGTAGACGCCGACACAGCTAGATACAGAATTCTAAAATATAGAATTCGTTCAAGACAGGATGCGAGGTAGACGCCGACGCAGCATGAGGTGACTCGCTAGGTAATCTACGATTGGCTAAAGCTAAAACTGCCAACTGAGGGATTTTAGCAAATGCAGTTGCTAACTGCTTTACTAAAATCAGTATTAATTTAGATTCAACAGAGAACGGTTGGTTCCTCGTGAAATATTTGAAGCAACGTATTATTGTACTTGTTACTTTGACGATTAAATAGACAACGGAAAGTTACCGTTGCCTATAATAAATACTTCCTTTTATATAAATTCGCGTTTTCATCATTTACTCGAGATTCATCTCCTTATCGGCCAACGATCTCAAAAAATAATAACTTTTAATATTATACCAAATACCGAATAATCCAATTACGCGGTACCGGCATAACACCCGCTCGAACCTTCTTAGGTTGTGTACGACCCGAGACAATTTCTACGAAATTGACTCCGTACGGCAAAGCCGCCCGGTCTACGGAAATAACTATAGTTAACGGAAAAAATACCTTGATGACTTGTCGATGCACCCTGATGGTTAATTGTTACTCTCTTTGCAGCCACGCCCGAGGTAGCCACGCTCGTGTGCATAAACTCGCGCCTCGGACTTCCCGAGTCCGTATTTAAAGAGCTGTCAGGCATCGCATCGACCATCTTCTTCAACTTCTTAAAGAACTTCTCGTTCTTATTCTCCTTGTTCTTCTTCCTCTTGTGCGACTTTCCCATGATTCTTCTCTTAAAAACTTGGAACAATGCTCTAAACATGCTACAATTTTACGCACGAAAAACGTTATGGCTTGGAGAGGGACGACCGCACCGCCAGCGGGGCCAGGCGGTCATCTTTTGTTAAACTCTGAATATTCGTGACACTAGCATGTGGAAGTAGACGGTACTACGATGTAATCTCGAAAACGAGACGCGTAACATAATCATAAGTATTATCACAGTATATTGTTTATTGATTAATTAATTAGAAATTCGTCCGTTAATTGTAATAACGTCATTTCACTTGTTTTCTGTGAACTTTCGTGTTTTTATTATACTTCGTTCACACGAGCTGCTAATCTTCGTATTTTCGCACGCTGAGCTGCATTTCGAAAAAAGAAGCACCTTCTGATGGTCTAGTGAATCGATAGCAAGTGCTCGAATTTACTCACGCGGATGCCATATATACCAAGGTAGATCAATAACTCAGTGACCTTTGAATGAAAGATAGTTTTTTGAGCAAAAAAACGTTTTATTTCTCAACATAGTGTTATGCCAGTACTCCGTAAATGAATAACTCGGTAATCGGTATAATATTAAAGAGTTATTATTTTAGGATCGTTTGTCGATTAGGAGAAGGAACTCGAGTAACTTGCGCACACGTGAATTTATGTAAAAAATGGAAGTGTTTATTATAGGCAACGGTAACGTTCCGTTGTCTATTTAAAAGTCGATAAAAGAGTAATACAATAAAATGTGGTTTTGAGCCCGTACGAGAACCAACCTCTCGCGTTTGAATCTACTAATAGAGTGATTTCGGCAAAGCAGTTATTTACCCCTTTCACCGTGATCGAGTTGACATGAATTTCGCAGTCAATCGTTGCTTGCAAATTCCTGCAAGTCGTTGCTCGAGCTAGTAGCGGTCGTTGCTCCCAGCTCGTTGCTTACGTTCACACATTGTTTCCACTTCGGTGAGTGGCCTCACTTGTAGAAGGAACAATCGCGAAATAATGAAATATTCGCGGTACAACAATAGTTTCCTTTGAACTTCGTCCAACGTTTCTCCAATTTTTTTATCCCTTCCGAATAAGAAGATTTGTCGAGGTTCTCAAAATAGGGATTTGTTTAAGCGATAACTTCATCGTTGGAGGCAAATCTTTTTCCGCCGAGTCATTTATTCAGGTTTGGAAACACGAAATGGTCACTGGGGACTAAATGTGGAGATATAGCGGATGAGAGAGCAATTCGTATACTTATTCATGGAATTTTGCTATAGCGACTGCGCCCGTCCAAATGCGGTAGTGTCTTTGAATTGATGTTGAACCGGTCCAATAAATTGGTATAATATATTCGCCGTTAATTGTTTTTCCCGTGTTGTGCCGCGAAATATTCGTACTTCGTATATTCGGGAATATTCCATAGCAAAGCAACATTGGAATTCGTTCAAGACAGGAAACGAAGTCCAATGCCCGATCGTACGGTCGACACCAGGAACGCCGACGCAGCATGAGGCGACTCGCTTGGCGTTCGACGATAGGCTAACCCTAAAAACGCAAACTAAAGGATTTTCGTGAAGACAGTTAGCAACTGCTTTACGAAAAGGAAAAATGAATTTAGACTCAAGATAGAACGGGTTCCTCGTAAAGACTCGAAATAACTTTTTATTGTACTTTCTTACTTTGACTTTTGAATAGACAACGGAAAGTTACCGTTGCCTATAATAAATACTTCCTTTTATATAAATTCGTGTTTTCATCAATAACCCGAGATTCATCTCCTTATCGGCAAACGATCCCAAAAATAATAACTTTTTAATATTATACCGAATACCGAATAATCGAATTACGCAGTACCGGCATAACACCCGTTTACAGGTAATCAGTATGGATTATGCCGCATGCATCCCAAAAAAACTGTCGCCATGACCTTGTTGGCCGACAAACCTATCTTGGCTTTTTTCGGCGGCGATTTTCCCGGTGAAACGCATTGTATCGAGTGCTGTTTGGTCTCCGGTATGTTGTGATGGATCCATGTTTCATCTACGGTTATGAAAAGGTGCAAAAATTCGTCCGAAATGCGGTTGAACAACGCTAAACACTTCTCCGAAGTTGTCACACGATTGCGTTTGTGGTCAAATGTGAGCAAACACGGCACCTATCTTGCGGATAGCTTTCTAGTAGTATGTGTACACCTTTGCTCCATCCCACTCCGTCCCCCATCACGCGGCTGTCCCCATCCCCCCACTTTTCCACCGCCGCGTTACCCACTCTGCTTAACCAGTGGCGGTAACGTGGAGATGGTAAAGTGAGGTGGCGTGGGTACTCTGGTGAACGAGGAAGTGTAGAGATAAGAGCAGGATGGAGCAAAGGTGTACACATACTTGAAAAAAGGAATAAAATTAAGTACTTACCTCTGTTGTTGTTGGCGTCCACCTTCCTTCGACGGCGATTTTAAACTGCTATCTCTCACTATCTCACTCACACAAACACACACACACGCGTGGACACTTTCATAACCGAGCATCGTCTGCTTCTAGAAGCTCGGGGTTCTCGATGTCTATTTCGGCGTCGAGGACCTCGAACACTCGCTAGCGTCATAGCGACGATACATTGCGAACAATATGTTTTTGACTGCGCGATCACGAAGTTAAATACAGACTGAATGCTCAGGATGCTGCTGGTTAGTATCACAGGGTTTAAAGAAATTGCACCCCCCTCTGAATCATAACTAGGTATTCAGCGCTCTGAATGCAGCGACAGCGATTTTGCACGTGCGTACCGCTTTGCGCAGTGCGCCTCGCGAAGCGCTTGCTTTGCGAGAGACCTCGATTATAATTTATATATAATTATAAAATAAGAGACGCAGTAAAAGGATGTAATTGTTTTTAATTCATCAATATTTTATTTTAATCACTTTACACACATTTACCGTCGCATGCAACATCCCTGCAAACACGGTAATCTTCGCTCGGAGATTCTTCCACCGTTTAATTTAATTTTATCACTATCCGATCGTCGAGAGGTACAAGCATTGTAATATTCACGTACTATTCTATCGTTTTTCATTACATTATCGCTAAAGAGATTATTGAATCACGACATGGTGAATCCGCACGACATAACATGGATGAATACGATACAAAATTGTCCACACACATCCGATGTATGACTCTATAGCTGCTTGAGGTCGTACCGATAGAATTTGCAGTTTCTTCATAGCCGTGCTAGATGTTGCAGTATAATCGGTGGTAGCCCGTAGCTATCAAAGTACATTTCTTTTCCATGATGGTTAACGTATGGCGATCCAATGCTCTCTAGGTCCGTCGTGGTTATCCGTGTTAACTACGAGTCCGGCCGGCAACGACTATACACGAGGAATTCTGTCAACTGGGTATACTGCAACGGTTGAAAGTGGTAGATACTGCAGACTCTCGTAGATTTGTCTAGTGTTCATGCTGAACACATAGTCAATGATTAAATGATCACATATACGCTTTGATAGACGTACAGTAGCGGACAAAAGTTTAAGACGATTAATTACAATTTGTTTCATAGATCTGTCATACAAGTACTAACGTTTCTTTCGGCTTGTTGTTTTTTTACAATACATGTGTACGTTTGACCTTCATAATGTAGAAGTCTCGGTCGTCAAATGTGAACAATATAGATTATACAATTTTTTTTTCTTCCAACCATCTGTAAACAGCGGACATTAGTTTAAGACGATCTGTCGAACAAGATACCCGTAGTCAATCCACGCAATAATTTGACATATTAATACTGTAAATAGTTTGTGGTGTATCATCCAGTGTCTTAAGTTTAATTACGTACGAAAAGAGTATGGGTAAAGCCCGTAATTTGTCATTAACTGAACGAAAACTAATCGTGTCTCTACGGAAGCAAAATGAGACATTTTCTTCAATTGCAACTCAAATGAATCGATCAGAAACTTCTTGTAAGCAAGCGTGGTACAAGTTTGTGAAGACTGGGGACTATTTTGATCGACCAAAAAACGGTAGACCGCGGAAAACCACGCCAACGCTGGATCGTCGGATTCATCGATTAAGCGAGAGAGATCGTTTTCGTTCAGCAGTCGATATCAGAGCTGAAATATCCAGTAATAATAATGCACAAATTAGTGTAAGAACTGTCCGAAGACGGTTAGACGAATTCAATTTGAAAGCACGAAAGCCACGGAAGAAGCCGATGCTCAGTAAAAAGAATAAAAAATTACGACTGCAATTTGCTAAGGCTCATCGGCATTGGACAAGTGAGGATTGGCAAAATGTGCTATTTTCGGACGAATCCAAATTCAACCGAATTTGTTCTGACGGGATACTGTATGTAAGACGTCGAATTGGCGAAGATTTAAATCCTCGATGTGTTTTACCGACAGTTAAGCATGGAGGTGGAAACGTAATGGTGTGGGCATGTTTTTCTCGCAATGGTCCTGGACCAATACGCCGAATTAATGGAATCATGGACCGTTTTCAATACTTGGATATATTGAAAAATACTATGTTACCGTATGCCTACGAAAATATGGGTGATAATTTTATTTATCCACAAGATAATGACCCAAAGCATACGGCTCGGGTAGTGAAAAGTTTTTTTCAAGATGACAAAATCACTTTATTACCGTGGCTTTCGCAGTCGCCGGATTTAAATCCAATTGAAAACTTATGGTGTACCATAAAAAGAAGAGTTCAAAGAAATAAATCAAAAAATTTTGACGATTTGTACTCTTTGGTTGAAAAAACGTGGAATGAAACAACTGTGGACGACTGCAAAAAATTAATTGATTCAATGCCTCGAAGATGTGCTGATGTGATAAAAAATAATGGACTGTGGACAAAGTATTGAAGGGAGGAAAATATCTGTATATTTTCTACCAAAAAATATTTTTTTACGCATAGTCTTAAACTTTTGTCCCCGAAGATATCAAACAAATTTATGTTTTCTTTGTTTATTGTATCTAATGTTGTTACGCGCAAAATTGAATTTATGTAATAAATATATGAATTAATGATTAATTAGCTAATACAAAAAAAAATCCACTGAGTCAATTCTTTCCATAAAAAAATCAACGATTACTTTTTTTTTCCTCTCCGTCTTAAACTTTTGTCCGCTACTGTATATATGCAACATTTATCTTACAGCATCGTTGAATTTTCACGACTCGTGAATCGTTCAAATTTCACGACTCGTGATGCCGCGAAGAAGTATAGCCTTCTTGTGACCGCGTGTATAGATACGTCTTGATTTTCGTGAAATTTCACGCAAGTTTGCATATGCTTGTTTACAGATTATCGCCCTTGGACCATTCAAGACCGTGAAAATATTTCGAGAGAAAATTATTCTGGCTTCTTGAATGCTGGCGTAATTCGGCTAACAATAAGTGACACATTGGTGCGATGATCCAAAGAGCAGAATACGGTCTATCCACTGCTACTACGGCAATTTCTTTCGGAATTAATTCCGAGTCTTTACCAAGTATTCCCTGTCTATGCACGACGATATCAATTTTCACGTCTAATCTGTACAGATGGTCAAGTTCGACTAATTAGTTACTCACAAAGACGCTTCTACGTCTCTTAACACGAAACAATTTTATTCCGACATCAGCACATTTTTCGCTTTTCCGGTAAAATCCACCATTACCTGTCGAGAAGCATCGATTTCAAGGACATTATCATATTCCGCGTAGACTACACAATTTACCGTTGATGCAAGCGCATCCCCAAATCGTGCCTCTATTCTTAAACTACCATGCTTTATTAAATTCCAATGTGAATTGCTGTTCGCCAAAAGATCGGGTGTCAAATCAAAAGCAAACAGACAGTATCCATCGCGATAATTATCGTGATCGATCGAATTACCATCGTTCAAGAAATGTATTCCAGTTCCCGAAAACAACGGTTGAAAAGCATCTACATACAGATGATTTTTCGTAAAATCAGGTTGTAACGGCTTAAAAGGTACTTGAGCACCATCTACATACAACTGGAGATAATTCATCTTGTAATTTTGGAAATTGAATGAATTCATACTGAAGTCGCCGTTAAACGCTTTGTTATCGGCAAAACCGATATTTATACGTTTCGGCAATTGACCTTGCACGATATTATCGATAGTCTCTCCATGAACACCGGAGTGTATTGAAACGACCTTTACCTCGACTCTCGTAAGAGGATATTTAGCCGTAGATTTTGCCAAAGTTTTAGCATGCGAGAGCAGCACACCAGGAGCTATTTTTGTTCTACGAAGGAGAAGAGATGCCTCGAGAATCTTTAAGCCGCGTTGACCATTTTTTGTATCGACATCTCGACACCGTTTAATAGGAGCCGCTCCTGGATGAATATATCGCAATGCAGATGGCCAAGCAAGTCTACAGTTTTTCCGACAATAAAAAATTGTTTTCTCTTTACAAGACCCGTATTTCTCGAGGTAATATCATCCATTTTTCCAGGGGTATCATCGTACTAGAGAACGCTCGTGAGATGCGAATTTTTGGCAGCTGGACCGTAATTCAAAAGTGTTTCTATATACGCTCGATAAGCGTAGGCATTATTTGGAGGTGAAACTAGTTTTTGATTCAGGTATACATCGGCCTGATTAAACATAGAATGCAAGAGATTGTTTACAGGGCCGGTACTTACTTTCGGCGCTGCACCCGCGGCAATTTCTGTAGAAGCAAATGTTGTTTTCACTCTCAGACTAAGAATCGTATGCGCGAGATCGATATACTCATTACCCTGTCCAGGAATAACAAATTCAATAGGTGAATCATCTGTTAGCGAAGAAATTGGCTTATAATACACCCAATTAGACCCTTCGATAGTACTTTGCGTCGGTGGGAGTGAAAATAATTCAAGTTCCGATTTAAGACACTCGCACGAGTGCGCATGTAGAAAAGTCATCTTGTTTCAGCTATCCAAAAATATCTGCAACCATTCGTTGACGAGTCTTCTTCTTCTTATTGTTCTTATTATTATTCTTCTTCCTTATTACACTTCTCTTTTTACGGAGATATGTCGTGGTTTACGTTCGTTCGATGAATGAGGATTTCGCGACATTTTGCGCTTTTTGTAACCAGACCACAGCATGAGAGTGTCAATTTTTTCAGAGAGTTTGCGTTTGAGATTACTGCCTGATTCTCACGCTCTCTTGTGAATACCATCTTTCACAGCTATATTTCTCCCGAGGACATCATTGGCTACGTTTACACCAGCTCACAATGCCTCTTTTCTAACTCCTTTAGCGCCCTTCTTTAAAAGTGGTAGCACTTTTAAAGAGTGGTAGCAAAGAACCACGACAGACCTGGAGAGCATTGGATCGCCTTGTACGTTAACCATCATGGAAAAGGAATGTACTTTCATAGCTACGGGCTACCACCGATTATACTGTAACATCTAGAACGGCTATGAAGAAACTGCAAATTCTATCGGTACGGCCTCAAGCAGCTACAGAGTAATACATCGGATGTGTGTAGACAATTTTGTGTCGTATTCCTCCATCTTATGTCGTGCGGATTCACCATGTCGCGATTTAATAATCTCTTTAGCGATAATGTAATGAAAAACGATAGAATAGTACGTAAATATTACAATGCTTTTACCTCTCGACGATCGGACAGTGATAAAAATAAATTAAACTGTGGAGGAATCTCCGAGCGAAGATTACCTTGTTTGCAGGGATGTTGTATGCGACGGTAAATGTGTGTAAAGTGATTTAAATAAAATATTGATTAATTTAAAAGAAATACATCCTTTTACTGCGTCTCTTATTTTATAATTATTTTATTTTATTTTATAATTAACGCTTGCTGTGCCTGATGGAATTTACACCTTTTCATCGCCTCGGAAGGTTTGGGGTTTAAATGACCTTTGATAAGTGCGACTAGTTGCGCATACGTTTTTGTGCTTGCTTTATGTGGTGCACACAAGTCTCTTGCCAAGTTATACGTTTCCGGATTTATTTTTGTTAGTAAAACTGCTGCTTGCTTTTCAGCCTTTACATCGTTTACCAGGAAATATAGCTCCAATCATTCCGTGTATGTTTCCCAGTCATCTTTTTCTAGTACAAACTCTAAGTTTGGCACTTTGTGTTCTGACATCGTGTGAATTATCTTGGGAACTCTGTTAGTTTCGTTCTCAGGCGACTCGCTGCGTTCCGTTTCTTGTTTACGCTGCTTGTCGCGTACGTGCGATTTCAGCCGTTTTCGTAGTTGTTCGATAGTGCTATTACTGTCGAATTTGATGTTCAGGTCCGACAACAATTTAGCTAGGTGTGCCTTTGTGAGAGTTTGAATCCACGACGTCCTTGTGTAGTCAATATTATGAATCGTTATCTCTTCGTCGTTACTGGATTCCGACGACTTTCGAGCAACGAAGTATTCTAGAAGTCTCTTTATTCACAAAATATAATTTTGTGAAATATTGCAAGAATTTACACTTTTGTATATTCGCATTTACCGAGTACTGAATCTATTACGTCCATTTTCAACAACTGTGTACTTCTGTTTCACGTTACTTTTGAGTTTTTTTTTTTTTTTTTTCGTTATCGTATATTACGCACTTTTTCCCACTCTCTTTGTTGCACTCCCGATTACTGAGTTCGGACTACCTCGTCGCCAAAGTTGTCATGTCTTAGGAGGTGGTCGTGTTATTGATTAAGCACCGACAGGACTTTTAATAAATGAACAATATGTTAGATCTTTATTATTCAGTGCGCTAGCTCCATTTACGGTGGGTATCGCGTCGTATGCCAAACCGTTACATCTGAACGTCGACAGTCAACCGGCTCTGCTCTCGTGTCCCCACTCTAGCGATATTGCGGAATTCAGGAGATTCCCCGATTCACATGACTCTAAGGCTAAGCGGGCAATGTATGGGTACCGTAAATACACCACAATTATAAACAAATACATCGTTTTACTGTGTCTCTTATTTTATAATTATATATGTTTGAGAAGTCCAGAGGATGTTGTTTGACAGATCTGTGAATATATTGAAACTAATGAAGCTTCACTCAAGACAGGGTGAAAATAAACCAGACGCATAGATGGTATTCAGAGAAAGTGGTTTATTATACCTTCCGCCACTTAGTATACAAAATAATATAATTTGGAGAAATATAAAAATTAAGAATAAATGCAAAAATAGGTTAAATTTAGAAAGAATTACAAATTATAATAAGATAACAAATTGAATTTACACTTTGAGTTTGAGACAGAGAGCGGTGTGCGTGCAGCAGTCAGTGCTGCGTAGCACGCCACGCTAGAGAGAATGAGTGCTTAAGGCGTTATAACAATTCACAGCAAGCTCTCAGCAGCTTAATGAAGAGAGGTTGCAGTGAACAAATGAGAACACTTGCAATTGAAATTGCTTGAGTGCTCTACATGCATGAGACAAGCTATGCAGGCAGCACTGCATAGCACAATACAACATATAATGAGGATGCACAAAATGAGCAGTGTATAGTCGCTGTACTCTCCCAGCAGATGTCCTGGGGGAAAGTACAGCGAATATAGAACACCTGCATAATTATATTAATTATACCGGCAAATTAAGCTAAGAGGAAACGTGGCGCGACATGTGCTGCGATGCCCGCCATAAAGTGAGACCAAAAAATGTTGATGAACCGATGAGAATCCAACTCCTCATTGCCATTGAATTTATGGTAAATTATAACAATGCACTCGTACCTGATTTTGAGTCCTGTTGAGTAAAAAAGGTTGAGATGATCCGGTTGAGAAAAATGAAAATTGTCCGAGCCTTCCAAATGCGTGCACTGTTCCGTGCGGGTTTTCACGTAAGTGTCCAAATATCCAACATGGCTGCGGAATCTGAAAGCGTCGTTGGGCGCTGAAGTCAATTAAGAGAGATAGCCGGTGAGCGAAGCCGAAGTCAAGCGAGAGAGACATCCTCTCATTCGACGCGGCATGCCTACGAGGCACAACCTCGGCTCCGCGAAGCCCTGCCTCGGCTATCTCCGCCCAACCGAACGCTGCGTGCTCGAGCACAGCAACAGGTCGACGCACGGCGAATATCGATCGCCGTGCGCCAGCTGATTATCCATCAATATATAAATTATAATCGAGATCTCTCGCAGCACGGTTTCATATTCTGCGCCTTTTACTGCAGAGCAAGCGCTTCGCGAGGAGCACAGCGCAAAGCGGTACGCACGTACAAAACCGCTGTAGCTGCATTCAGAGCGCTGGATACCTAATTATGATTCAGAGGAGGGTTTCTTATCTTCCAACCCTGTGATACTAACCAGCAGCGTTCTGAGCATTCGGTCTGTATTTAACTTCGTGATCGTGCCGTCAAAAACGTATTTATAGCAATTTAAAATCGCCGTCGAAGGAAGGTGGACGCCAACAACAACAGACGTAAGTTCCTAATTTTGTTCCTTTTTTGAAGTATGTGTACACCTTTACTCCATCCTGCTCTTATCTCTACTCTTCCTTGTTCACCAGAGTACCCACACCTCCTTACCTTACCGTCTCCACGTTACCGACATTGGTTAAGCAGAGTGGGTAGCGGGGCGGTGGACAAGTGAGGTGGTGGGGGTAGCCGTGGATTGGCGGAAGAGGTGGGGATAGGAGTGGGATGGAGCAAAGGTGTACACATACTACTCTTTCTCATACGCAAATGATCTTTCAAAATCAAATCCTCTGAACCATGTGATCTGCCTGCTTCTACAATTTCGCGCACTTTCAATCTCCGAAAACGGTGGCCATCTTGGATTGTTATCCTCATCGCCAAGCGTGCAACAGGTGCTTCTGCTTGTTTCGGATATTTCACACCCCTATTCGGATCATCTCAGCCTCAAATCGTGCTCAACAAGACTCAGTTTCATCTGGTAAGGAATTTCCTCAGTGTGTGTACGGTAATTACTCAAATAAGTGCATCCTCATTCGGCTCACCGCGTGGCGTGCTTCGACGCTCGAGCTGCTTACACGCTCTCTCTGGACTTCATTAATACGGCAAGCGATTAATATAATTGTATGTGCTTCTCACCTTGAATTCAATGCTCAGTCTTATTAATATTTTATTTGTAGATTTATTGAGTGAATATAAACCACTTATTTTCTGTCAACTTCGCCTGTCTGGTTATTTTTCCACCTGTCACGAGTCACGACTCATTCTTTTTCAATCAATTACAGTCCTCAAGATCAGAACATCAGGATTCACAAGGACCGACAATGCTGTGAATATCGTGAAAAATTCTATGAACCGATAAAAATGCAAGGGATTCACAGTCACATTCTCACTGGTAGCAGTAAAAAGTTTTTTCGCACTAGCACTTTCCTCTTGATTGCTTTCACTTTATTTTTTATTGCTATGCTGGTTTCCATGAAACGATCTCTTACATGGTTTACTGCGTCGATCCGATGCTCATGCTCAACTTTTGGATATGAAGACATTTTTCGAGAGAAATTTCAACACACGTGTCGAAGGCTAAAATCAAACTGATGCCAAGCGAGGTAAAGCAACGCTCTACCGGAATATAGTCAAAATGATGGCGACGCTTCTTGTACCTTCTATACAAATGCCCTATAGGGTATTGGGTTAGGTAAGTGGATAAGTGCCTACCTGAGGGAGCACTCCACTCTACCTTTTGTGCGCCCGAACGCTGAACCGATGGGCGGTCGGTTTTTTTGGCTCATAAAATCGGAATGAATTCGAATTTCGCTTTGAAATGTTGGCAACGTATTCTTGAATAGTTATACTAACAATTTATATACTAAAAAAAATCCGGTTTTTTAACCTCCTAATGTAGTTTTTCCCCTTAAGAAATCAGATTAAATACTCCCAGGTATGTTATCAGGAGTACAAATTGAAAATGCGGGATTTTTTTCTATTTTTGAACGTTTATTCTGAAAAAATGGTAACAAATGAATTATTCAAAGTATTGTCCATCGCTAGCCACAACTTTTTCCCATCTTTCTGGCAATTTACGGATACCGTCGCGAAAAAATTCGGCCGGCTTGGCTGCTATCCAGTCATCGACCCATTTTTGGGCTTCTTCGTAAGAATGGAAGCGCTGGTCAGCTAGGCCATGTGTCATCGATCGGAAAAGGTGGTTATCGGAAGGAGCAATATCTGGGCTATACGGCGGGTGGGGTAAGACTTCCCATTTCAGCGTTTGTAGGTATGTTTTGACCGGCGCTGCAACATGTGGCCGAGCGTTGTCATGTTGCAAAATTACTTTGTCGTGTCTTTGCTCGTATTGTGGCCGTTTTTCTTTGAGTGCGTGGCTCAAACGCATCAATTGAGTTCGGTATAGTGCTCCTGTGATGGTTTCGTTCGATTTCAATAGCTCATAATACACCACACCCAGCTGGTCCCACCAAATACAGAGCATGAGCTTGGCGCCGTGAATATTTGGTTTGGCCGTCGATGATGATGCATGGCCGGGGTAACCATATGATTTTTTGCGCTTCGGGTTATCGTAATGGATCCACTTTTCATCACCAGTGACAATGCGATGCAAAAAACCCTTCCGTTTTTGCCGTTCGAGCAGCAGTTCGCATGCAAAAAAACGGCGCTCGACGTCTCTCGGCTTCAGCTCATACGGCACCCAATGTCCTTGCTTTTGGATCATTCCGAGGGCTTTTATACGATGGGAAATGGCTTGTTGTGTCACTCCCAATGAATCTGCGAGCTCTTGTTGAGTTTGACACGAGTCTTCATTGAGTATTGCCTCCAATTCAGCATTCTCAAACTTTTTCACTTGGCCCGGCCGCTCTTTGTCCTCAACGTCAAAATCACCACTTCTAAACCGCACAAACCATCTCTCGCACGTTGAAACCGATGGAACATGACTCGGATAAGCCTCGGAGACCAATCGATGTGCTTCAGCAGCACTTTTCTTCAAATTAAAGAAGTAAATTAAAACTTCCCGCAAATGCTGTTTTGTTGGCACGAAACTCGACATATTGAGAGCTCAAAAAAACTATGAATTTGACACTGCGACAAATTGACACATACTGAAAATTAAAGCTATAAGACGTAGCTTTGACATGAACATAGTCACAGTACTGCCTGATGCGTATAGCGTTAGTAACGCCATCTGTTATCAAACCCGCATTTTCAATTTGTACCCCTGATAATATATATTGTTAAAATGAATAACTTTAAAATTTACTAGAGTTTTTACCTAAATATTTTGTGTGTTTTATAGCGAATAATTGATTTTATATTTTATTGATATGTGTTATTATACAGGGTGCGCCATCTTTTATGTCGGTATGTAAGCATTGAATAACTTTGACACATATCAACCGATTGACTTGAGTAGACATATTTTTGAAACATCAATTCAGTACAATTTTAACCATGTATCGCTTCACACCGAAACAACGCGCCGAACTAGTGACGCTGTACATTGAAAATAGTCGTTCAGTTGTGTTAACTCAACGTGCATATCGTCGAAAATATCGTGGCCAACAAGCACCGTCTGACAACACTATTCATCGTTTGGTGTCGAATTTTGTTGAGCATGGGACAGTGGGAGATCGTCCACGTGTCGTTCATCAACGCCCAAGTCGTTCCAATGAACTGGTTGAAGCGTTAAGAGTGAGTGTTGCCGAGAACCCACATGTGCCGTATCGTCACCGCGCTCAGCATTTTGGCGTCAGTGGAAGCACTTTGCAGCGCATTTTGAAGGATGATTTGCATTTGTTTCCGTATAAAGTGCAATTGACTCAAAGAATATTGCCGACAGACCGTCCACGTCCCTTGGAATACAGCCAAACAGTCGCTCAAATGGTTGACACTGAACCTGATTTTCGGAAGAAAATTTTGATGACCGACGAGGCCCATTTCACACTTTCTGGCGCCGTTAACAAGCAACATTGCCGCATTTGGGGAACGGAGAATCCACACGAGATCCATGAAACATCATTGCATGACCAAAAAGGACTGTTTCGGCCGGCGTTTGCGCCAAAACTATCATTGGGCCATTTTTCTTCAGAGAAGGCGAAACAGTCGATGGGAATCGATATCGGTGGATGTGGCTCATGATGTCTGCCCACGAATGTGTGAAAAAGGTCTGGACCGTTACTGGTTTCAATAAGACGGTGCGCCATGTCACACTGCAAATCAAACAAATTTCTGCAACGAAAATTTCCTGGACGTGTGATGTCAAAAAATGGCGACATTGACTGGCTACCCAGATCTCCAGATTTGACCCCTCCGGACTTTTTTTGTCGGGTTATTTGAAAAGCAAAGTGTACGCCAACAAGCCTAAGACCATTGACGAGCTCAAGGCACACGTTCGTACCGAAATCATCGCTATACCGCCCGAGAAGCACGTAAAAGTTATGGAAAACGCAGCAAAAAGGGTACATTTTGCTTTGGCCAATATAGGCGACCACTTGATTGACGTTGTTTTCAAAAACTAGTCCAAATAAATTGTAAAGGACCAAATTAAATAAAAATAGCTCATATATGGAAATCGGTTGTTTCTTTTAAGTTATTCAATGTTTACATAGCGACATAAAAGATGGCGCACCCTGTATGTGAATTGCATCGTAGAAGCGATGTTTGAAAGTCGATGCAGTCCCCTCGTGTAATTTGCTAGACGTTTTGCAAAGCTGTGGAACATGCGGTCCTTCACAAAGTGGTTGATTGTAAAGGTACTTGAAGAGAAATGAGAAGAATGATGATCCAGTAATTATGATCGATGCTAAAGAAACACTAGAGGAAGAAAAAGAAGGTAGAAGGAAATGAAGTCTCGGTAGTATCACAAAATGAAATGCCAGCTACGTCCAGCCTTATCCAAGTGCACCCTTTGACCGATGCGAGTAAAATTATTTGAAGAGCTCCTCATCTTTGTTCAAAAACAATTAAGAATGATAATATAGAGCAAACTGTAAATTTCTTACCGAATAATCAATGTTCTCATTGCTCTCAACCGACTACAAGTGTGGAAGATTTTAGGAATCAAGTAAACAGTGACGAATTCAAGCCAAAGTTTATAGGCTACTTGCGAGCTGACTGTGCACAGCACTTTTTCACGCTCAATAAAATCACTTGGAGCAGGATTTTGACCTGCCTGAAGACATACACTCTCTTTAATGCCATAATACTGATAATACACTAAAATCACAATATATCACATGCATTCCTGTAGAACTTGGATCGGTGTCTGCGCCATGTTGGATTTTTTAAATTAGACCCCGCCCCGAGGTTAGATCCCCATAGTAAGCAAAAGTTAGATTTATTTATAGAGAAAACATGTGGAGAGTTTCGATACAGACTTGTAAAATTCCTAGTCAGTTAATCTCCTTCTTAATTTCTCCTCTGGCACTTTTACTATTTCTACGATCTACAAGTTTGTTTCCCGCGGGCTCTCGCAAGCATCTGCAATCGTACATTGAAATATATCTCGACGTATGCTGGCGCGCTGTCCTCCTCTTCCCGCTCGTCTAACAGTCGATCGCCATTGACTGTTAGCGGCTCGCTAGTCGCTCTACTGCCGTTCCTGCAGTCTCTGGTCGATCGCAACCCCAAGTAGAACTACGACGCTCGTCGTCTCAAATTTGCACATGAATGTTTTCAGGAACTTCTAGAACTAATTCGCCACTTTTAAAATAGCTGGTGCATGTGTAATATGTTTCTTCATCATTGACACTTTTCACATATACGTTCCCCTATGGGTGGATAAGTCACATCGATTTCTATTGTACCAGATAGAGCAATGCGGAAATCAGCTGAGACAGCAAGGTTCGCTGTTTTGCTTGCTAGGCGAACAGCTGTCAGAAGTTATAATGTTAATACAGTTCTCAGCAACAGTTCGTTCCGTCATATACCGTACTCCTTATTCTTATGGTTGACACTTCGGACGCGGTGCACTCCGAGACTTTCATTCTTAGAAAAACTTTATAATTCGGATGCATTCCGAGATTTTCCACAGCGCTTTCGCGTTGTTGAATCCGTCACCTTTCATATTTTGTTGTTGTTCGCGTACTTTTGGTGGAATCGTTTAGTTTTCGCCCACCTTTATGAAAAAACTACCGCCTATGGCCTTTGGCATGCTAGCTCGCTGCATCCCTGAGCTCGCTCGATGTGACAAACAAGTTTTCACCTTTTGATTTAGGCCGCCTCACCTATTTCACTGTAGTCCTGATGATGTGCGATACCGAGTCGCGTACCCACACACTCAGCAGCAGGCTACCAGAGTGCCCTGACCATTGGCCATTACAATAAGTTGCATCGATTTAGACAAACAAATTATTTTCGGAAAATGCGTGTATTTGAGTTTACTTGCTTTAGATTAGTATACATTCGATATATTACAAATTAATTTTTCATTTATAAAAAAAAAGTAAAGTATACGGTTTTAGGAGGGAAAAGGTGCATCACCTGAATATACAATTGTCGGTATTTTATTTCTTCAATTGTGACAGATGAGATTTCCTAGAAAAATGTGAAAAAAACTAGTAGTACCTTTTCGATACTAAGAGGAATATGAGATGTGGAGGTAGAACCAGTTTACGTCATTCTTTCATGTAAAACAACGGTGTAGATTCCCTTTACGTGATTGAGACTTTTACAATTATACAATAGATTTGGAATTCATCGCAAGTAGTATACCGAGCATTGGACGTTATGACGATTGCCTAATTATAAAGTACAAGTAAATCTTACAAAGGCGTGCTATAATGCATCACGTAATATGGATTTCTAGCGGACAACAATTCCAATTCTCGCTGACCATCTTTAGTCATGTTTCGTATCCATTTTCGATCCTTGTAATATTCGATCACCGAATCGTATTCCTCAGGTGTGTAATTGTTCAACTGGATTGGCAAAAATGGATCGAGATGTTCAAAACCTTTTTTACCGAGCAAGTACCTCGGGAGACCCGACCACTCGCCATTCTGTGAACAGTATCCGTTTAGTTAGGGATGCTCAGATATACGGATGTGTTTACCGTTTTTAAACAAATATTTTGAGAGAAATGGACCTTGCCCAGTTGTGAGAACGAGCAACCTCAAAATACACCAAGTACCAATTATTATTAACATCGAATAATTTTCTATATTTTTCCGATTATTTTATTGAATGTTTTTCTCATACGCGTCATAATCAAGTATCAAACCATAAGATTTAGTTTGATCAAGTATCAAACTATAAGATCATCAAAATGTTGTCTAAATCAATTCATGTATTCAACAGTTACGGTTGGAAAAACCAATAGATAAATAAATCTATGGAGACAAAATGCCGGAAAATCCAGTTAAAATATTAAGTTCCCTTCATTTAGTTAAGGTAGTCTTTGC
Organism: Cylloceria caligata; assembly: GCA_963942595.1. Taxonomy (NCBI): domain Eukaryota; kingdom Metazoa; phylum Arthropoda; class Insecta; order Hymenoptera; family Ichneumonidae; genus Cylloceria; species Cylloceria caligata. The sequence goes on from OZ012705.1 coordinate 62,540,408, forward strand.
GACGCATACTTATCAACTTACGAACTGGCGCATATTTGAAAAACTATTTTCAAAATTCAATTAATCACAGTGAGAATAACTACTCATTTGTAGAGGCTTGGTATTATAATAGTAGCTTCCAAATGTTAATTGAACTCTAGCTTAAACATAGTGTAGTTGTATCGGGGAAGACACATTTACAGGATTTTGTAAGCAATCGAAGAGCATATCCGTCGTTTTATTATCTCTGACAGATATGTCGTCAATATTGACTCGTCACATGACACGATCAGAATTGAGACCCAATTAAGGGTGAAGTGTTTCTGAAGACAAGAAAACGAGGATAAAAATATTGTGCCGGATAGGTGCGGTTATGCTGCCATTTCTACTAGTCCCTCAACAACACTCAATACTTCGTAACAGATGAATGGCGAAAACTTTAAGTTATACCTAGTCTCAAAATATTCGGTAATGCCACCGTAATATGTCATGCTCAATAGTGTGTTATGCCGGTACCGCGTAATTGGACAACTCGATAATCGGTAGAATATTAAAAATGTATTATTTTGGGATCGTTTGCCGATTAGGCGATGGATCTCGAGTAATTCGTGTAAACGTGAATTTATGTAAAATGGAAGTATTTATTATAGGCAACGGTAAGTTTCCGTTGTCTATTTAAAACTCAATAAAAGTATATTACAATAAATTGTGGTTTCGAGCCCGTACGAGAGAATCAACCTCTCGCGTTTGAATCTACTAATAGAATCTGATATTTCGGGCGAGTCCGACCCGTGATCAACCGTTCAGGTTGATGTTAAACTTTTGACTGATTTAGGCAAAGCAGTTATTCACTCCTTTGACCAAAATCGAATGTCGCAATGAATTTCACAATAAGCATCGCTTACAAATTGCAGCAAGTCATAGCTCGAAATCGTAGCGGTCATTGCTCGCAGTTCGTTGCTTAACTTTGCACATTTTTTCTACTTCGGTGAGTGGCCTCACGCGAAGAAGGAACAATGGCGAAATAATGTACAATTAATTAATTCGCGGCACAACAAGTGAATCTCTGGAGAGTTCGTTGCACATTTGATATGGAGTAAAAGTTCAGTTTACGCACATTCATTTTCGTTTTGAAGTATGGATTTGGTTAATTTTCCATAAGACTATGCATAAAACCTATTTTTTCAAAATAACTTTTTGGGCAATTTGTAGATTCAAAGGGATTAGCATTTAAGATTAGTGTTTGGGTACTTGGGAGGAAAAGACGAGTTTAAAAATACTAACCATAGCAGCTATTGGATCTACCGTGACGACAATTGCTCCGTTGCACCAATCGTATTTGGTAATGTTCAAAAAAGCTTCGGTAAGTGAAACTTTTTCCGGCAAAACCATCTTGTGATCATCATTTTTCAATTTAGAAGTTTGGGCATAGAACGCGTTGAAACCATCGATTGCCACTAGAGTCGTGCATTTACCAGCTGTGCTAGCTAACTTCAACTCAACAGTCAAAGCGTATATTATATCACATGAATATTTTAATCGGCTTATTCCGAGATCAATAAGTTCCATGAGCGGCGCACCACTTTTCGTTGTTTCACGTGAGCTCCATTCATAATCCTTCGATACTCTGATCTGTAATAAGTAATAAATAAGATCCCATGAATGCAAAATTGGTCTAATTACTCGAACAGTATTGTTGCATATTGTATGAAACGTACATCAAGTTCTGATAAAAGTTTGCTATTTTGGTGCTTGAAATGGACTAGCCATGATGCGCCGTCAACAGGTAAGTCGATAAATCCTTCCCTGGTTCGCGATACAGCTATTTCTTTGGGATACCGAAACCAGCGTGGAACTGAAAAATAGTTGATTTAATAATCCTATTTACACATGCTATATCAACAGCACCTACGCTTACAATAATACAGGGTGTCCGCCGGGAAGGTATACTACTTTGTTTTGCCGCCATTTTGGTAAACGTTAGTCTTGACAGTTCATATTTGGCAGTCGTGAAGTAGACACGTGGCAAATTTATTATGGAAAAATATTCGATAAACCAACGTGTTTTAATCGTTAAAACATTTTATCAAAATCAATCATCGATTACTGTGACGATGAGAAAGTTACGTGAAATTTTTGGGAGAAACAAATGGATATGTGAATAAACAGAATAGTCGGTTCTGGGCAATGGAAAACCCTCAAATTATTCATCAGTCACCTTTACATCCATTAAAAATGACAGTCTGGTGTGCAATTTGGTCAGGAGGAATCATTGGACCTTACTTCTTTGAAAATCAAAACGGCGTAACGGTAACTGTGAATGGGGAGCGATATCGTGATATGATTGAAAACTTTTTAACGCCACAACTGCATGCTTTGGGCTTGATTAACATGTGGTATCAACAAGACGGTGCCACATCGCATACAGCCAGGATTACAATGGAATTACTGGGAGACCTCTTTCCACAACAAGTTATTTCAAAAAATGGTGATGTTGATTGGCCTCCACGGTCGCCTGATTTGACTGCTCCGGACTTCTTTTTGTGGGGATATCTAAAAAGCAAGGCTTATGCAAACAAACCAGAAACGCTTGAGCAACTCAAACAAAATATTCGTGATGAAATTAATGAAATACCGCGTGAAATGTGTGAGAATGTAATGAAAAATGTGCTCAAAAGGGCTCGCATTTGTGAGGCTAACAGAGGCGGACATTTATCTGATATTGTATTCCATACATAATTGCCGACATTAAATAAAACATTTATCAATATAAGATCCATTCTCTTTCATTTAATCAAAAATTATAAACAAACAAACAAAGTAGTATACCTTCCCGGCGGACACCCTGTATATATATATATATATATATATATATATACCCCAGGGTGCATGAACAAGTACTTTCTTTGTTGCCATCCCATAGTGAAGTATATGGGCTAAGGTGATGGATTTTCCAGTTCCAAGTTCACCATCTAGTTACATTGTCAAGATAGTTTTTTAAAATATGTCAAGCATCATATCTCTCACTCAAGCAAGAGCCATCCCCCTATATATTTTATTACTTTATTTGGTAGAGAAATCAAAATTTATCAAGTATGCACTTCACCATCCTTATTTTTTATCCGTGCGGTTAACTGTGGCGGAGAAATATGGGGTGGGATGACCTAGCTCTCTCCCTAGCACATATGACAAGTGCTGCCAGACGAGGGAATTTTGATCCCTTTTGGGTACCCTCTCCACTGGGTCTGTTTTAGCGCCCACTGCGCGCGCACCCGGCGCACCGACCAATCAGCAGTCAGGCAGCGCGTGACGTCACACGCTACGCCGTGCGCAGACTCGGCTCACCGACCAATCAACAGTCAGGCAGCGTGTGACGTCACACATTACGCAGACTCGGCTCACCGACCAATTAACAGTCAGGCAGCGCGGACGTCTCTCACTACACCGCGCGCTGTTCAAACGTTCAAAGTACGTTCAAAGTGGAATATACAAAATGAATGAATACAATTATTAGCTGTACTATTATTTCTGTGTACGCTTAATCGATGAATAAAATGTTTGTTTTCATTAATTATTGAAATTGTCGATCTTTTTATGTGTTTTTCATTAGTATTTGTAAGAAATTCATGACTTTGCAACGGTTTTTCAGTAAGCATCGGGAAAATAAATCTTGTAGTGTCAATGACATGGATACTGAGTAGGTCGTATAACGAAAATTTTCGATTTTGTCATTTCGTCGCAAAAAATTCGGATAAAAAAATTCGATTTGATTAGCTCGAGATTTAGATCTGCTATTTTCGGATTATCAGTGTAGAACGCTACCACTGCGTTACCCAGCTTCTCTTGCATTTGATGTTGCACTATTAATATCACTTATCCGTGCTGACGTTAATATCGTTAATCATGTGCATTTTCGCACATCAACACATAACTGCTTTATGACAGTATAGCCTGTCATTTTATAGATTCTGCTTTGCACGGAATGAGCTTCGAGTATAGTAACGGCACCCTCACCCGTGATTGAAGTGTGAGAAAAGAATTTATTCAATATTAACAAATCTTGAGCTGGATATAGCGAAATAAATGTTTAATTATTATAATTAAATTAAAGTGGAGCCGAATAAGATTTGTTAAGTGTTAGCAAATGTTTTCTAACTTTATTTGACCCAAACCAATATTATTTAGCCCAACTAAAGTTTGGTAATGATAACTAAACATTTATTCTACCATATCCAACTCTAGATTCGTTAACATGAAATAAATTTTTTTCTCAGAGTACTTGCGTTAACGATGCAATCACAGTCCAAATATTGTTTCGTATGCGCTTAGCAGGAATCAGACGAATCAAAAAGTGTAGAGCTTGGTATTTTTGTCACGACAATGCAGTCAAAAAGTAAATTGTCGCGACAAAAAAAATGTATTAGCTCGAGTGCTAACACTGCGTTAGGGAATTTCTTTGGGATTAAGTATTGCACTATTAATATCGCTTATCCGTGCTAAAATTAATATCGTCAATCATGTGAGTTTTCCGACATCAGCATTTAACTTCTTGGTGGCAGCATGGTCTGTCATTTTATAGATTCTAATTAACTGCAACCGATAACAGCGAACATTTTTAGTTGTGGAAGGGTGATGTTGATCAACAGTCAACCGTCGCCGGTCGAGGTTCAGTGTAGTGCAGCTTAATTGGTTACGGTATATAAATAAATACTTAATAGATAAAAGCTTTCATTATTGTCAAGTCGCGAGTGTCAATTCTATCAATCGGTATTTAGTGAATCGAGTTGAAATTTACGATGGATTCAGTGGATTATGGTGCTGGAGCCAGCACTCGAGAGGACGTTCAAGGAGAGTCACCGGCAAAGCGAGTAAGAAAATCTTTTCAAAATCAGTGGCTATTATTGCCCGAGTTTTCTGGCTGGTTACAAGCAGTGCCGGACGATCCTGAGAAATCGTTCTGCACTGTCTGCCAGAAAATTCATAAGGGTGGCAAAAGCGTGATTCTGAAGCACGCTGCAAGCATACGTCATAGACAGAATGTGGCACTCGCAGCATCTGCCGATGTGGTGCCTGCTTCTCAACAACAGGTGGATAATGAGAATGCACATAAAATTAAAGTAAAATCCGCGGAAATGAAATTGTCGGCATTTTTTGCTGAGCATAATATTGCAATCGAGACCGTGGAGCATTTGGTGCCGCTGCTTAAAGAAATTGCCGAAGACTCGCAAATCTTGCAAGACATAACGCTCGGCCGGACAAAATGTACACAAATTATTACAAATTGCCTCAGCAGGCGCGAAGTAGAGAAATTGGTTGAAATTTTAAAAATTACAAAATTTTCAGTGCTCGTCGATGAGAGTACTGACATCAATGACACGAAATCCCTGTGTGTTTCAGTTCAATTTGTATCGCCCGACACTAAAACAGTAGTCAGCCAGCTGTTCGAATTAGTAGAATTAAATGCTGTTAACTGTTCGGCTGAAAATTTATACGCGGCCTTTAAATCTTGCTTCGAGTCAAAAGGGATCCCTATTGCTAACATTGTCGGCATGGCATCTGACAATGCATCGGTAATGACAGGGATACATAATTCATTTATGACTCGATTGCAATCGGACGCACCTGGTCTTGTCGTATTAAATTGCATTTGTCATTCTTCTGCTTTAATTGCCAGTGAAGCATGTTCTAAGTTGCCTCGTTCCTGCGAAGATTTAATCAAAAGTATTGCCACGTACGTGTCCGGCATCGCGAGACGTTCTGCAGTACTTCGAGAGTTTCAAGAGCTTTTAGACATAGAGAAAAAAATTTTTTTTTAATTGTCGGATACGAGATGGCTTTCGATGCAGAAATGCGTCGACCGACTCATAGTAAATTGGGATGTATTAAAAATGTATTTTGCGCTTGCCATCAATGAGGACAAGCTTAAGTCAGCAGAAATAATTTTGTCGAATTTAAGTAACGATGGTATTAAAGCATACTTGCTGTTTTTAAAATATGTTTTATCCATTTTCAATAGCTTCAATGCCCTCTTCCAAAGAAGAAAAGTGCTAATCAACCAGCTGGTAGAGAGTAGTGGGCAACTGATCGTGACGTTCGGGTCCAACTTTTTGAAACCCGAAGTCCGGAAAGATCTAGCGTCAGGCGCCTTGAACGTCGCTCATCCTGAGAATTGCATCCCCCTCGATCAAGTTTTCCTCGGTGCAGAGTGCCAGACACTCGTTACAAAATTGTCGTTCGACCACGCAAATGAAATAAGAAAAAATTGTTTAGAATTCTATATCACGGCTGTGACAGAGATGACTCGTCGGCTCCCAACTAAAAATTCAATTTTAGACAATTTGCAATTTTTGACCCCTAGTATCGCTCTTCAAGTGAAGGACAGAGGAAGTGTTAAAGATTTAACTAATATTGCTGAGCGCTTTGGAACTTTCGACCTCGCAAAATTGACGTTCTAATGGAATTCATTACCCTTTTTTTTTACCGAAAAAGAAAAACAGAGATTCCTCACTCTCGAAGTAGATTCATTTTGGAAAGAGGTTGTGCAAGTTAAAAATGTGTTGGAGGAACAAATGTTTCCCACTTTAGAAAAATTAGTACAAGTAGCATTGTCGCTTCCCCATTCGAACGCAGAGGCCGAACGTATTTTTTCCATCGTTACCGATGTAAAGACAAAAAAACGTAATAAAATAGGCCACAATTGCCTGAACGCTATTTGTCAAGTTAGATCAGCTTTTCAGAGTGTAAACCTTACTTGTAAAACTTTTAAAGTACATTCTCGACACATCGAGCTTCACTCCAATCACTTATATTCGACTGAACAGCCGAACGTCAAATAAACAAGTTTTTCTTATCCAACTTGCGTGTTACCGATGAAAGTTTTTATCTCAACGTATTATCGGATAAATAAGTGAATATAATAAAAAGATTGATTGCTTAAACCAAATTACCATAATTTCTGTGCGAAATAACTTGTGATGTAACGACTAAATAGTTCCTTAAAACTTTGTGATTTTATAATTAAATAGTTCTTCGGGAATAAATCGGTCATGAAATAAATAAACAATATAAAAATATAAACACGAATAAATATAAAGAAAAATAAATAAATATCGTAATAGGTACGTTAAAAAACTGAAAATAAAGTAAATCGAACGCGTTACATAAAAATAAATGTTAATAAAAATGAATATAACATTGCGTATAATGCATTGCATAAACTTAAGAAAAAAGTGAAATATATTTATTTATTATTTATTAATTTAGAAAGATATAATATAATACTGTTGATTATATATAGTAATTTATTTTTTTCCAAATTTGTAACTTGGCTTTTATTAACTTTTCATGACGCATTCCATTAACCTAAGACAAAACCAGAAATTTATTTATTTATTTATTTTAAACATTATTTATTTTTTATTTGAACAGAAAATACTGTTCTTGCGAAATCATATTTTATTTGTTGCTCTTAGTTTAATGAAGAAATAAGACGTTTAATTGTTGGAGGGATGGAGAGGGGTCTTTCCTGTGTCCGTATTTGCTTGGCTATACAAACACAGCAACGGCCCCACGGGTGGGTCCTTATGCAACGACCTCCACGTGGTAGGACCTGGGATGTGAGTAAAACATTACAATTTCTTTTTATTTAATAAATTGTAATGAACCTTTTGTGTAAAGGACTACAATTTGGTGTTGGATATTGTAATGCACTATTCATTTGCTGACAGCTGCAAAATTAGTGAGCGTTTTATATATTTCTTCACTTTCATCATTTATTTATTTATATATATAATATTTATATATATTCATAAAGAAATCTTCCATAACTCATTTGATAAAAGCCCGCGCAGTGGCTGTTGTGAAGTGGATGGGGCGAGACAACGTGAAGCGCGATCGAGACGAGATTTGTTACGAGCGGCGCAAGCCTTCCCCTGACGCGCCTCGCACGGGCAGCGAGATAGGGGCAAAATTCCCTCGTCTGGCATCACTGCATATGACCAGTGATGTCAAATGTGGGCATTTTTTCAACATCGTTGGGTATCCTCTGATTTAGCGCTCGCCACGCGCGCGACCGGCGCACCGAACAATCAGGCAGCGCGTGATCTCACACACTACATCGCGCGCACATTCGGTGCACCGACCAATCAACAGTCAGGTAGCGCGGACATCACTCACTACGCCGCGCGCTGTTCAAACGTTCAAAGTACAAAATAAATAAATACAATTATTAACTGTACTATTGTTTCTGTGTACTCTTAATCGATGAATAAAATGTTTGCTTTCGTCAATTATTGAAAATGTCGATCTTTTTATGTGTTTTTAATTAGTATTTGTAAGAAATTTATGACTTTTAAGCAGTTGTTCAGTAAGAGTCGGGAAAATAAATCTTGTAATGTCAATGACATGGAGAATTAGTAGGTCATATAACGAAATTTTTCGATTTTGTCTTTTTGTCGCAATAATTCACTTTTCGAAAAAGAATCGTCGCGAGAAAAAAAATCAGATACCCTTTATCGATTTGGGCTAAAATTGCAGCAAACCGACGGGGCCTGTGATCCGACTTGTGTACAATGTTTCAGAAAGATCGATTAACCCGCTGCCGAGATATAGCTATTTCTATTTTCCAAGCTCATCACACACACGCACGCACGGACGGACGCACGGACGCACGCTTGCGTGCGCGTGTGCGTAAATTTTTTCTAGATGTTCCTCGCGTTTTCGAACTTTTTAAGTACGCTGGCATCAAAAACTCGAAAAAAATGTATGACAACAACAAAGCTTCCTCTATAAAGTTAAAGAAAGAATATTTGCACCAATCATCTAGGTTTAAAAATATATATAAATTTCATAGAAGACAATATTTACGTTTACTTTCTCGACATCTTGAGAATGCGTTGATCGATCTTTCTGAAACTATGCACATGCGTCGGGTCACAACCCCCGTCGGTCTGCAGCAATTTATGTCCGAATTGCTAATGGGTATTTTTCTTATGGTGGTTTGAGTTTTTCGAAAAAACTCTCTACAAGAATAGCCTACGGATCAAGGTGGTTTGGTATTGAGTTTGGCAAGAAACGGTCGAGGCATTTAGATTTGATGGAATTATGAATTTTTGTAATTTTTCGACAAAAATCTATGTTTGCTCTAACATTCGTAAATTTTCATCTATCAAACCGAGACTTGGCATACTAATTGACTAGAAGTCAAGGATACTTGATATTGAATTTGGTTAGAATCGATGGAGATGTTTAAACTTTATAAAGTTAAAAATTTTTCTAAATGTTCAATTCGATTGAAAATTTTAATACTACTTCCCCTAGGAGGTAGCTAGTACTGTGTAATAATAATTTTTATATATATAGTTTATTTCGCGTAATTAAATTTCACTTCAATAATAAATAACTTTCAATTCATAACAATATTCAAGTACATATCAACAATACAATACTAGCCTATTCGAACGATAGCCTCGCTACATCATCGAATAATACAACATACTTCGTCCGCAGACGAAAGATTCCATACACTCCCACAAAGGTACGAATTCGAATCAGAAATACATTCCATACATCAAAATAATATGTGAATTAGATACACAGAGTACCACGCACATCTTTAAATCATCGTTATTATACTCAAAGCACACGAATCGTAAACAGACTCCTTTCAGCAATAGCCGGATAACAAGCAATTTAATACATGAATTAATACGAGCATATTATATAGAAAATCACATAAGATAAGACAGGTACGTAGAAGAGTCCGATTACACAATATAGCCATATAGTTCAATAGTGTTCACTTATCTTGATAGAAAGTGTTGACATTCTGTGATGCTTCGATTAGGTAGGCGGACAGCGGGGGGGGACGCTCGAGCGATCTCCGTACGCTGTTGATTATTCGTACCGGCTACTTATCCAACGGCCCAGTACGTATCATTGGACAAGGATCCGTGGTAGGCCCGCAGAATATTCCAATTGCCTCGGTTTGAATAATTTCCTTGGTCCACACGTAGAATTATTTAATTGATCTCAATTAAATAATGTGATGCCGTTAATCCCAAAATTTTAATGCTCCAAAATTTGGCCCAGCCACCCTGTGTGACCGCCGACATTTAGTAGATTGTATTACCGATATTTGGCAATACATTTGGATGCCGTATACGTAATATAGTATAAAAATATCCATACCTTCTCTTTCCTCTCACACACGTTAGCTTTTTTGGCACCTTAAATTTATTTCTTAGCCCCAGTATTGAGCTTTTGAAGGCACTCTATGTTGTGAATATGTTGTGAAATACTGACTAATGTTACTCGCGAGAAAGTTCTTGAGTGACTGGGGAGAGCGAGGCGCGGTGCGACGTTAGATTGTCTCGCACTTAGCTCGAACAATTACCAGTTACAGCTCGAATTTGTGTGGCTCCCTCAAGCCCGCGTATAATATAAATATCCGTAGATTTATCACATTTATTATATTCATTCGACGCATGGTTAGTTACCGGTCGGAGACGAGGCAGGGTAACGTCATATTACAATTATCCCCCTTATTTGGCGATGATGAGACTTATGGTACTTAGCGAGCTAAATAATCCATTCACACACGCATGAACACATCATTAACTGCAAATAAGGAAATATCATGGTATATTAAACAGAGCATTGGTACTTTTTTAGGCTACAACGATTGTACACATTTTTTATAATGCTGGAATTGTCAGGATCAACTAATACGTAGGCATTCTGACCAATGATTTTATGAATTCGATACGGTCCCTGATACAAGGGAAAAAATTTTGAAGTGACTCGATCAGATGCATTTGATTGTCTTGGCACGCGCAGTAGTACTAAATCTCCTACTGATAATGGTATTCTGGATATACTCTTTTGATTTCGGCATCGATACTCATAGTGAATTTGCATCCTTTTTTCTGCAAGTGCTATTTTTTCTTGATGAGTTAAGTCGCTTCCGGAGGGGAATTGGAACAGCTCGTCCAACTTTTCCATCATACGAGATCCAAAATGGAGCTCGTGAGGCGCGAAGCCTGTACTAGAGTGAATGGTGATATTCAAGTACGTCTCAATGGTGGAAATATATTTTGCCCATTTCGTATGCACATCGGAACACAAGGTTCGAAACAATCTCCCTAACTCTCTCATTACGCGTTCGGTGGGGTTGCTTTGGGGATGTCGAATGGAAGAGAAGCATACCTGGATTTGCTCTTGCTGAAGACGCGATCTCCAAAGTGGTGATGTGAATTGGGTTCCGTTATCGGACAATATTTTCGTGGGCTTTCCCATCTTTGGAATATAGCAATTGAGTATTTTATTTAATGCGCTTCGGGTATTGGCTTTTTTCATCGGGTACAACTTTACGTACTTTGAGTGGGCATCCAAAACCACGAATATATATTCTACGCCGCCCATGGGACGGGGGAGGGGGCCGTAAAAGTCTACCGTGACTAGCTCCTTGGGTTTGCGTGCCCTTATAAAGTTGTATTCGCCTTGCATGGATTGATTATTGTACTTGACTTTCTGACACAGATCGCAACTCATCACGTGGCGCTTTACGTCCTTTCCAAGTGTTTTCCAATAGAAGTGTATTTTGAGATACGCCTGCGTTTTCGATACCCCAGGGTGTCCAAGCTTTTCGTGCGTAAATTGTACTAGTCGTTGCATTAACGTGGCAGGGATCACAAGTTGCCAATGGCCTTGGTCCACTGTCTGATGGAATAATATACCTTGGAAAATCTGGTATCCAGGATTTTGCTGACCCTGTTCAATACTTGCTATTAGCTGTTGCAGCAACGAATCTTCTCGTTGTTGCTGCTGGAGCTTTTTTAGTTCTCGACAGAGTTCTTTCGGTAGAGAGTCGTATCGTGACACGAGCTCATACAATGTATTCCTTATCGCAGGATGTCCACAAGTGCCAAACTTGAGATCTAGTGTAACGGACGCAATCGACAACCGATGGGAGTTCCCTTCTAACTCGAATTTTCCTCGTGGATGACGGCTGAAAAAATCGGCGACAATATTGTCTCTGCCGGTACAATGTTCGACAATCATGTTATATTGCTGAAGGTAAATACTCCATCGCGCCATCCAGGCTGTATGGAAAATTGTTGTATTGAGGAAGGTCAAAGCTTGGTGGTCCGTAATCACATAGAATAACGTGCGCGCGAGATATATTCGACACTTTGCTATTGAATAAATTATTGCGAGTAGTTCCTTTTCAGTGGTATTATAATGGATCTCGGCAGCATTTAGACAACGACTAATCAGTGATATTACATGATGTTCACCTTCCTGATCAATCTGATATAAGATGCCACTGATGCCCTTATTAGACGCATCTGTCTGCAAACGAAAGGGTATTCCTGGAATTACATGTTGTAAAGTGATGCAATCTGCGAAATTATTTTTCAAAGCTGTGAACGCGAGACTATGCTCCGCCGTCCAGTGCCAGACACTTTTGCTTTTTAACAGAGGTCTAAACGGGTCTATTAAATTTGAGTGTCGCACGCTAAATTGACGATAATAAGTACAGACACCTATAATTTGCTGGAGCTCTTTTCTGTTAGTAGGTTCAGCAAAGTTCCGAATAACTTCCAACCGGTTAACATTAGGTCTAATGCCTTCAAAGGATAGTGTAAAACCCAAAAAGTTGACTTCCTGACGACATAAATAAGATTTGTCCAACCGCAGAGTGAAATTCTGTGATTGTAATCGAGCAAATAACTTGTGTAAATGCTCTATGTGTTCATCAAATGACGTAGACGTGACCAGCATATCATCCACATATGTTGTCAAGAATGCATCAAATTCCCCACCTACGGCCAGATCCAATGCTCTGATAAATCCGCTGCCAGCAGTCTTTAGACCGAAGGGGATCCGGCAAAATTGGTACAATTGCGAGCCATACAAGAAAGCGGTATATGGCCGCGACGCTTTAACCAATGGAATTTGCCAGTATCCGTATGCCAGGTCTGTCGTGGAGAAATATTTGTTTCCATGGTATTTCTGTAGAAGTTCTCCGATAATAGGAGGCGTTTCATTATCGCTCTCAATGGCGTTGTTGAGGAAACGTGCATCCAAACACACACGTATCCGTCCATCCTTCTTTTCGACAATACGCAATGGGTTGCAGAAATGACTGTCCGAACGCTCGATGATCCCAGCTTCCATCATCTCTTTGAGTTCTTTTCCCACCGCTTCTCGCAATGCGAACGGCACAGGATAGGAGCGATGGACTACGGCCTTGGAATCCTTTAACCTTATCTTGTGTTCATATGATCCGGCTCCTTCTGTTTTGTATGAGAATAAGCGCTGGAATGGAGTCAATAGCTGTCAGACCGCATTGCGTTGTTCCGCATCACAATTTTCGAGTTCGGATACGATGACATCTACGTCTTTGTAGAAATTGTCGTCCTCACCGTCCCTATATAAATTGCAAGAATATCTTGCTTCTGCCAGTGCGAAGTGTTCCTCTTCCTGTGAGCAGTCATGGCCGGTATCTTTATCTCGTATAACATCCTTCGGTTCTTCTGTACCGATCGGGATGGTCCCAAATGATGACATCATGCCCTTGGGTAGCATGGGAGCGTATTCGCTTCTTATGCGTTTCGCAATTGGAGTTGATAATTGGAACAGCTCGCACATATCGTTGACGACTTCGTGCATGGATGTATCCTTACTATTTTCAGGCTTATCCTGCGGAAAATTACTTTCATAACGTGAGAACGTTTCTGACTCCACCTTGTCGGGAGTCGTATGCAAGGTTTGTAAAAACGGGGAATCGGACAGGTCCGGACTGGTTCCATCCAAAACCTCGTCATCCCTTTTTCGTAATGATATGTCGGTTGATATTTTTATGAATTCGGGGAATTCATGGTTTATTTGTATATTGTGCGCTTCTTTTGCAATCTGCCTTCGTTTACTAGGTAAAATGTTCCCCATGGAAGGCACATTTAAAATTTGAATATAGGTGAAATCATCTTTGTTTGTGATGCTAAGACGTTCCGCTGGTTGAGGACCGAAAGAGACATATTCTCGTGGAATTTCCTGGTCATTAACGGTAATGGAACGATGTGAAAAGTCTACAACCGTGCCCGTCCGCAACATCCAATCACTGCCAAGTATCATTTTACTGGATAGATGTGGAATTACCAAGAATACGGTATTTAAATGGACTTGACCTAGGGTAATATTTAACATTACTTGTTTTTTAACCGGGGTAGGTTTGTCCCGAATGGCCGTCAGTACCACCATATTCGCTACCGGTAACACCGTAAGCTTTTGTAACTTATTGAGATAACAAAAAAATTGTTCGGAAACACATGTAACTTGGCTACCTGTGTCTAGCAGGGTCGGGATTGGTACTCTCAATACCGAAATAATAACGTGCGGACAAGACGATGTTTGAAATCCTGACGGGATCGCCGGTTTACTAGATGCCCTTGTGATAGAAGAGGCTAGGTCCTCGAATAGATCAAAAGGATAGCGGTGCGTGTTGGACCCACGAATCATGGCACCGCAGGAAAGTTTAAAGACGAGATCGGGAGTGCGTTTACGTCTCCTTCCGTCCGATCCCCCAATCCCTCATTCGGTGTATCAAGTGAAGTTATTCCCTGAAGGTTTGGTGGAGGCACCGTCATGTTTGGCAGGGGATACCATGGGGCGATATTCACATCGATCCCCCGTGCCCGATACGAAGACGAAGACCGATTCATCGAATTATTTCTTTGCTCCACCTGAGGCGAACTACTCGCTTGACGCGAGCTTCCGCTGGACCCACTATTATTAAACGACGAATTCCCACTCAAATGGCTGTTACTTGATGGTGAGCGGCGATTGTCCCGCCCTCTATTATCCTCATATGATGTATCTAGCTGCGATAATGCGCGCTCTACCATAGTAGAATCCGCGTAGTTTATTGTTACTAACGCATCCCTTGCACGCATCGGAAGCTGTTGTACGACAGTATAATTAATTTCATATTGATCAAGCTTTGGGGTAAAATATTGAGCCATGCTCGTTTGTTTCAAAAAATACGATTGCATATATCCGTCGGCGGACGTGTATCGACAGTTAGCCCATTGGGCTTTTAATCGGACTTGGGTCGCGAGTGAGTAGAATTCTTCCAGAAATGCGCGTTTGAAGGTTTCAAAGCTGTCATATGAGCCTATGTGAGCCCTATACCAATCGCGTGCGCGACCCTCGAGTAGCGTTTGCACCACTAGTAATTTACTATCCTCATGAACCTTCTTGATAAGGAAATATTTTTCTACATCGTCAATAAATTCGTTCGGATTAACTACCAGATTATTGCCAAATCGCGGAGGTTTTATGATTATATTCATTGAATTTATGCCATGTACCAGCCCGTTTAACATACCAGAATTGCGGCTCGCCTCCTCACTCACATTCGAGGTATTGCGAAGCTGCTCATTTTCCTCTCGCAGTTGTCTAATATCTCTTTCCAGTTTCTCCTGAGTAGTCCGCATCTCGGACAGCTCTCCAATCATTCGTAGGCGCAACGCATCCCAATCCGACCGCTGCCTATCGCTACGGGCTCGTTCTGTTTGCAATTGCTCCAGGACCCCCGACACGTTTTGTATTGAACCTGTTAATTCGTCATTATCCATATTAGCGAAATTTTTAGCGGGGCTGATATTATCGTTACCAGCACCTAACTCTTCAGAAATATTTATACGTTTCGCCCTCGAACGAGTATGCATATGTATGGAATACTAAACTGCTACTACTACTATTCTACTCCGTTATTCTTTAGCAGCGTGTTACTAATCGTGGGTTCGAGTCTCCATGTTCGGGCGCCATTGTAATAATTATTTTTATATATATAGTTTATTTCGCGTAATTAAATTTCACTTCAATAATAAATAACTTTCAATTCATAACAATATTCAAGTACATACAATACTAGCCTATTCGAACGATAGCCTCGCTACATCATCGAATAATACAACATACTTCGTCCGCAGACGAAAGATTCCATACACTCCCACAAAGGTACGAATTCGAATCAGAAATACATTCCATACATCAAAATAATATGTGAATTAGATACACAGAGTACCACGCACATCTTTAAATCATCGTTATTATACTCAAAGCACACGAATCGTAAACAGACTCCTTTCAGCAATAGCCGGATAACAAGCAATTTAATACATGAATTAATACGAGCATATTATATAGAAAATCACATAAGATAAGACAGGTACGTAGAAGAGTCCGATTACACAATATAGCCATATAGTTCAATAGTGTTCACTTATCTTGATAGAAAGTGTTGACATTCTGTGATGCTTCGATTAGGTAGGCGGACAGCGGGGGGGGACGCTCGAGCGATCTCCGTACGCTGTTGATTATTCGTACCGGCTACTTATCCAACGGCCCAGTACGTATCATTGGACAAGGATCCGTGGTAGGCCCGCAGAATATTCCAATTGCCTCGGTTTGAATAATTTCCTTGGTCCACACGTAGAATTATTTAATTGATCTCAATTAAATAATGTGATGCCGTTAATCCCAAAATTTTAATGCTCCAAAATTTGGCCCAGCCACCCTGTGTGACCGCCGACATTTAGTAGATTGTATTACCGATATTTGGCAATACATTTGGATGCCGTATACGTAATATAGTATAAAAATATCCATACCTTCTCTTTCCTCTCACACACGTTAGCTTTTTTGGCACCTTAAATTTATTTCTTAGCCCCAGTATTGAGCTTTTGAAGGCACTCTATGTTGTGAATATGTTGTGAAATACTGACTAATGTTACTCGCGAGAAAGTTCTTGAGTGACTGGGGAGAGCGAGGCGCGGTGCGACGTTAGATTGTCTCGCACTTAGCTCGAACAATTACCAGTTACAGCTCGAATTTGTGTGGCTCCCTCAAGCCCGCGTATAATATAAATATCCGTAGATTTATCACATTTATTATATTCATTCGACGCATGGTTAGTTACCGGTCGGAGACGAGGCAGGGTAACGTCATATTACAACTGATATAATCAATATCCGTAGAAGGGAATCCGTGGATGAGCGAGAGTTACGAGGAAATATGCGAATTGCAATTTTCCCTGCTTTTCGCTTCCTCAAAAAGTTTTGTGACAGTGGAAACATTTTTTTTCAAGTTTTCAATGTCAACGTATCAAAATGTCCTAAAACGTCGAAAAATCATATTTAGAAAAAATGTCCGAATGTGTGCGTGTGTGTTCTGGCACTGTAAAATTGAAACATCTTTAACTCGAGCACGGTTTGAGCTACAGCGCTCCCGTTTCGCACATATGTTAATCTATACCTCTTTATTTACTGCAATTTTTGTTAAAATTACTCAAAAATTAAAAATCTTACAGTATTTAGGAATTTTTTTTAAATGTCGCTCTAATTTCTGTAAATTTCAAAATTTCCGGCTAATTTTTTAACCCTTTGCACTCCAGCCTAGTAGGGCATAGAGGCTTTAATGTCGCAAATACGGCGACAACGGAGTGCAAAGGGTTAAATATAAATAGAGTATCATAAAAGAACGGTTCGTATTTAATAAATTTTGGAATTTTTCGAAAAATCATCAAATCGCTCTAATTTTTCCAAGTTTTCAGATATCGTGCTGATTGTTTTAAAAGTAGACTATTATAAAAGTAAAGTTAGTGTAAATTTTGGAGAGAATTAGTCAAACGGTTTAGCTACAAAAAAATTTAGATTTTTTAAAAAATTTAAAAACAAGCTGCAAAATGAAACTTGCAAACTGTCATCTCTATGAGGGACTATCTTTCTTAATTTTGGCTTCGTCATAGAGGAGGCTTTGAGCATCGTGCGGAATCTCGAGGAAGCAATTTGCAAGTTTTAACTGCAGTTTGTTAACGGGTTACATGGGTTTGGAAATTTCCAAAAATGAATTTATTTTTTATGGTTTTATCTAATAGTACAATATGTCTAGAATATTGTCCCAAATTTTTAAGTCAATCGGATTAAAACTCTGGGAGAGAGAGCCTTTGGGAATTTTCCCGGTGGGAACAACCGGCCGGGCGCGACGCAGGTAATCGAGGCAGCTGCATAACTATTGTTTGTCTGTCTCTCTCGCTCCTTTCTCTCACTTTCTGAGGGTCACTTATTATATTTTAGTTTCACATTGCTCATTGAGGTTGCTTCGAGGTTATACACGTGTGTGTTGTGAATTTGTACGGAGATTTTTACTCATTTAATTGCAAAATGGAGCCGCGTAAAGTTCGTAGAGTTGATCGAACAGAAGGAAAAAGAAAAAATAGACCAAGAAAAAGGAGACAATCATTTAATCCTAAAACTGGAGAAATCGACGTACGTTGCATCTTTCGCCAGCACATCGGCGAAAAAACTTAGAAGCCATGAAGAGAAACATGTGCCAGAGGATGCTACTCTTAAATACGCGATTATAGACTATTTTTTGGTATTTTCAACACTTGCTGTTTTTGTGAAGTGCTCGAACATTATAAATGAAAATGGAGAGGAAAAAGTTTGTGATAGTAAAGTTAAATTGAAACAATGCACAAAATTAGGTCTTGGTTTTTAAATTATGGTGGAGTGTGAAAGTGTCAGCCTAGATATATTTCATCGCGTCAAAAAATTGGTAAAGCGTGTGAAATAAATCGCAGATTCATTTTTGTTATGCAAGTATAAGGCTTAGGTCTTGCCGGATGTAAAAAATGTTGTGGCTTAATGGATATAAGTAGGTCTTTCTTGAATCAATCAACGTACGATTTTTACCTCAGTAAGATACATGAATGCATGAAGACGGTTGCCGAGAAACTTTTTTCCTCAGCTGCAAAAGAAGAAAAAGACCTAACGTGCGATGAAAACGGTGTTGAACATACGACAGATGTTACTGTATCAGGCGATGGCACTTGGAAAAAGCGCAGTTATTTATCATTATACGGTGTATGTTCGAGAATTCAGTAGATGGAAAGAAGTGGACTGTAAATGTTTGCAAGGTGAATTAATAAGCAGTACACTGATGTTAATTACAATAGCATTTATTGCTCCACATGTCAAATGCTATGGATGAGATACACATAAAACAAGTAGCATATGGAAAATAATAGATTAAAATAAGCACAGAAAAAGATAGAAAAATGTAAGAATGAAATGTGGTGAGCTTTTACCACACACGATTATATTAATCGTGTGTAATCGTTGAGAAGATCTGTCACGACCCGGCCTCGCTGTGAAGCTGACGCTGGGTGCACGACAAGATGAGTCAAATGCTGATGTACTGGTGAGCCGACGTCTATATACCAATGCTGATATGATCGAAGAGTTTGTTAAGACCGTAGGTCAGCAGAGCTGCACTTTGAAACGAATTTGGATGCACAGAACATTTATGAACACGCACGAACACGGAGACGAAGACAACCGTACTAGAGCAAAACGCAAGATGGCTGTGTTATACAAAGCAGCCGTTGTCAAACCAAGCAGTCGTAGAGCGCTTGCGCGCAGCGACCTGTTGCTCGGCACGCAGACCTAGTGCGAGATTTACAGCTTCTGCGTGGTGCTGCCGCCGAGTGGCAGCAGCAAGCAGTTGCCCATGCTAGCCTGCAGTGCGCAATCTAGCTACGCGTAGCAGAATGCTCGAGAATTCTCAAACAGTGTGTGAATATAGCCACGTTGATTGGCTATTATTCTGGAAAAGTTTCGGATGTATTTGTGAAAAGCTCGTATTATAAATTATGCAAGACTTGGAAGAAACAAGATTCGGCAGAATTTGAAGAGTGGTAAGAGGGGCATTTAGAAAAAAAAACGAATGCAGTGCCAATCACCAAGGACCTGCTGGTAATATGGAAGTTTCATCAATCGTTGCAATGTTTCAACGTTCGTTTGAAAAATACGGCCTGAGATACGTCAATTACGTTGGGGTCGGAGACTCCAAAACATATTCCGGAGTTCTTAATTCCAAACCTTATGGTGAAAATGTTCAAATAAATAAAAAAGAATGCATAAGACACGTCTAAAAGAAGATGGGCACCCGTTCACGCAATTTAGTGAAAAAAACTGTTCATGAAAAAAAAATCGAAGGTAAAACGGTTAGTAAAAAAACTCTATCCGGCGAAGGCAAGCTTTCGGGTAAATTAATTGATAAATTTACAGTTTATTACGGACTGGCTATAAGAAGAAATTGTGATTCAGTTCAAAACATGAAGGACGCTATATGGGCAACGTACTTCCACTATAGCTCTACGGACCAAAACCCACAGTACGAAAAATGCCCAAGCGGCCCTGACTCACGGTGCGTTTGGCAGCGTGCTTCAGCTATGAATGCCGTATCATCATTCAAACACGATTATGCTCTATTGCCAAGTGATGTTTTGTCAGCTATTTATGAGGACCTTAGCAAAGATGCGCTTCTAGAGCGGTGTGTTGGTGGCTTTACGCAAAATAATGAGAGTCTAAACCAGTTAATTTGGAAAGTCACTCCAAAAATACTTCCTGCTGGTTCCAAAATAGTTGAAATTGTTGCATCAGTTACTGCTTGTACTTTCAACGAAGGGATTTCAGCTCTGTTACTGTTTTTGCACGGGACATCAAACTTGGCCGAAATAGCCACGAGTACGCGCGAAAAGAGGATGAACATCGTATATTCATAACTGAGAAAAAAGCTGACTTGTACTCGAGACGCAAGAATTCGCCTCAGGCAGGAACAAAAGGATGCCCTGGACATCGCAGCTGCAGCAGGATCTTTACTTTATGGAGCTGGATTCGAAGATTCTATGTAAGTTAAAAAAAAAATGTTCGTTGTTTTATTTCTACTTAAAACTTTAATCGCGTTTTTCTCGAAGCACCTTTGTTGAAGTCGGTGGACACGATTTCGCACAAACTAATGCACAGATCTTATTGAAATTTTGCACACATCTTCAAAATGGCATTGACTAGTGATTGAACAAAGGATTTTCTTTCATTACAACAAATTTTACAAGGCGTAGTTTTACAATACGTAGTGTAAATTGTACCAAAAAATGTATTATTTTGCATACAACTCTGCCAAAAATTTATATTTCAATTTTTTTTTTAAATCCTTCGTTTAATCACGAGTTATACTTATCTACTAACAGAAAATATTTTGTTTTTTAATTTCAGATAAAGCTATCACGAGTTATCGTGACCACCGCGACACGGTGCGTGACACTTTTTTTTAGGGGTCTCCGGAAACCAGGTCCCACCGACTGAATTTCCAACATTTGTGGATGAAATTTTTTAAAATACTGTTGAAATGTTACTCTTTGAAGTACTTGACATTTTGAATAAAATAATTTACATATAATCTGGAAAAAAAAATCGAGAAAATATGCTTTTTTTGGCTTCGAAATCCATGTAACCCCTTAAACTTGGCGTAGTGTTCAGGAAATACTGATGGACTGAATTGGATTTGCAAAAAATCATTCTCTTTTTAGGAAGACTCTGTCTGGTCCTACTATAGGAATTTTCATTCAACCTGTAATATAATCACGTATTATTTGAATTTACCGTCGCGTATCACGTTCACACCTAGAAAGACTTATCGAATCTCGAGTAATAAACGTCCCACAAATAAAAGATGGAGGAACTTTGTTAAACCATCTCGACAAAAGTATATCAAATGTGAACAAGTGCGACGAAACAGGTATGATAGTTTTAAGATAATGTGAATGTGCGATTGTAAAATGGCCATCTCGCGACTCATATAACACGCCACGCCACTTATTGTGTATCAAATTTTGTCAGAACGGCTGAGCGTTTTAAAGACGGTCGTTATCTGGATCGAAGTGCCATAGCTCCGGAAGAGGTTAACTTTCACTATATTCGAGTCAGTATAGTGACGTGTAGACGTTTCTCCTTGAGAAGGATCTGCTCCAGTCAGAAGCCTCGCATCCAACCAGGGTGTGCGCTGCGAGACATTTTGAAGAAGCTAGTACCGGAATTCACGGGTAAAAACTTCCTGAGAAATTGGCTATTGTCACCGCCAAACCCAGAACAAAGAACCTTGCGTAACGGGGTCCTTGGATTGCCTCTTATACGGGATAAGATAAGTGTACATCAGTGCTGTGTATCGTATGAAAAGATGCGACAAAAATTTACTAGACATTAATTTATTCGAATTTCGATCTATCGATATATTCAGTCCGCCAGTCAAGAACTGGATCGTTAAACCTACTTACCTATATATTTCTAGAAGTATGTCTTTTAAAAGCTGGAGTAGCCCAATGGAATACCGAATCGGTTGATTCAAAATGAAATAAATGGTTATTTCGGCCTAACGTGTCCAATGTTTGTAATAATCGATGTTATCCCAATGTAGTTTCAACGATAGGTTATGACAGTGAATGAGAAGTGATTTTGTCGTCGATCGCCTCCCATTAACTTACTTCTTTTGCAACGAGCAATGACAATTTATGTGATAGAATATTTATGTTTGTAATTATTGATGTTGAACAACGACATTTACTCAAAGACTTCGAAACGGGGCGATTCTATTAATGAAAGTGCCTTGGCGTGTCAGAAGACATGTTTGCGTCCTGTGCAAGTTCATACTATTTGCCACCTTCGGTAAGTCCCCTGTATTATATAGATATAGTCGGCAGGCTGATCGACATATCGAGAAAAAATTATCACAAACCTTTGACGCATAAGTTACAGAGGAAATTTTGAAACAAATTACTGCGTTAAACAATATACTTCAAAAGTGAGTATATCTTCTGCACAAGAGTTTTGAATGGGAAGTTACCAGGTGTACAAGTATGAAACGCGGATTTTTTCTCTAAAAAAACGTGTTAATTTCGAAAAAATGATAAAAAGTGCTTTATTCAAAGTATGCTCCATCGCTTGTTTTCGCTTGTTTTCCTATTTTTTGGGCAATCTGTGAATACCACGCCACTAAAAATCTTCCCCTTTTGCTGCGAACCATTCATGGAGCCATTTTTTCACATCTTCGTACGAACCAAAGCGCTGCTCAGCAAGTGCGTTACCGATCGATGCAAACAAGTGGTAATCGGAAGGAGCCAAGTCTGGTGAGTAAGCCGCATGGGGTAGAACTTCCCAGCTGAGTGCTTTCAACGTGTCGCGAACCGGTTTTGCCGTATGTGATGGAGCATTGTCATGAAGAAAAAGGACTTTGTGTTGCCTCTTTCGGTATTCTGACCTTTTTTCAAGCATCGAACGGTCCAAATCGGTCAATTGTTGTTGGTAACGTTTAGTACCAACCGTTTACCCAGGTTTTAACTGTTCATAATAGACCACGCCCCTCTGGTCCCACCAAACACAGAGCATCGTCTTTCTGGTAAAACGATTCGGTCTTGCGGTCGATGTGGATGGTGCGCCTGGGTCCACTCATGATTTTTTACGCTTGAGATTCTCAAAACAAATCCACTTTTCATCCCCTGTAACTATACGATGCAAAAACGATTTTCTTTTGTACCGAGCGAGCAAAATGTGACATGTGTTTTTGCGCTTTTCCATTTGCCTGTCTTTCAACTCATGTGGTACCCATCTACCGGCCTTCTGAATCTTCGCCATCTCTCGTAGCCGATTGCAAACAGCTTGTTGACTAACGCCCAATTGCTCGGCGAGTTGTTTTTGTGTTTGCGAATCATTTTCGTCCAAAAATGCCACATCTTCGTATTTTTTTGGCGGCTTCCCACGTTCGTTGTCTGCAACATCGAAGTCAGCACTTTTGAAACGCCGAAACCATCGTTCACACGTATGTTGCGATGGAGCATATTCACCATAAGCTTCTCGAAGTAATCGGTATGATTCCACAGCAGTTTTCTTCAAATGAATACAAAAAATTAATGCTGTCCGCGAATACTCTTTGTTCGGTATAAATTTCGACATATTGAACACAACAACACAACACTATGCACACACTTTTCCAATTTATCACTCGTGCGCATCTGGCACTTGTTGATGACACAACAAAATGGCGCAGTGTCAGATCTTTATAGCACAAACTGCATTCGTGCGCCATCTGTTGTCTTAAATACGCATTTCATACTTGTACACTTGGTATATACGCCGACCGGTGAATGTCATCATAAAAAGACAATGGGTCTTGCAAAGTCAATTTGGTCTATAAGTGCTGTAACGTGGCAAAAATATGAGACTATAAAATGCTACGTCCTCCTCACTCGACGGCTCTAGACGATCTCGCAAGGCCCTGGTATCATCACGTAGGACAATATTTAATTATTTTTGTACTTTTATTTATTCCTATGACCTAATTGACCGCGCGCGCGCGCGCGCGCGTGTGTGTGTGAGAGCGGGAAGGAACGCATTGCACTCACCGATTTGGTCAGTTTCGGGACCTCGGGTCACTACGTGTCTCTTTCGAGGGTACAACTATCTTCCGCTTTTTACCATCGGGATCTTGAGCAGTCCCGCTCGATAACCACCTGCCACGTTTACCAAGGGTGGTTTACTTGCCGGACTGGGCTACGCATCTCTATCATCTATCTTAATTTATGCGTCGTCCAGCTGAGGCGCTAGTTGCGATTATGTAGCGACAGCGATTCCCCCAATTAGCACGATTTTGCATCGTTAGAAGGGGATCATAGTTTGCAAGCACGCATGCCGGCACGTACTCAGGACTTTTTTCCGACGACTGTCGTGTGGGAAGGACGTAGCTCTCGAAAGCATTGCATTGACCCGCTGTGTCTTTGGCATTATAAATCGTGTACTAAGACCCAGCTGTCGATACCACCGTCGCGACAGAATAAGACAGAAAGAAAGAAGGAAGCAGAAAGGGATACCCCGAGACCGTTTCTCTTGATTGAATTTCCGAGGGTTGTTAAGAACATCGCTGCTGCATCATCCCGTTGAGCTATATTCCCTCTCTGCGGCCTTTCGTCGTTCTTTTTGAATTTGTAAAATTTATATTATTAGAGCTTGGTCGTACCTGCGATGTCTGTGCACCACGCGTAGAGTACGTGTTGTATCGGGGCTTGTTGCATTTTATAGAGTCTTGAGGTCTAGAGTCGGGAACAAGTCACTCCGTGTTTTATGTTTTCTTTTATTCTCTTATTGTCAAGTCGCGCGCGTGTTAGTTCGCCATCCCGTTGTGTGTGTGTGTGTGTGTGTGTGTGTGTGTGTGTGTGTGTGTGTGTGTGTGTGTGTGTGTGTGTGTGTGTGTGTGAGGGACCGGTATAATGTAGACCGCGTGGCGTATCGTTCTGATTAATTGACGTTTTTTAAATTTATTTATTTAATTTATGTTATCCCTTCTATTTTATCTGACATTAATATTTTTAAGAGTTCGTGTAATGCGTGATCGGCCATCGTCCCATATCTGGTGTTTGTGTCAGGGATTCGCACGGCCCGAGGCGTATCTCGCGTCGTTCGACTTTCCGTCTTATTTGTTTTAATAGTTCGTTATATTAGCACTTCTTTTTATATTATTTTGTTTATTGTTTGCTTTTGGTATATTGTCTGTTGATACCCTGTTATTTATAATTTTATGTATTACTCATTTGTTGGACTAATATTCAGTATTGTATATTTTATAAATTATATTATTTCCGTTATTGAAACGATCGAGTCGATAGAAGCTTCGCGTACGTGACCTTCCGTCATCCCGTGGTCGTTGTTCGTGTCTGCGTGTGGGATTTGCACGGCATAGGTCGTATCACGAATTATTCGTTCTCAAGAAGTATTATTTTACTTTATTTTATTTTATGTTATTGCGTCCTGTGGAATAGTTTGAATTTTGTCCAAATTTTGATAACATGGGATTAGATCAGACGCAGATTATGTATTATTACGTAATTACGCAGTGCGAGTGTCACGATTCTTACTGCCGGAATAATTAAGTTGAAGAATTGTTGAAAACCCAGAGGTAGTTTACTGTAACATAGTTACACTCTCTAGCCCACTTTATTATGTCAAACGGCTATAAGAGCCCGAATACTATTTCAGAGTACCGAAACACCTGAGCGACAGACTCGGTACAAGCGTACCGAGGTTTGCGGGCACTAGGCCATCGCACCCGGGTATGAAAAAGCAGCTACGTCACACCTCCGGAATTCCCTCGCTGACATAAACAGCAGGTCAGCGACTAGCTGGCCTTGCTGGCGGCGAGGGGAAGGCGGTGAGCGCGGCAGCGGCAGATTGCAAAAGCCGAAAAGATGCGGTAGATTTTAAAATTACGATGAAAAATAGGCAGAGGGGAATGAGGCGAGGGGAGGCCTATAAAAGGCCGGTGCGGGGAGAGAGGAGCTCTCTTGGTGTAAAAGCTTAAACATCGAAGGTCAGCAAATCGTAACGCAAAAATTCTAAATAAAAAAATAGGAATTCAGAAGGTATCACAAAGAAAAGTGCAAATGGTCGAGTCTGTGTTCACTCCAGAAAGTGAAACAAGTGAGTGACACCCAGAGGCCTGAGAGAGAGGAAGAGACAGGCGAGAAACAGCTATATAATTAACAATAACCAGTGGTGTAGTAGGAAAATTGTCAAATAATCAAAATTAAGCTAATTTATAAGGTGAACAGAGTAGGTGAGTAGGATTAAGTAATACGATTATGCGAGTAGTTTTTAAGAAAATAGGATTAAGGGGATAAATTTAGGAACAGGAAATTAAGTGCAGCGATTTAAACGAATAGTGTATAAGGAAATAAAATTAAATAGCGTGGACTCGAAACCGGCAGTATAAGCAGAAATTACCCGACCGAATGTATGAGTGGAAGAGAGACAGAGAGAAAGTGAAACGAGAGTGGCTGAGAAAGCATTGTAAACAGAGTTAATACATTCTGTCAAGGAGTGAGTTCGATGCGAGTGGCTGTGTGTGTGCGTGTTCGAAGATATTATGTCAATAATAACGCATTGACACGTAACCGAAACTCGAGCCCGAGGATACCTAGAATTTATGCACGCATAAGACGAAATAATTGTCGAAATAATCGCTAAAATTACGGAATTTAAATATCACTATACAGAGTACCAGTGACCCGAAATTAAAAAGTGACGTTGTTTATGAGATTGTTTCTCTGGGAATAAAGTTTTCTCTCAACCACCACGAAGTCTCTATTAATTAGTCCTGTGATCGAGCCCGAATTCCCATGAAAAATAAAAATATATCATAACGATAAAAATTACCGTTACACGTTTACGGAACATTTTCTTTTATATATTTTCTATTGTGATATTTTGCCTAGTCAGTAATTGATTTAATTAAATAAATAATTTGCCATGTTGGTGCATTTGTGACTCCCGTATTTACTGTGTCTGTTTGATTTATTTATTGAAATCTCTTAAGTCCGAACCACCCACTCTATCTTGAATAGCTGCAGTTAGCCTGGGCTGAGTCCGATCGCAACCATCGTCATTTTCCTCCCGGCGCATACGTGCATGGCGCCCAACTCGAGAGAGCAAATACAAAGGGTGGAAAAATAAGTAAGACCGGCTTTAGGTAACATGCGAAAGGTTGGAGGCTAAATTTACGTTACAAATTTAGCGCCCAACGTGGGTTCGACTCTGAGATTAAGAGTCTCATGCTCTACACACTGAGCTAGCCAGGCAAATTTGTAACATAAATAGAAAAACATATTTGCACCGTTAAACTGGGCTCGAAAAACATATTCGGTTACGAACATATTCCTTTTTTTGTTTCTAAGTGGTATTTTATATCAAGTTGCAAAATTTCATATGCGCAATTGCGACACAATTTATTTTTTATGATTTCCAGGTGCCTCAGCACCCATAATTGGATTTATGAATTTTGAGTTCAGATTCATAATCAGCGTCCGCAAAATCTCCCATCAACAACATTTCAAGAAAATCGGTCACGGCACAGGCATGTCATGCGCGGTGAACGTATGCACGGTTGAAATATCTGCGCTGTTACCATATCCACGTCCGCTGTGCATACAATATGACACATAGAGTCGGAATGTGTACAGTCATATAGTACACAGTTGAACCAAATATCTACAATACATCACTTTATGCGTGGTTGTATTCAGTTGAGGCTCGACAGATTGGTGTCGAGTGGGTTATGTGTAGAGTCGATGTTTTGCAAGTCAGTCACGTTACCGTCATGCGGAGTCAGTACTGTGTACCATTTCGTAATTTCGAAACTAGTATGTTTGGCAAAAACCGGTGTACAGTTGCGTGTACAGCCAGGGCTGTTTCGAGTCAGGTTCTGTAGAAACCAGACACTGCCGATACGACAGATACGGACCGGACTCACGGGCCAAAAGAAGGTGGCGTCCGAAACAAGTGCGGCGTACATCGAGTCGTGAACTACGAATCGAATAAAACCGAGCTGGTTATTGGCATCTTATAGCTTACATTAATCGATTTATTAATACATTTGTCACTGCAATAAAAAAGTTCGGAACTTTTGGCTCCGGGTATCCCGCTAGTGGCTATGAGTCATTTGCGCTAGGTCATTCAATAATTTTTTAACTGACTGACGGTAACTTCTCAATAAACACAATTACGTCAAACATTTCATTCGCCAAAAAAAAAATCCAATAAATTCCAATTATTTATGTTTCCCATGTAATACTTTTAAAAAACTGCCATTTGGCATATGTACAATAATAACCATTACTTTACGTTCTAACCTGAAAGTTTTGTGATGGTGAAACGTTTATGGCATACGGCCTTTGTACATTTTCCAAATTGATACAGACGCGACTCTACACACTCAACTGTAGACGACGTAGGTCAAAAATTTTATTGCGTAGGGTAACATTCACACGTAAAACGATTAAATACGGAGAAATTGTCCATTTAACCGACTCGACACAGCCAAACTTAAGTTATTCTTAACTTGATACAGCATCACTGAGCAGACTTTCTACGGATGAATACAATAATATTTTGCACGAGTTCGTTCGGCTCTAACTATACATAGCTGCAACTGTAGCTGCAACAGTTCTAACTCGACACACGCGCAACTTTCCATAGGTCCAACTTAACAGAAGCTTGCAACGTGCATCGGCAAAGCAGGAATACCAAATAAGGCGGTCTCTTACGATCTTAAAATAAAATGAGCTGCAAATTAAAACTTGTAAATTGCTTCCAAGTAAGACATTGCTTGTAATTTGTAGGTTTCAATTTGCTGTTTGTTTTAATATCCGAACCGTTTGACCGAGTCTCTCCAAAATTTATACCAGCTTTACTTTTATAATACTCTATTACTGAACGGTTTTGGCCGATGTTTTCTGAATTCATTACGAACCGTCGTTTTATGATACTCTATTTATATATAAAAAATTAGCCGGAAATCTTCTAGTTTATGGAAATTAAAGCGTTCACAGACATTTTTTAAAAGTTTTAGAATGCCGTAAAATTTGACATATTTTAGTGATTTCAACAAAAATTGCAGTGAATAAAGGTATAGATTAACAGCTGTGCGAAACGGGAGTGCTGTAGCTCAAACCGTTCTCGAGTTATAGACGTTTCAATTTTACAATGCCAGAACACACATACCCGCACGCACGCCCGCACGCACTCACTCGGACATTTTTTCTAAATAGATTTTTTTGACGTTTTGGGACATTTTGAATACGTAGACATTGAAAACTGAAAAAAATAATTTTTTTCACCGTCACAAAGCTTCTTCTATGAGGAGGCAAAATAAATATGATTGTATGTTGCACAAGTCCTTTCACATATTTTTAACATCCACAATATTTGCTTCCCCGAACCGACGTTGTTCGGATTTGGCCGAAAAATGTTAATCACAATTTTCATCAAGTTGGCAGATTTTATTTTATGAGGTATACATGAGTAGTCGAACAAGTTT
This sequence comes from Cylloceria caligata, assembly GCA_963942595.1. Lineage (NCBI taxonomy): Eukaryota > Metazoa > Arthropoda > Insecta > Hymenoptera > Ichneumonidae > Cylloceria > Cylloceria caligata. The sequence goes on from OZ012705.1 coordinate 62,570,150, forward strand.
TGTCTGAGGGACCACAAATTCAACGCTCGTCCAGAATTACGTTTCTTAATATCATGCAAAGAGTCTTGTATAGTTGCAGGTTCCAATTAATTCTCGATCTCTTTTAAGTCCCGATTGAAAGTTTATCAGAAAATCTCTTTTCCGTACCTCCCTATACCTTAGGTGTCGATAGGTGGAAACCCAAATTCTTTTGGTATGCAACTTTGCTATACGAAAATAAGTTCTTTTTAATGAAGTAAACAGTCTAAACAAATTTTTTTTCTGTTTTTAAGGTCTACTTCATTTACTTGAAAAATTTTCTGAACACAGTTCAATATGTTAGGAAGATAGGGCAGATTTTCGGTTTCTCTTTTCATTTGTTCGCATTTAATTAAATATTGGGTCTGGGATAAAGTTCGTGGCGTTTTTTTAGTAAAATCTAACTAGTTTTCTTATAGTGTGAAAATTAATTAATTTAAACCAAATATGCTCCATTATTATGGACAGTGTTTCGCCATTTTTCGGTTAGAGCAATGATGCCATCGATGAAGAACTTCTGTGGTTTCTGGTTGAAAAACTGAATCAAGTGGTTTTCACAGGCTTTTGAAAGCAGCTTAATTCTATTGAGCGTTCTACAGAGATCGGAATAAGTGATAGTTAGAGGGTGCTATGTCTGGACTATACGGTGGATGCATCAAAACTTCCCAACCAAGCTCTCGCAATTTTTGACGGTTCATCAAAGAAGTGTGTGGTCGGGCGTTGTCATGATGGAAGACAACACCTTTCCTATTAATCAATTCGGGCCGTTTTCTTTCAATTGCTTGGCGTAATCTCTCTAGTTGTCCATAGTAGAGTTGAGAATCAATCGTCTGACCAACTGGAAGTAGCTCATGGTGGACGATTCCCTTCCAGTCCCACCACACACACAGCATCACCCTTTTCGCCGTCGATCCTGGCTTCGCGAACGCTTGTGACGGCTCACCATCCCTTGTCCACGATCTTTGACGCTTCCGATTGTCGTACGTCATCCATTTTTCATCACCGGTTACGACACGTTTCAGAAATGGCTCGATTTCATTACGTTTCAATAGCGCAACGCAGATGTTAATTCGGTCTATCATATCAGGAGTACAAATTGAAAATGCGGGATTTTTTTCTATTTTTGAACGTTTATTCTGAAAAAATGGTAACAAATGAATTATTCAAAGTATTGTCCATCGCTAGCCACAACTTTTTCCCATCTTTCTGGCAATTTACGGATACCGTCGCGAAAAAATTCGGCCGGCTTGGCTGCTATCCAGTCATCGACCCATTTTTGGGCTTCTTCGTAAGAATGGAAGCGCTGGTCAGCTAGGCCATGTGTCATCGATCGGAAAAGGTGGTAATCGGAAGGAGCAATATCTGGGCTATACGGCGGGTGGGGTAAGACTTCCCATTTCAGCGTTTGTAGGTATGTTTTGACCGGCGCTGCAACATGTGGCCGAGCGTTGTCATGTTGCAAAATTACTTTGTCGTGTCTTTGCTCGTATTGTGGCCGTTTTTCTTTGAGTGCGCGGCTCAAACGCATCAATTGAGTTCGGTATAGTGCTCCTGTGATGGTTTCGTTCGATTTCAATAGCTCATAATACACCACACCCAGCTGGTCCCACCAAATACAGAGCATGAGCTTGGCGCCGTGAATATTTGGTTTGGCCGTCGATGATGATGCATGGCCGGGGTAACCATATGATTTTTTGCGCTTCGGGTTATCGTAATGGATCCACTTTTCATCACCAGTGACAATGCGATGCAAAAAACCCTTCCGTTTTTGCCGTTCGAGCAGCAGTTCGCATGCAAAAAAACGGCGCTCGACGTCTCTCGGCTTCAGCTCATACGGCACCCAATGTCCTTGCTTTTGGATCATTCCGAGGGCTTTTATACGATGGGAAATGGCTTGTTGTGTCACTCCCAATGAATCTGCGAGCTCTTGTTGAGTTTGACACGAGTCTTCATTGAGTATTGCCTCCAATTCAGCATTCTCAAACTTTTTCACTTGGCCCGGCCGCTCTTTGTCCTCAACGTCAAAATCACCACTTCTAAACCGCACAAACCATCTCTCGCACGTTGAAACCGATGGAACATGACTCGGATAAGCCTCGGAGACCAATCGATGTGCTTCAGCAGCACTTTTCTTCAAATTAAAGAAGTAAATTAAAACTTCCCGCAAATGCTGTTTTGTTGGCACGAAACTCGACATATTGAGAGCTCAAAAAAACTATGAATTTGACACTGCGACAAATTGACACATACTGAAAATTAAAGCTATAAGACGTAGCTTTGACATGAACATAGTCACAGTACTGCCTGATGCGTATAGCGTTAGTAACGCCATCTGTTATCAAACCCGCATTTTCAATTTGTACCCCTGATATTTTTCGCGCTTAACTCATGAGGAACCCATACATCGAGTTTCTTTTTGTAGCCAGCTTTGTGTAAATGGTTCAAAACAGTTTTGTGGTCAATGCCTAGCAGTGATAAATCTAAGCGACAAACCACCTAGATCGCTGTGTTATCGATCTCAGAAAGATCTCTAACAATTGAATCATTAATTATTTTTGTCAACTCTGATTGCCTCACTCATTCATTAAGAATTAATGAGGCAACCAGTCCTGACGATTTTTAACTTGTAAAGAAATCGTGAAAAAATATTGCCACAGCCCGGGTTCGAACCGGGAACTCCAGAATTCTAGCCTGGTACGTTACCAATTACGCCACCGCGGCTCTAGCAACATCAATTCACGATCTCTATTTTTAATGTCAAATAGTACATCTTTCATTTGTCGCTTAGATTTATCACTCTTAAGAAACATATGACCGCGTATAAAAGGATTAATTAATTAATCTGCATGAAAGGTCAATGCCTAGCTCCATACCAATATCGACACTACTGATATGCTTACCTTGCTGGACTTTTTTAAGAATTTCATCAGCTTTTTCAGTGATTGGACGACCAGAGCGTGACTCATCTTTCACATAAAAATTACCAGAACGAAAGCGAGCGAACCATTTCCGCGCAGCTGATTTTGATAGAGTACCTTCACCGTACACAGCACAATTTTTCACAAGCCTGCGCAGCGTTCTTTCCTTTGTCTTAATATTGCAAAATATAGCTCAATTTTTCATTACTTTTCACCATTTTCAAACACAAACAACTTTTCAGCCACTGCACCAATTTCGATGTTTATACACTCAAAGTAACGCTCGAAATGTCACATTTCCAACGAGCGTTTAGTGATGTCGCTGCGATCTGTGTTTCCTGACTTATTTGCAATTGATGCCATCTATAGGGAAAAACGCCACGAACTTTTTCTCAGACCCATATGTTACGGGAAACGGCGTTTACCCGAGTTCGATCAACTTCGACCGAGTGCACTTCGGAAGGCGACGCGAGCAACGCCGAAAGACTCACGGCGCAGGCGCGAGCCCACGCACCCGCAGGTAGTGGCCTGGCAACGGTAGTTCGAGTCGAGCGGTACGAGCTACGAGAGCTAACCACGCACGACGAGACCTCACGCTACGGGGACAAAGGCATAGCGGCCGGAGACCCCACGCAACGGCGACGAGAGGAAAGAAACGCGACGCGGGCCGACGTGGCCACTTTACGATTTTATTATCATCCATTATTATCTACCCCTTTTACTTCTTTATCCAAATAACTATTCGACATTATTTCAAATAAACATAAAAGTTCCTTTGTAACTACGACAAGCAATCTTTGGCACCCCCCTTTCCTTCTTATCTCAACCACTATCTCCGAGGATCGAATACACGTGTTCAACTGCCGTAAGTTTCCCGCCTTTGACCGGCAGACGCCCTGACAACGATACATCGCGGAAGACGGCGAGGAGAATATAACGTCAAAAGAATATATTCGAAAGCTGAACGTTTATAATAATCAGAAGTGGGATACTTGGAGATCCGAGACAAAAAGGAAATAACGAACAAGGCATCGACGCAGTACGGGCGCGTGCTAAACAAAAACGTTTGTTCGCGTAATAACGAACTAAGCATCGACGCGAGACGGGCGCGTGCGACGTACGACGCGAATAAAAACAAAGTGTAAAATTTAGTAACAACGAAAAAGTGAAAAATTTTACTAACGAACAAAGTGTAAAATTTTACTAACGAACAAAGTGTAAAATTTAGTAACAACGAAAAAGTGAAAAATTTTACTAATGAACAAAGTGTAAAATTTAGTAACAACGAAAAAGTGAAAAATTTTACTAACGAACAAAGTGTAAAATTTAGTAACAACGAAAAAGTGAAAAATTTTACTAACGAACAAAGTGTAAAATTTAGTAACAACGAAAAAGTGAAAAATTTTACTAACGAACAAAGTGTAACATTTAGTAACAACGAAAAAAGTGAAAAATTTTACTAACGAACAAAGTGTAAAATTTAGTAACAACGAAAAAGTGAAAAATTTTTACTAACGAACAAGGTGAAAAATTTAGTAACAACGAAAAAGTGAAAAATTTTCGCTAACGAACAAAGAGTAAATAAGTGATAGAAACGGTGTAGAATTCTTCTAACAAAGGCAAAAGTTACACATTGTACGAACGTTGGAAAGACAGTTAACGCACGAACAAAGACAGAGGTGACGGTAGTAAACAAGATTGACCTCGACATGTGCCAAAACCGCGCGCGAATTCACAGTGTGCGAGTGAGATAGAGGAAGTAACGCGCTCTCCCTCACACCATGGCTAACGCGGAGAATTTCGAGCAGTTCCAGCGTGAAAACATGGAACGGTACACGACGCCGACGGGTAGTATACCCGACGACAGCATGGAGGTCGACAATAACGAAACTATCCGGGAACACCCGAACTCCGCCGAACCCCCGACGAGGAACGACGACAGAGCGAGAGGCGCGAGAAGGAGAAGCTCGTCGGCTCATGAGCGCGTAAGTAGGAAATCTATATCGATTGAGGAAGTGAAGAGTAGTGGCGCGGCCGCTAGCAGCCCGGCAACGGGACCCTTGGGGAGGGGTGCCGCGCAAAAGCCTCGCTTGCTAGACGCCACCGGGGCAGGCGGACTGTGGGAGAGCCCGCCTACCACCACCCATACAGACAATGATAGACATCGCGATACGTCTCGACACCCCACACGCGGCGCGCGCGCGAAAATTGGGGGCACGCGAGTGCGGACTACGATGCCGTGGTGCGCGAAGGGCGGGAACAACTATTCATAAATCCGCCGGTGACGATTGGTAACACACGTAGTGACAGGTCGGGACAAACGCGCAGTAAGCGCGAAAAACGCGAACGACGCGAACGGCAGAACAAACGCCAAACGGATGACAGTGATCGCGACAGTACCGAGCGACGCGACAAGCGCGAAAAACGCGAGCGACGGAGACCGCACGCGAGAGAGACAAGCGCGAGCGACAGTGACACGAGCGACTGGAGCGACGCGAGCCGCGATTCACATCGGGCGAGACAACGATACCACCGCCGGACGAGCGAAGAAAGCGACGAAGCAACAAGGGGCCATACCTATCATATGGTGCCAGAGCTGGCCAAAAACTTAGAGACCTTCACGGGCCAGCAGGGAACGATCCCACCCAGAGAATGGATCCGAAATCTCGAGCGGATGGCCAAGATTCAGCGATGGCCGCCAAATTATCTGATGGAGGTTGCAAGGATGCAGCTATCTGGCGCAGCCAAAGAATGGCTACACTACGGCGCAAAGAAAGTCCACGCATGGAACGATTTTAAGGACAAATTTATAGAAAATTTTTTCACATCCGAAACGTATGGGGAAAAGTGGAAAAAGATGACGAACCGCGTACAGTCCGCCACTGAGTCAGTACAACACTATTTTCACGCGAAAGTGAGATTGTGCGACGGCCTGAAATTGAACGTACAGGAAACAAAAAAGGAAGTGATAGCTGGACTCAAATACCATGAGGACAGCATGGGCATTGCTGCCGCATATCACCGAACGACTGGTGACGTGTGTCGGGCGTTAATGGAGAACGCAAGTTCTCGCGAAACACGCACGACATGTGGCGCGGGAGGCAGAGAACAGCCTCCAGGACGATTACAACGACCAACAACAAGCGTGACAAAAGAATTCACCAACGAAAAGAAAGAGGAACACGTGGAAAAGCGACCGGATCGTAAGAAACTGCCTAACCAGAATGCCGAGGGCCAATCCAAGTGTTTTAATTGCAATCGATACGGGCACCTAGCGAGAGACTGTCCCGAACCGAAAAAGCAAATTCGATGTCGGCGGTGCGATCGAACCGGGCACTTAGAGAAGGATTGTAGAACAATCACGCCAAAGGAGCCAATTATCGTCAACTCAGTGAACGAAGAGGCCAGCGACGGAAATAACATGCACGTCAAAGCCGTAACGGTGAACGGTCGGAAAATAACAGCGTTAATCGACACTGGAAGTGCGGTGTGCACCATCAAAGCGTCAAGCGTCATCGACGGAAGACTACCATACACACCGGCTCTCACGAGGCTGCAAGGGTGGGAATCCGCCGCTGTCGTGCAGATCTCTAACGGAGTGGTGATTGCTGACGTGGCGGTTGACGGGGTGTTAGTCCCGAAATTGCCACTGTGTATCGTACACGACGACGCACAACTTCACAACGTAATAGTCGGACGCACCTACACGGAAAAGCCCTGGGTCGGTTACACGAAGCGAAATAAGACCCTGACGTTCCACACCAACGAGGACAGCGAGTTGTTTAGAATCGAGGCTCCCGAGGGAGAAACAACAACACGCATAAACGGTGAAAGAGCATTGGTCCTACCAGCGAACACGATTAACTGCATTTCGGTGAATATGGACGGACGGAACATTCACTTACCGGTGGCTAACACGGGCGACCGAGAGCGGCAAATACAAATACAACAGTATGCACCAAGAGGGGTGCTAACAAACTTGCCTCAACCACCGATTCGCCTGACCAAGGCTCCACTTACAACGGACCAAATCCACGTCGAGGAGGGTCAACCGGAAGCCACCCGTGCGGAACTACTAGAACTCCTGAATGATTACCGGGATTGTGTAGCCCTCACTCTATCGGAACTAGGAAAAGTTAAAGGCTTCACCACGGATATAGTAGAAAAAGCAGGCAGTAAGCCAATAAAGACAAAACCCTATAGAGCCACACCATGGGAACGCGCGGAGATGAAGAGGATCATCGAGGAATGGCGGCAGGCAGGAATCGTAAAGGACACGGAGTCACCCTACGCGAGCCCGGTACTGCTAGTCAAAAAAAATAACGGAGAATCACGACTGGTAGCGGATTTTAGGAAACTCAACGCACAAACGGAACGCATCCATTTTCCACTACCGAATATTGACGACCATCTCGCCCTACTGAGGGGGGCCACCTTATTCACAGTGTTGGACTTGGCGCACGGGTACCTACAAATACCACTAGCTGAGCAAGCACAAGCCAAGACAGCAGTGATAACGCCCGATGAAGCAATACAGTTTACAAGGATGATTTTTGGATTGACCAATGGACCAACTTACTTTTCCAAAATCATGCACAAGACGCTGGGACCATTGAGGGACGAGGTAGTACTGTACTACCTGGATGACATCTTGATTCCAGCACGTTCCTGGGAGGAAACCAAGGCGAAACTGTCGCTGGTATTGAAAGTACTGCGTGAGGCGGGGTTGACATTAACCCTTTGCACTCCAGCCTAGTAGGGCATAGAGGCTTTAATGTCGCAAATACGGCGACAACGGAGTGCAAAGGGTTAAATATAAAAAAATGCAAATTCATGTTTCGAGAAGTAGCTTATTTAGGCTTCAGGGTTGGTGCGGACGGAGTGCTCCCGGGCGAACACAAAACCAAAGCGATTGTGGATTTTCCACAACCTACGAACCTAACAGAGGTACGCCGATTTCTCGGAATGGCCGGATTCTTCCGACGATTCATCGTGCGATTCGCGCACAAAGCGGCGCCGTTATTCGACCACCTGTCTAAAGGGAGAAAATTCGAGTGGAATGCGACACAAATGCACGCTTTCAATGACATAAAGGAAGCCCTCACCAGCCAGCCTGTACTACAAACGTTCCACCCAGCCAAGGAGGCGAAAATCCACACAGACGCGAGCGCAGTGGGACTGGGCGCGATGCTGCTTCAGAAAAGTGATAAAGGACTGTGGCAATTGGTACACGCGCTGAGTAGACGAACCAGCGACGTAGAAAAAAATTACCACAGTAGCAAACTGGAGCTCCTGGCAATGATCTGGGCGGTATCCCGACTGCGACCGATGATCGCAAACATCACGTTCACTTTGGTCACGGATTGCCAAGCGCTGCTATATATTTGTACGCAGAAAACGCTAAACCCTCAATTGATTCGTTGGACGAACCTATTGAGCGAATATACGTTCCAAGTGGTACACCGAGCAGGCGAGAAAATGCCGCACGTCGACGTGTTGAGTCGAGCACCGTTAGCTGGGAGACGAAGTAAAACACCGGATCTCGAGCCAGAAATGGTGTGTAGCATCACCACCCTGGAGGACGAGGTGGCAGCTTTTCAAGCAACGGACGAGTTAATATCGAAGAAAAGGATTCTCCTGGAAAAACCGGAGATAGCGTGCTGTGGCAGTCAACAAAGTGAAATAAAGGAGTACGAACTGCACGCGGGATTGCTGTACAAGAGGATTGACTGCCGACTATTGTTCGTGGCACCAAGGGCCATGAGAAAGTCGCTAGCCGTACGCGTCCACGATTTGCAAGGACACCCAGGAGTGGATCGGGCCTATGCAAAATTGACAAAGCAACTGTACTTCCCAGGCGCGCGAAAATATTTACGAAACCACATCGGCGCGTGCTTCACGTGCCTGATGACGAAGGCCAAACGGGGAGTACCCGAAGGAGCGTTGCGTCCTATACCACCGGGGGAACGCCCCTTTGAAACGATACACATGGACCACGTAGGTCCCTTCGTGACCACGACTCGAGGACGAAAATACATCTTAGTGATAGTCGACAATTTGACTAAATACGTGTACCTCCATGCCGTCAAGGATACCGGGACAACTTCGGTAATAGCAGCAGTCCAAAAATTAGTCAACTTGCACGGACCGCCGAGGAAAATTATTACAGACAGGGGCACGTGTTTCACGAGCAACATTTTTGGAAAGTGGTGCTCAAAATTGGGAATACACCATACCTTGAACTCGCCCAGGCATCCTCAAGCAAACTGACAAGTGGAGAGAGTGAATGGTTAACTGGTTCCCATGCTTAGGAGGGCCCTGGACGAGGACGACGGCAAACGCTGGGATCGCTACCTAGAGGAGGTGCAACAACACTTAAATGAAAACGTAAACACGACAACGGGGGAGTCCGCCTTCAGAACGCTATATGGCTACGAACCAGATCGAATCCTGGGACCGGAGCGGATCCTCTCCACGGGAGCATCAGTCGTCGAAAAACCAACAGAGGTACAGCAGAGGGTAAAATCGAGAATAGCCGCTCAACACGAGAAATGGATAACGAGAGGTCACGCAATACCCCCAAGTAGCGACCTACGGGCGGGAGCCATCGTAGTGATGAAAACAGCACCCACACCAACGGGCGACAGCACCAAGCTGCAACTGAAATGGCGAGGACCGATGACGATTATCAAGGAGGTGAATCCGGGGACGTACTTAGTCACGGATTTACGACCCAGCACGAACAAATCCTACAGCACGACAGCACACGCCAGCCAACTAAAAGTTTGGAAACCACACCTAGAGGACAACGAGACCACGAACCTGGAAAACAAAGAAGAAGACGTCGATACGATGAACCGGGAAAACGAAGAAGAAGACATCGATACGATGAACCTGGAAAACGAAGAAGAAGACAGCGATACGAGGAACCTGAAAAACGAAGAAGACATCGATACGGTGAACCTGGAAAACAAAGAAGAAGACAGCGATACGAGGAACCTGAAAAACGAAAAAGGAAACCTTGATACGATGAACCTGGACAACAAAGACGACAACATTACCGCAGAAAAGGACTATAACGGCAACGGGGTGACGATAGCGTTACCATCGGCGACGGACATAATCCAACCACCAGCCAGCAGACGATATCCCCATCGAGCGCACCGAGTTCCGGCAAATTTTCGGGATTTCCAGACGAGTTTCCTCGAGGACGAGGAAAAATAGGATGGCCGAGCTGTTATAAACGCCGTTTCCTGAGTTCGATCGACTTCGACCGAGTGCACTTCGGAAGGCGACGCGAGCAACGCCGAAAGACTCACGGCGCAGCCGCGAGCCCACGCACCCGCAGGCAGTGGCCTGGCAACGGTAGTTCGAGTCGAGCGGTACGAGCTACGAGAGCTAACTACGCACGACGAGACCTCACGCTACGGGGACAAAGGCATAGCGGCCGGAGACCCCACGCAACGGCGACGAGAGGAAAGAAACGCGACGCGGGCCGACGTGGCCACTTTACGATTTTATTATCATCCATTATTATCTACCCCTTTTACTTCTTTATCCAAATAACTATTCGACATTATTTCAAATAAACATAAAAGTTCCTTTGTAACTACGACAAGCAATATTTGGCACCCCCCTTTCCTTCCTATCTCAACCACTATCTCCGAGGATCGAATACACGTGTTCAACTGCGGTAAGTTCCCCGCCTTTGACCGGCAGACGCCCTGACAACGATACATCGCGGAAAACGGCGAGGAGAATATAACGTCGAAAGAATATATTCGAAAGCTGAACGTTTATAATACATATATCGATTTTTGGTTGACATGATCATATTCTGTTCAGAGAGCTTCAATGGTATTGAATGGGGATGATAGATGTGAATATAAAAGTCTATTAATACTCCTATTCTGACTTAGAATAGTTACTTCGACAATATATCGGGCCGTTTATTTTACTGTATCTTTCTATTGTCAGTAGAAAATAACCTCATCGTTTGACGATGAATTTCGTTACAGCTGAATTAGAGGAGGAATACATTTTAAACTGAAACTACTAAATCGCATTCTCTCTTCGAACTAAAGCAGTAGTCAATTTATTCAATATTTTTAGTTCCCATATCTCAGAGTCGTTGTGGTGATGAAATTTGATCCTCTGAAGGCAGTTGAAAGCTTACACAGGCGTCGAGTCCTTTACCATTCCTAATACTTCATCACAAGAACCTTGTCCGTGAGCAATAGCGAAGAAATATCATTCGTCATAAATACCAAAGTCATCCTTATGATGCAGTAAGTTGATGAAACTTTTGCAGATCTCACACTGTTGTAGAGCTTTATCAGAAAACTAATACATTTTGGGAGCACTTTTGCATAATCGTGGTATTAACTTGACGGCTAGGGCTTAATTTAATTTTGAGAAAAAAGCCACTTCTTGGGAGAAAAACTGTTTAAATAGTCACCAAGTAGGGGGGGGGAGTATAAAGTAGGGTAGAACTGTAGGGAAAAGTGTTGAAGTATAGAATGGACTGTTCATTAGTGACTTCGTTCTGGTTGGCTCTTGATTTATCTATAACAGTCATAAACTCGCATGTTGAACGTGTTTAGGGAATTTTTAATGTCTTTCGGCCTTTTGTGTTTATTTAAAGAGTCGTACATGTGGTTGCCAAGAGAGTCGATTAACTTATATCTGGACTCTGATGCACGTTCAATAAAAATGTTAATGAGTTTAAGGGATATCTATTCGAGTAGTGGTATTTCTAATTCTTTGTGTATGAATGTGTTTATGGTGCATCTAGGAGCTTTCGTAATTGGGCGAAGTATTTCATTTTATACTATTTCGTGTTTATTAGTATTGCTAGCACCTGCTCTTCCCTACACTGCTGTCGCGTACGGCATGACTGGTCAAAAACAAAAGCTATGGGTGAATGGGCCAGGTGTAATTTACACCGTGTAAAGGCTTGCGCAGACACTGAAGAGCGACACTCGCGTTCGGCAGGCCTTCAGAATGATACGGCCAGTCGCGTGTGGGCACAGCCTCTCAACCGCTACGCACATTGCGTGCAAGCGGTTGCAAGTCCTGACACTCGACCGACACGAGAAATTGTTAGACGATGATCATCGCGAGATAAATACTAATAAGAGTAAAAAAAATGAGCAAAGGGTTAAGCATCCAGGATAGAAGGCGGCGGGTGGGGAGAGACCTATTTCTGCCGTAAGCACCGATACCATGGTTTTTGCACCCATTCTTTGCCACACAAGTCTCGTTGAGACAGAATTATTGATTGATCACTAAAAAAAATTATGTGATTAATTGGAAGCGACTAAAAAAAGGCAAACCGAAATTGTTATTGTACCTTTCTAACGTCTTACACTATGTTCAGTGAACATTTCAAGTAATAAAGTAGATCCTAGGGCAGAAATTATTTCACAAAAATAATAATTATTATGGATGATTCATTGAAAGAGGTATATTTTTACAGTTAAAAAGCACTTGACACATTATGCTTTTCCCGATGGCCATGTATGATATACCCAGTTAAAAATATTATACCAAAAATAGATTTTCTGATAAATTTTCTATGGAGACTCAAAAGATATAATAAATTAATTGGGACTTACAACTGTAGAAGATAATTTGTATGATGTTAAGGTATGAAATTCTGGATGGGCGTCAGATTTTCAGACCTTCGGCCAAAATCCGTCATTTGCAATGTGCAAATGCAAAACAATTTAGTTTTTATGATTCTCAGGAGGCTCGGTTCTCTAAATGATAACTCTGAGGTCTGAATGTGTGCAAAATCAACGTAGTACCTATTGAATTAAATATTCTCTCATGGAATGTTATAGACATTTGTACATAATTGCACAGTAAGAGTTTGTAGCCCAATGCCACGTATCTAGAATGTTGTATTCCAAATGATTAACTAAATCAATGACATCTAGCATTCAACTAATAATATTTGTGCATAATACCGTTTGAAAAAAAATAGTTTTCAGTTTACTTGAATCCATAATTTTCTTCAGTGCATATATGCATAGCTATATTATCCTTCAATATATTTCGAAAACTGTGTAATGGATTGATGGAAATGCACAAACAGGCTCGTTTATTGACTATTCGCACATGAAGTTGTCTACAAGAACAATGTGATTAAAAATGTTCATTTTATCAGTATCGCATTCACAAATCCGAACAGCATGAGTTCGTGGAAGCGAATTCCGAGATGGATTAAAAATTTGTGAAAGGACAGTCACAATATAGCACACATTTTACATCTTCAAATGGTAAAAGACCACCATATTCGGTTTTCATGCTTCATCGATACACGCTTAAGATTTGTCAAGTTGCGTGTGCGTAGAGGTGAAACTATGCACACTTTTGCATGGGGCTAGTTGGAGTTCAATAAGCTCGTGCAAAATAATAATGTCTTCAATTGTGTGTTGGAGACTTTGCCTTCGTCAAGTCGGGCCACATTCAATTTTGCTGTGTAAGTTGCGAATATGCCAAGTCGGTTAAACGCACCTTTTTGTTGTGTTCAATCGAGTACAAGATAATTTTAGCTTACGCAATGGCACATTTTTTAAGTTCGTCGTGTACAGTCGCGTTTACGTTCAGTTGAAAAATGTACAAACGCTGTATTGCCAATTTTTGATTCCAAAATTTTTATGTTTGCATGCTTGCAAGTGTTTGAATGGATTTGAGTATCTGTGTTTTTGTATGTGTGGAACTGAGCGTGTCATACTTGACAAAAGGTAAACTTCAAGCCAGTGTCTGATTTGAAGCATCGCGTTGAAATTCGACTCATAAGTAGTCTTCTTTACTTGATTTAACTCTGGCGGGACGGCGTAGAAACGCCGTTGCAGCGTTACACAGATCCAATTTTACACACATAATTGTACACAGCATCAATTTGAACCTGTATATGCATCAAACTCGGTGCAGAATCATCTCGACACAGTAATACTGTATACAGCAAAAACTATACGAATTACGGTTGATCTCATGTGCACTTTTCTCTGTGTCGAGTTGATGCTATGTAGAGCGTCGAGCTCGGTACATGTGCAACTTTACTGTTTCGAGTATATGCTGCATAGAGTTTAGCTGCGCGAGTTTAGTACATTAATAGTTTTGCCATTCGGCATTGATGCTATGCAAAGTTTGGTTCGTTTAGTTTGGTACATTTACTGCTTTGATGTAACAGTTTAGCGGTGTATAATTGCATGTGCAGAGTTGGGTCTCTTTAATGTTTGATTCTGTAGAAACGATGATCTGCCGTGATTTTTGTGAAATTCAATGCAACCATCAAGAATTTATTCATTTTTTTTTTGTGATGCATGTAAACGATGTATATTGTGTAAATAAAAAACTTTCAGGTAAAAACTTTCTACTAACGTGCACTAACAATAACAATAATTGATATTGGATACGGCAAGGTTTGATAGGAAAGTTAGTACTCCAAAAATGTTCTGAGAATTTGTATTTTTCGAATTTCACGAAAAACAACCAATAGACGCTAATTCGAACAAATTATGAATTATAGAGTGAGCATTTTACAAAAATGTTCAACATATTTTAAAAGAGGTCTTACACTGAAATTGGTGAGACTTATGAACTCGGTCATAAGTGTGTTGTTTTTTTGCTCTCATAGAGAATGCTTTGTTTCAATGAAAAAAATCGAGATTTTAATGTCAGCACTCAAAATACTTTGCAAACCCGGATAATAATACTCAGAAAGAATGTCCTTTGCGGAGGTGCATATGTGAAATAGATCATCTATAACATGAAAATCTATGAGAATTGTTTCAATGAAAAAAATCGAGATTTTCATGTCATAATACTCAAAATAATTTCAAAAACCGAATAATAATACTTCGAAAAAATGTCCACTGAGGAGGTGTATATGTGAAATAGATCATCTATAACTTGAAAATCTATGAAAAGTTCTGTCGGATATAATTTTAAGTATATTTTTTTTCTAGTATTAAAGAAACTTATGGTGTTTTCTTTAAATCAAAATAATATTTTACTAATACTGCACGACGCTTATAAGGAGACACATTCGCATTGCTATCAACACGCAGGGATCTCGTGGTAGAGATGTAATGTCCGATTAGGTTACAAAAGTTATGAATTTGTAGATACTTTTTTCTGCTATAAAGGCGTAATATTGTAACTTTAACGATGAAACGATGACATTAACCTTTTTTTTCTCATCCCAATGACTTTTACCTCGTTATACAGGATGCTTTATTTTCATTTAAAAAAATGTTTGTCTAAACTTCATTGACGGGATACTTAAAATTGTCTGAAACGTGCAGGAATTGTATGTAGAAAAAAAAGAGTTCGCCGTTCACATGTGTGTATCACAAATTTGTTTCTTGACTCCCTTCTGACTCGAGAACAGCTTGAAATATCAAGCTGACATTTTAGTGGCGACTGGAGCACTAATTCGTATTTATTTGTGATTATTTTTGTTAAAATTTTTATGGTCATAACTTCGAATTGATGTAAAAATGGCTAACGACATAAACATGTTAATACATCCACAAGTTATGCTCCTAAATAACAATTTTTTTCACAAGTGTAGTTACAACCAACGTTGGTTAAGGGTACAATAATAACTACATCTATAGCTTCTCATATGAAGATGTAAAAGCATAAACTTCATCATATATGTAATTAATGATTACAAACAAGCAAGTGACATTTACCCATTGCTAACTCATTATTTTCTGTAATACATCAAGCTTCTTTGATGAGGAAGCGAAAACTTAGAAGCACTCATAGACCAGGTTTAGTGGAAGATGGAAAAGAATAAGCAATGTGAAAATATCATTTACTGGATTTTATTCCATATTAAATACATTCTGATCATGATATTATTATTCATTAAGTATTGAAAACATTTTAGAACTGATTTATATACTTTTTTCTCCAGATTGTACCACGCGAGGAAAATATGTACAAGACAATTTTTTTGAGGAATAGTTGTATTGTACACTCTTTCTCTATGATAGTATAATGCATGTGGTCAAATATCTGTATTTGTTGTATTATTGATAAAATAAAAAAATTAATCATTTACTTAAATATCATGGCAAGCTGTAAAAACTGGTCCAACTACTTTAACTTTAAGAAAAAAAACAGAATATATTATGTACAAAAGGATACATAAGACGTATTTGTTTGCAGGTCTCGTGTAGTCAGTTTCATTCAGGTGAGAAATTAGTTCCATGGCAGGTGACCTGATGAGAATAGCAAACTCTACAAAGGTCTCCACTTGTTTGTGAAACCCTTTAGTGAGTCCGCTGGGTCGATACAATTGTTCTTGAGCTTCTTTTGGTACTGTATAAAATCTATGAAGATGACCTACTGTATGATTAACCGGATTGTTTTCGACTGTACGGAAGATTTGACAAGGCTCCTCTGCTATGTGAGCAGGTTCCACTGCAGTACTCAACTTTCGTACTATCACCATGGGTAGCCTTGTAGCTCGTAGCAGCTCTGGAAAATATAGTAACTTACAACAAACCATAATTTAATTCAAAAGAATCCAATGAATTTGTTATTAAAAACATCCAAATGGAATAGAAGGAAAGTAACATTTGAAGAACTGTATAAAATACAGTGACCATTTAATCCAATGGGCTTCATTTCCACATACTAAATTGAACGAAATCATTGATAAAACTTTGACCCTCGCTACAAAGTTATTGAATCTAAAAAGAGGCAACTCGCAAAAACGCGTTCTGCCTAATTCAATAGTCAAATGGATATTAATTTTGCGAATATGCAACTGAAAGGTTTGTGATTAGCTTTTAAAGGACCCATTACAGGTTTAAATACAGCGACAAATTCCTCAACGAACGGAGAGAAATTACTAATTTAACCTACGTGCAATAAGAGACATTTCGAATTGTCAATTCTGCGTTCGATCAAATTTCTTATTATAACAAAAACTCAATGTTTATGATCCTTGTTTTATTATTCTTATTATTACTTCAACAGACAACCATCTTGGAAAATCCTCTGTGGCGAACATAGAGACTAAAGGGAAGGAGTGTAAAATGCCTATGGTAAGCGGTACAAAAAACGTCCGTAAATGTGTCGTCAAAAATACGGCCTGTAGGTAGCGCAGGTGTAGTTCTGTGACGAAAATGTCCGTATTGCGGCCGTCGGAATCTCAAGGGCTGAGTATCCAGCGAGTGTTCTTTAAATTTCCAAGGCTGCCTTATTTCATAGTCAAGCCTCAACGCTTCCTTCCAAGAGGAAGACAAATGTTAGGAACCTTTAATGACGTCCGATATTTAAGGATCGTAAATCCCTAAGTTAATGTGGTCTCGGACTAACTTCACACAATTCTCTTGGCGGCGATCGGAATTAATTTCTTTTGAAACTTTGAACTTGTGATCACTTTGTGAGGTTAGTTTTCAAAGCGATGGGTACTGAAAAAAAGGTTCATTACACAGATCGAGATTTGTTACGGTCTATTTGTCCTTGTAATGTATCAACATTGATCCTCTCTTACATTTTTAGAAATAGTCGCACAGGTGGGGGGTCATTAGGTAGTTTAACAGTCCGTTATTGTGGCATCAAGGTTTCAAGAAAGCTCGAGAGCTCCCTTGAGATGAGGTAGCCCTGTTTGGTAAAAGGATGCCATGGCGGCTTTATCGCTTTCGACTGTCAAATAAATAAAAACATGTATCGTGTACATGGCATTTTTAAAGTGTTTGTTTTCGTAATTAACTGGATAATTACATTGTGCAATTAACTTGAATGTATTAGGTATACAAATAAGTTTCCGCCGTTTGACAAAAGATGGCGCCACCAGTAAGTTATTGTTAAAATAGTCAGATGTAAACGTCATTATCGTAAGGTTGGACATCAGGCAACAACATAACCTTAAAATATTAGTGATTTTTTATCAGTATAATATATTTTTTTGTGTGCAAAAATGTCGAGTTTTGAGCCGAATAAGCGTTATTTGTGGGAACTTTTGATTTACTTCTTCAATTTGAAGAAATCTGCAGCTGAGGCGTATCGATTGCTTGTAGAAGCATATCGTGAGTCTGCCTTAAGTGACAGAAGTGTCGTGAGTGGTTTCAAAAGTTTAAGAACGGTGAATTTGACATCGAAGACAAAGAACGTAGCGGAAGGCCGAAAGTGTACAAAGACGCGGAATTGGAAGCATGATTGGATCAAGATTCGTGCCAAACGCAAGAAGAACTTGCACTTACATTAGGAGTGACTCAACAAGCAATTTCACATCGGTTGAAATCATTGGGAATGATTCAAAAACAAGGAAATTGGGTTCCATATGAACTGACGCCGAGAAACGTTGAACGCCGATTTTTCACATGTGAAATGCTATTTGCCAGGCATAAACGGAAGGGTTTTCTGCACCGTATAGTCACTGGTGATGAAAAATGGATCCACTATGATAATCCAAAAAGGAAGAAATCGTGGGGACCACCTGGCGATGCTTCAACATCTACAGCTAAGTATCAGCTTGGTGTCGCGTATTATGAGTTGCTCAAACCAAACGAAACCATTACTGGAGCTGTCTACCGAACACAATTGATGAGATTGAGTCGAGCACTCAAAGAAAAGCGAGCCCACTACTACTCCAGACATGACAAAGTTATTCTCCTGCATGATAATACTCGTCCACATGTTGCGGCGCCGGTCAAAACCTATTTGGAAACACTCAATTGGGAGGTTTTACCCCACCCGCCGTATTCACCAGACATTGCTCCTTCTGATTTCCACTTGTTTCGGTCGATGGCACATGATCTATGTGAGCAACACTTCACATCATATGGAGATACCGAAAATTGGGTCGATTCGTGGATAGCCTCAAAAGATGAAGCATACTTCCGACGCGGTATCCGTATGCTACCAGAAAGATGGGAAAAAGTACTGGCAAGCGATGGACAATACTTCGGACAAAACATTAGGTACCGTCCTTTCACAATAAAGTCCCAATTTTTTATTAAAAACAGAGGAAACTTATTTTTACACCTAATAGAAACACCTTAAGGTACTACTACAGCTACACGAGATTTATTTCTAAAGTGAATTAAGGTAAAGAAATTCAGAATTGACAGCTCATGTGACAGCTGGTAACAACGCATGCGCAAAACCAGGAAGTAAGAGGTAAAGAGACTGATCTCTATGCTTCTAAACCTGCGTTGATATTTAGGTCTCTGTAGTAGTGCGGTACTCGACCATCCGCAGTGCACGAACCACCACGCTACCGCCGTGCGCCTCGAGCGCTGGTGGTCGTGTAACAAAAATATGTGAACGTATGAAACATTTCAAAGCTATCGGCGGAAAGCGGTTTGCGCTTTTTGCTTGCAAGATCTTTTTTGAGTGTCGTGAGATTTTCATTAAAATGTTTGCGGGGAACGTTTAGTGTTCGAACATTCTTGGATAATCAGCTGGCGCATGGCGATCGATATTCGCCGTGCGTCGACCTGTTGCTACTCTGTAGCATGCTGCGCTCGGCTATGCCGTAGATGGCCGAGGCAATGCCTCGCAGAGCCGAGGCTGTACCTCGCAGGCGTGCCGCGTGAAGCGAGAGGCTATTTCTCTCGCATGACTTCGGCCTCGCTCACCGGCTATCTCACTCAGTTGACTTCAGCGCACAACGACTCGTTTGTAAAACGCAGCCATATTGTAAAATCTGGCACTTACGTGAAAACCCGCTCGAACAGCGCACACATCTCTGCCTCGCTCGGACAATTTTCATCGCTATCACCAGATCAACTCAGATTTTCGTGCTCACCAGGACTCAAAATAAGGTACGAGTCTACCGCTATAATTTATAATAATTCAATGACGGTGAGGAGTAGAATACACATCGGTGCATCCTCATAAAGGTCTCACACTGTGATTATATTAATAGAGTTGTACACTCTATTAATATAATTGCGTGTGTTCTTACTAATTCACTGTACTTTCCCCCAACTAAGCTTGCTGGGAAAGTACTGTGAATTCATTCCACTCATTTGTGCATCCTCAAGCTCAGTTGGCAGTGCTGTGCAGCGTTGGCTGCGTCACGGTCTGTCAACTCAAAATTCCAGCACTCAAGCAATATATTTGCAAGTGCTCTCACTCTTTCCCTGTACACTCTCTTTTACAATTCTACAGAGAATTTTCTGGGAATGAGTGACATCTTATAAGCTCTCACATTTCTTATTCCGTGGCGTGCGATGCAACTGTTGTGTCGCGGAATATTCCACTTCACGTATTATCAGGAATATTCCTTAGCTGACATAGCTAGATATGAAATTCTAAAAGATAGCTGTCATACAAGACAGGATGCGAGGTGGACGCCGACGCAGCATGAGACGTCTCGCTAGGCGATCTACGACAACGGAAAGTTATCGTTGACTATAATAAATACTTCCATTTATATATTAGGTGCGCAACTAAGTGCCCGCTATTTTTCAAGAGATGGCTCCAGTAGTAAATGCTGCTCGATTGGGACATAACCAAAACGTCATGAACCAAGCTTAGACATATGGTAAACAAACCGCTTTGACACATTAATGATTTTGTTTGTGCGTCATATACCTTTGGTTTTGTGAAAATGTCTGATTTTGTGCCAAATAATCGTCATTTGCGGGAAGCGTTGCTTTTCTTCTTTCATTCGAAGAAAACGGCGGCTGAAGCGCATCGAGAACTCCAAAAAGGTAACGGAGATGCTGCTCTAAGTGAAACAACATACCGTCATTGGTTCCGTCGCTTCAAAGACGGTGATTTTGATGTTGACGACCGTTCGCGTGAAGGAAGGCCAAAAACCTTCGAAGACGCTGAATTGGAGGCATTGCTCGATGAGGATCCGTGTCAAACGCAAAAAGAGCTTGCTTCAGCATTAGGAGTTACTCGCTAAGCCATTTCCAAGCGATTGCATGCGTTGGGAATGATTCAAAAACAAGGAACTTGGGTTCCTTATGATTTGAAGCCAAGAGACGTTGAGCGTCGTTTTTTCGCCTGTGAACAACTGCTCCAGCGCCAAAAAAAAAAGGGTTTTCTTCATCGCATCGTTACGGGTGATGAAAAATGGATTTATTACAGCAACCCAAAGAGAACAAAATCATGGGGACCACCCGGTCATGCTTCTACGTCGTCGGCTCGGCCGAATATTAACGCTGCGAAGATTTTGCTGTGTATTTGGTGGGACCAGGGCGGTGTTATCTATTATGAGCTGTTGAAACCGAACGGAACCATCACTGGGGAACGGTATCGAACTCAATTGATGCGATTGAGCCGAGCACTGCGCGAAAAGCGGCCACAATACGAGCAGAGGCACGAAAAAGTGATTCTACAGCATGACAGGGCTCGGCCTCACGTTGCCAAACCTGTTGAAACCTAGTTAGAAACGCTCAAATGGGAAGTCCTACCTCACCCGCCATATTCCCCAGATATTGCGCCATCCGATTATTACGTGTTCCGTTCGATGGCACATGGTCTGTCTAATCAGCAGTTCAGCTCATATGAAGACATCTCAAAATGGCTTGATTTGTGGATAGCCTCAAAAGACGAACACTTCTACCGTGACGGTATTCGAGCTCTGCCAGAAAGATGGGAAAAAGTTGTCGCTAGCGATGGGCAATATTTTGAATGATTCATTTGTAAACGTTTTTTCACGATAAAGTTGCATTTTCATAAAAAAAAAAAACAGCGGGAACTTAGTTGCGCACCTAATAAATTCGCGTTTTCATCGATAACTCGAGATCCATCTCCTAATCGGCAAACGATTCCAAAAAATAATAACTTTTTGATATTATACCGAATACCGAATAATCCAATTACCCGGTACCGGCTTAACATTTGGTGACAGCGGTGGGATCTGCTGAAGTTAAGTGATAAGTGATTTATTTGGACAAAAGTATTTTGGACAAAGTAAATAAGAGTGACTCTGAAGTGACGACTACGTCTCGTGCAAAGGACGCCAGTGTAGTTCGTGAAAACCCGAATAAGCTAACGCGAAGGCGTGAAGTGTACGTCGGTGCGGTGTGACATATCGGTCAACCGTTTAAAATCTCAATTGATGGAGTTTCGTCAAATCGCGGAAAATACGCACAAAGTGTGCAACCAAGTACTCGAAGCAGCTACTTGAGAAGAAGCCGTCGTGCAACCATTGGCGACGCGCTAAGGACGAACCCAGGAACCAGCGAAGAAACGGGCCAACAGCGTCAGGAAGGACGTCAAGGACCATCAAGAGAAAGGAGCTGCAGGACACCAAGTAAACAGCACCCGAGAACATCGCCATGGAGAGGACCATCTACCAGATCATCCTTCTGTAAGTGGCGGTTACGTTATACTAAAACATATTACCGATATAAACCAAAGCCAGTAAGGACAGATATTAGAAAAATTTCAAAATATATATATTCCACTAGAGATATTTCTTCCGAGATTTCGTAGGTATATTTTGTAACGTAAATTTGCTCCTCAACGTACCACGTTACCTATAGCTGACCCAAGCTATGTTTCCTTCCTTTTATTTCCTCTTACGAGTTGGGCGCCAGGCGATTACGCGCCGGAAGGAAAAATAACGAGATGGTAGGCCAGACTCAACCCAGGCTAGCTACAGCTGTTCAAGGCAGAGTGGGTGGTTCGGAATGTCAAGTCACTAATTAGTCAAAGATAAAATATGAATAAAATCAATTAATTAAAATAATTCATTAGAATTACTGAACAAAGTATAATAATAAGACATTGTTAATAAATACCAAACACAAACAATAAACAATATTTAGCTAAATATATATTAAATAAATAAATAAAATAATAACCGTAAATAATTCAAACAACAACAGCAGGTACGGGACTTACAAACTTCTTTATTTCTCCAATAACCATCAATGTAGAATTTAACTAAAATGTCCCGTAAAATTAGTCTCTCCGTTTTTAACAATCTTCCAAATCTAGTCCGGTATCTTAACTTTAATCTTTAATTCAACGGCAGCAGTTATCCCGTTCTCTCTCTCTCTCTCACTCTCATACTCTGCAGATGTTATCAGGAGTACAAATTGAAAATGCGGGATTTTTTTCTATTTTTGAACGTTTATTCTGAAAAAATGGTAACAAATGAATTATTCAAAGTATTGTCCATCGCTAGCCACAACTTTTTCCCATCTTTCTGGCAATTTACGGATACCGTCGCGAAAAAATTCGGCCGGCTTGGCTGCTATCCAGTCATCGACCCATTTTTGGGCTTCTTCGTAAGAATGGAAGCGCTGGTCAGCTAGGCCATGTGTCATCGATCGGAAAAGGTGGTAATCGGAAGGAGCAATATCTGGGCTATACGGCGGGTGGGGTAAGACTTCCCATTTCAGCGTTTGTAGGTATGTTTTGACCGGCGCTGCAACATGTGGCCGAGCGTTGTCATGTTGCAAAATTACTTTGTCGTGTCTTTGCTCGTATTGTGGCCGTTTTTCTTTGAGTGCGCGGCTCAAACGCATCAATTGAGTTCGGTATAGTGCTCCTGTGATGGTTTCGTTCGATTTCAATAGCTCATAATACACCACACCCAGCTGGTCCCACCAAATACAGAGCATGAGCTTGGCGCCGTGAATATTTGGTTTGGCCGTCGATGATGATGCATGGCCGGGGTAACCATATGATTTTTTGCGCTTCGGGTTATCGTAATGGATCCACTTTTCATCACCAGTGACAATGCGATGCAAAAAACCCTTCCGTTTTTGCCGTTCGAGCAGCAGTTCGCATGCAAAAAAACGGCGCTCGACGTCTCTCCGCTTCAGCTCATACGGCACCCAATGTCCTTGCTTTTGGATCATTCCGAGGGCTTTTATACGATGGGAAATGGCTTGTTGTGTCACTCCCAATGAATCTGCGAGCTCTTGTTGAGTTTGACACGAGTCTTCATTGAGTATTGCCTCCAATTCAGCATTCTCAAACTTTTTCACTTGGCCCGGCCGCTCTTTGTCCTCAACGTCAAAATCACCACTTCTAAACCGCACAAACCATCTCTCGCACGTTGAAACCGATGGAACATGACTCGGATAAGCCTCGGAGACCAATCGATGTGCTTCAGCAGCACTTTTCTTCAAATTAAAGAAGTAAATTAAAACTTCCCGCAAATGCTGTTTTGTTGGCACGAAACTCGACATATTGAGAGCTCAAAAAAACTATGAATTTGACACTGCGACAAATTGACACATACTGAAAATTAAAGCTATAAGACGTAGCTTTGATATGAACATAGTCACAGTACTGCCTGATGCGTATAGCGTTAGTAACGCCATCTGTTATCAAACCCGCATTTTCAATTTGTACCCCTGATATATATATAGCCTATCTCGCTCGTTACGAATTTCAAATAATATTCACCGACAAATTTCCAAGGCTCGGTGGTCCTTGTTTACAGTCTGCGATACGGCCTATCCTGAGCTAATCCCACATACTTCCAAACCAAATCAAAACAACGGGACGTCGAAAGGTCACGTACGCGAAGCCACCCACGGCTTGCTATTACAATTTCGAATGATATATGCCGTGTAAGAATCGAACCACCGAGATTTTCTACGGCTCATGAAATATCCAATAACGAATAAATGAGGGTCAATAATTCAATAATAACCAAGAATAATAATAATAATAAAATAATTAATGTGGGGATAATAATCCCGATCAACACCTCGTTGGTTGAATAAAATATAATAAATAACCAATCAATAACAAATAATAAATAAAATAATAAATAATAGATAAAGGAATAAATAAATAAATAAATAAATAAAACAGAGAACCGCCGATTGATTGGAATGAGACGCGACGCGGTATATAACGTTCTAGTCCCTTCTACACAAAACACACCACGGGACGACGTGATAACGCGCGTACGACCTTCTAAATCGAAACAAAAGGAAACTCAAATTAACTCACATAAATCCAAAGTCTATAATTCGTTAAAATTCGTGACGCGGTCTATTCCGTTCAAATCCCACACATCCCAATTCACAAGTTCAAAGCACTCCGGGATAACGGCCTAACGCGCGCACGATTTAACTATAAAACAATTAATAAAGTGACTTTTCCCCGGTCTCTACACGTTACCCGATCTCGAGTTTATTTCTCCTAAACGCCGCGCTACCCAATACAAATCACTACTCTGCACACGGTGTGCTAGAGCCGCAGGGGTGACCAAACTCGATTAAATTTTGAATACTCAAATAAACGATAAAATAATATAATAGTAACGAAAGACCGTGGAAGGGAGAAGAGCTCACCGGAACGATGATGCAGCGGTGTTCCTTAGTCCGGGAAATCTCGAGGGTACTTCAAAATGGTAATTCCTTCGTTCTCTTTTCCTTCCCGTATAGTGTCGAGTGGCAAAGATTCGCTTGTTGGATGTTTGTAGAGCCGAACGGGACAGAGATATAGTACACGCCGGTCTGATTCGCTCAACGGTCACCGGGAAAAAGCCTCGAGGTCCGTTCGGCACGCGTGCCCGTGAACTATGACTCCCTCTTAGCGAGCCGAACTCGGTTAATTGGGGGAACCGGTGTCGCACGATGACCGCGTCTAGAGCCTCGGCTGGACGACGCAAATATTAATAGCAGATAATAACCATGTGTAGTCCAGTCCAGCAGGTGAGCCCCGTGAGATAGACTGGTTATTGCTAGTAGATCAGATGACCGAGAATAGATAATAGCATATTGGCCGTAGATGAACGTCGAGCGGGACGGCTGTAGATCTCGACCCCAAGAAATGGAAAATGTCTGTATCCTCTCTCTCTCTCCTACGAAAGGGTGACTCGATCCCGAAACCGCCAAGAGGTGTGGGCCGCCCTCTTTCTTCCTCTTCCTCTCCGCTCCTCGGTCGTACGATTTTAAGAAAAAGAAATACAAAAAAAAAACAAAAAAAAATATTTAGAGTACGGCGATTACGTCTTACAGCCCTGCGAGATCGTGTTGGCAGCCGTCGTGCGAGGAGGACGTAGCGCTTGAGGATTTTGCCACGTTAAAATTTAGACGCGCAATTTACCGCGAAATTAGCAATATGCCGTGATTTAGGGGAGCGAAACCGAAACGCAGAGTCAATTCGTTAGAAACTACGATGCCCGGCGAAGGGGTAGACTCCACGGCAGGATTAGCTGCTGCCGTAGGGGAAATCGTGTACGAAGCGCGCAGGGCGTTAACAGAGCTCTTGCAGGCGGGTCGAATCCCCGCCGACAGGCAAGAGGCCGTCCCAGGCCGACTGGACGCTGAGTTTGGCGTAAACCCACTCAGGGGTGCGGCGTTTCGCGATAACAGTAGTATAGGTAGCGACGACGTGTTCAATATGGCTACTGGCAGACGAACGCCTGAACGCCTAGACGAGGACATGGACGAGCGGGAATTTGAAAACATGCAAACGATAGATCGCGTAGGTTTCCCGGCAGCTACTGGTACGACAGCACGGTCGCTGACTTCAAGAGTACGAGATCGGTTAGAGACGATCGACCGGAGCCACCGTGATTTGGTAAGAGCTCGACGGCAGTGCGAAAGGCTGCACCGCGAGCATGAGCAAGGTCAACGCGAACTCGATCGCGAACTCCAGGAGACTGAAACACCGTCAGCAAGACAAAACTTGGCGGATACGTTAAACGAGGTAGGTGCGGACGAATACGAGCTCATCCGCTTCTTAAGAAAGCAAATAGCTGAGCTCCAGCGACGGCTAGGAGGAGCAGGGATGGAAGACCATTCGCCCCCCGTACAGCCCCCGAGACGCACGCGGTTCGAGGATACGCAGAGGCCCTCAAATATGCTCAGCCTCAGCCTCGGAATAAAAATGGTGAAAACGTTCGACGGCAAAGACGCAAAGGCATTGCCGCTCTTTTTAAAGTCCTGCGAGACGATTTTTCGCAGGGTAGCCGAGGAGGAGCATGACACCCTCCTCGAATTAATTGTCATGAGCAAATTAGAAGGTGCGGCAGCAAGACAACTGCAACACAAAACCATCAGTACCATGGCGCAACTCAGGAGCGAGTTGGAAGCGTTGTACTGACAACGGAAGTCCCTGGCCGCGTTGCAAATGGAGTTCAGCACCCTCCGGCAGGGACAGAACGAGGACATCGCCGCCTACGCGGCAAAAACGGAGAGAATTACGGTAAACATCGCCGAAATACTCTGCGAACCGTTGAAAACAGAGGATCAGAAGATCACCGTCGAGAGTGTCACCCGACGAAGCGCACAGGCTAACTTCGAAAACGGTTTGCACGGCCAGGTGCAAGTGCTGGTACGTGCGAGAAATTACCAAACTCTGCATGACTCTGTGGCAGGGGCCATAGAGATAATCAACATGGTGCAGCCAAAGGGAGGGGTAGGTGGAGCACTAAACCACCCCAGAAGGTCCTTATGCGCACCATCCCGGCAAGGGGAAAATTGTTTCACCTGCGGAAAAGCTGGACACATGGCTCAAGACTGCACCCAGAAATCGGGAAGAGTGAGCTTGCTAATGCCTAGCGAAAACAAGTCTATACACAAGGTAGACACCGTGTGCAATTACTGTCAGAAAAAGGGCCACGTGTGGAAGGATAGCAGAAAGAGGTTGTCGCAAAACAAGAGCGAGCGAGCTCGGACGTCACAGCAGCCCCAACGTCAAAGGGACGCAGGGGGCAAGACGGAAAAAACAATTGTAACAGCAGGAACCAGTCGATTGAATACAGACACCCGCCCACTGGGAATGATGAGACTGAATACTCTAACGGCCCAGCAAAGGCCTGCACACCAGCTAAAGAAAACGGCTCTACAACTGCTACGAGTAACGTTGCCGGCGTCAAGCGACACTGTTAGCGACTTCGATATCGTCGCACCTTTGGCCGTGACTGGGATACTCACCCTCAAGGCAGACACCGGAGCGCAATGCAGCATCATCAAAGAAGACTGTCTCAAACCGGTGACCATGGTGAAAGACTGCACAGTAGAGCTGCAAGGGGTAGCAGGCGAAAAATGTACTCCACTAGGAATCGCCAAAATCGTGCTCGAGACACCGGCTTTAAATGTAGAGCATTGGTTTTACATCGTTCCGAACACCGTGCCACTAAGGGTCAACGGACTGCTTGGAATGGACTTCATTAAACGTCATAAAGCAGATATCTTGCACGGAGAAATGCTTAAACTGTACGGACACTGCATGCCGCTCTTGGATGGATCAGTCAAGATGACCCTGCCGCCACGCAGCGACACCGTCGCGTATGCCACAACCAAGAGTAAATTTATCGGACTACTCTCGAAAATGGAATTCGGAAACGAAGTAATTATGGGAGCCTGTGTTACGCCGCCGCACGGTAGTAGCTGTGCAGTAAGTCTGATAAACACCACAGAGCAGGCTGTCGAGGTACAACGCCCCGTGGTGGAACTCGAGCCGCTAGAGATAACGGCAGTGGGTCACAGAATCGAGACCGCGACGCCCGAAGTATGCACCGTCGGCGCGGAGCGAGGGGACCGCCTCGTGCGACTAGCTCAAGAGCTAGACTCGGAAAATCTCGGTAGAGAAGAGCGCGAAGTGCTCGATGAGATTACTAGGGAATACGAAGATGTATTCTACCTGCCAGGGGACAAACTGCCATGTACGCCAATGGTGGAGCACGTGATTCCCCTTAAGGAAGGGGTGCAGCTCATTAAGGTGCACCCATATAGGCTGCCGGAAGTTCACAAAGAAGAAGTAGAAAGGCAGGCCAGTGAAATGCTGACAGAAGGCATCGTCCCGCCCAGCAGAAGCCAGTGAAACGCGCCGCTGCTGGTTGTAGCGAAAAAACCTGATGCAGCCGGGGTGAGGAAAATGCGCGTAGTGGTGGACTTTCGGAAGTTGAACGAAGCCACCATCAGAGATTCATATCCACTGCCCAATATCACCGAAATATTGGACCAGTTGGGACGGGCCCGATATTACACGACTTTGGATCTCGCCTCGGGATTTCACCAAAGTCCGATGGCGCAGCAAGACAAAGAAAAAACCGCTTTTTCTACACCACAAGGCCATTTTGAATATAACCGCATGCCATTTGGACTAAAGAACGCGCCACCGACTTTCCAGAGACTGATGAACTCGGCGCTGGCCGGACTACAAGGGGTCAATTCGCACCATGACTAAAGCCGAGCTGAATTATACAACTACTGAAAAGGAACTACTCGCGATAGTATGAGCCCTAGCTCAATTCCGGCCATATATTTGTGGTACCCGTTTCACCGTAGTGACGGACCACCAGCCTCTTACCTGGCTGATCGGAGTAAAGGACCTAGGATCGAGACTAATGCGGTGGAAAATAAAATTGGCAGAACATGATTTTGGTGTCGAATACAAGGCAGGTAAGCGCAACACGAATGCAGATGCGCTCAGCCATATATTCCTCACTACGAGGGCCCAAGCGAGAGCTAAGAACGAAGTCCGTGAGTCGGAAGAGGACAGCACGACGGGGCAAGTAGGCACAATGAACGACTGCACAAAGCGGAGGGCCGAAGATACCCCGTATAGCCATGGTAGCTCGCTGGAGCGAGAGGTCGAGCTCGCCCGCGAGATAAAAGAGCACAGCAAGCGCCCGAGTACGGACAGCCGCACAAAGCGGAGAGCCGAGAATACAGCGGGCCAACACAGCATCGCGGCAGAGAGAGAGAAGCCGCGCCGGCCAATGCGCCAAAAGAAGAAGAAGAGATCCGCAGCGTGGATGCAGGTTGCTCTACTGAACCCCACAGCCCCGCCGCAAAGCCGAGCGGTCGGGGAAGGGGCAGACCATGCAAGCTAGTGCAGACAGGCACGAGTAAGACTACGAGCATCGCTGAAAGGGACAGAGCGAGCGCAGGAACGGCGAAGCTACCGGTGGGCAAACCGAGCAAAGAAACTGCGGGCCGAGCGCCACACAAGCCTGCTGAGGAAGCGAAGCAAGGCGGGGACCGCAGCTCGCAAACCTTCAGCAGCACAGAAGAAAACAGCATTGAGAAAGAGCGCAGCGACTGCCGCAGTGGCGTAGCCACCCCCTCGACCGACGACCGCCGGAAGATAATAAGGGAATACCACGACACCCCAATAAGAGGGCATCAGGGTATCAAGCGTACGTTACGTCGGATCCGGACCAAGTACGACTGGCCCGGCATTAGAAGAGATTTAAAGGAATATATTTTGTCATGCGAGTCTTTCCAAAAGAACAAAATCCGAAAAAGGGAATGAGTACCGATGGTGGTCACGGACACCCCATCGAGGGCATTCGAAAAAGTAGCGGTCGACATCGTAGGACCGCTACCAGAAAGCGCATCTGGAAAGAAATACATACTTACGTTTCAGGACGCCCTTACCAAATACAGTGCAGCGATCCCCCTGCCGAACAAAGAGGCTTCGACAGTAGCAAGGGCGCTCGTTCAAGAATTAATTTGCCGGCACGGAACGCCGAAAACGATACTGTCAGACCAGGGCACTAACTTCCTCAGTGCGACCTTCAAAGAAATCTGTCGACTGCTGCGAATTAAGAAAATACAGACAACGGCTTACCACCCTAAATCGAATGGCGCCCTGGAAAGATCGCACCGCACTCTTGCAGAATATCTAAAAAATTTCATAAGAGAGGATCAAGGAGACTGGGACGAGTGACTGCCGTACGCTATGTTTACGTACAACACCACTCCACATACGGGGACCGGTCTATCTCCCCACGTGCTCGTATACGGAAGCGAAGCTGAATTCTCGACGGCAGTAAGACAGGAGCCCCGAGGCACCTATGCGTATGACGACTACGTCAAAGAGCTACGAGAGCGATTACGCGCCATATGAACTATAGCACGCGACAAACTGGAAAGCGCGAAAAGACCGTCAAAGAATACATATGACCACAGCGCACAGGAACAGGAGTACCGCGTCGGCGAACACGTACTCCTCCGTGACGAGACGGTGCGCAGGGAACGCTCAGCCAAGCTGACCCCGAAGTGGACGGGACCTCACGAAAAAGTAGAGAAGAGGCCCTCCGTCAATGACGTAGTCCGGAAGGGACGTAAAATCCAGGCGGTGCACGCAAACCGCCTGAAGCTCTTTATCGAGCACTAATAGCTCAGGCATTGAGGAATTTGAATACTTATAGCCAGTTAAAACTAAATAGTAGCTAAAAAATAAATGTGGGAAGGAGCCTCTCAGGACGCAGGGTAGGGAGCTCCAATAAAGTAGAAGAGGTCTTAGGAGACCTAATTTTATCAACAAGAAAAAGAGCGTCAGTCAGAGATAAATATACATATAGAACGAAACGATTGAAAAGAAATTGCACTTTCATTACGCAATCCAGAGGGGACTGCGACCATGTCAGAAAACCACCTCGAAAAAAGTATATCATATTAATACTGACACAGGATAGTGTTCAGCGTAGAGAGTAAAAAAAATATATAGAGTAAATTGAAGAAATAAAGCCTCTAAGAGCATACTTCAATTTGGAAAAAATAAGTCAATGTGCACACTCTAATCGGTCGACATACACATGTTAATTGGTAATTCGGTTTCCGCAAATGACTGTGAAATATGCGAAAATATTTCCATATTTCAAGACGATATTTATATTTATGAAAAAAATATAATATTACACTGGTTAAGCCTCAGAATAAGGAAGAAGGTACATGTAAACAATCCAGTCGGAGCTCGAGCCGACCACATCATGGAAACCCTCAATACCGCCGGAGACGGGATGCAGCACATCCACAATCTGAGTTTCTACTCCTTGGGTGCTATAGCACCGATAGCCTTGGTTGGCTACGTTCTGTTTAAATGTTATAGGCACCAAAGAAACAGAACACCAACGAGAACGAGCGAGGCAACAACCCCGGCAGCCGCCGAGGTAACCATCAACCTCGAGCCACTCGGACGACAACAGCCAGTAGAACTACTGCGAACCGAGCTAGCCAGGATATGCAATCGTCCCCCCCAACCGAGAACGACTCGCTCGGCCCGAACGACATTAACAAAGAAAAAATGAAACATTTTACGTACGACATTAAAATATTTCAAAAACTACGCATCGGATCAAAAAAAGTTCTGAATAAAATTTGTTGGCCTGGAAGAGGGTCATCCAACGATACCAAAGTTGACCCCTCACCCCTACCCCTGAGGTGGGGGTGGGGGCAACTTTGAAATCGTAAATAGGAACCCCTATTTTTTATTACCGATTCGGATTCCCCGTAAAAAAATAAGTAACTTTTATCTGAAACATTTTTTTTCGATTCGTGATAGATGGCGCTGAATCGCAAGAAACCGGATTTTTGCGAATATCTCGAGAAATTACACATCGGATCGAAAAAAGACATGTTTCATTTTTCAAAAAGCTATTCAGCGATACGAAACTCGATCCACCCTCCCCCCCATCCCTACCCCATTGTGGTGAAAATGGAAGTTGCTTCAAAATCGTGATTGAAAAACCCTATTTTTTCCCTGGTTTTCCATGAGAAAATCCATTGATTTCACTTTATTGTTGATATGAAATTTTCTCACACATGGCGCTGCACTCGAAAGCATGTATTCGTTTATCAATAAGTTAACAACTACTTTGAGCGTTACCCAGGAACAACTACGTGGACGTAGTAGTTTTTGTTCCCATCGGGGTGCTTGTTTTAGATGAGTCCCCTTGCCTCTCACTGTTCAATAAATTAGATTAAATGTTCAAAATTGTGACCTTGAACTTCTAGACACTTTTTTATTCTTTCCTCGAATGATTGTACACAGGAGAGGCCCTCACCCCCACCCTGAAATCGTAAATGGTTATCTTTGACAACGCTGCACTGGCTTTTATAAGCCCGTAGTTCACCATACGGTCACAGTGGCGCGTCAACGTCAATATCAACGATTTTAACTGAAAACACCTCCAACATTGTCAATTCACTTGACTATCTTTACCCTTCATTCCTTAAACTGAAGTACGAGTCCGAAATGAATGCTGTTACCATAGAAGAAAAAACTGAAATGATTCTGATTTTCGGTGAATGTAGGCGGAATGTTGACGATGCTGTTGCCTTGTATGCTGATCGTTTTGAAGATAATGTTCGCTCACGTTCTTTTTTTTACACGGTTGTTCAATCCTTTATATCTGACGGTAGTGTACAACCTAAAAAAAGAAAACGAAGAATCACTGTCACAGGAGAAGCTAATGAAATTGATGTGCTAGCAGCTGTACAACAAAACCCTCATGTAAGCACTCGGTAATTATATCGGGATTCCGGAATTTCTAGAGATAGTATTCTCAGAATATTGCATCGTCACAAGTATCATCCATACTACATTTCACTGCATCAGGAACTTCATGGAGATGATTTTCGTCTGCGAGTAGAATTCTGTGAATGGGCAGTTCAACAAATACAAATGATTTCCAATTTCTTCGCTAATGTACTATTTTTAGATGAGTCCACGTTCACAAACTATGGTGCCGTTAATCGGCATAACATGCATTACTGGAGTGTGCAAAATCCCCACTGGTTACGGCAAGCTGAACATCAACGTCCCTGGTCGGTTAACGTTTGGTGTGGAATTGTGCGTAACAAACTCATTGGTCCTTATTTTATTGATGGTACTTTAAATGGAATTAAATATCGAAACTTCCTGGAACATGAACTACAACCTCTACTTGAGGATGTTGCATTGCCCATTCGCCAAATTATGTGGTTTCAGCATGACGGTTGTCCAGCGCATTACTCAATAACAGCACGGGGAGTATTGAACCGTTATTTCAATGGCCGATGGATCGGCAGAGGTGGCCCGATTAATTGGCCTGCTAGGTCGCATGATTTGACATTGCCGGATTTTTTTCTGTGGGGTCATCTAAAAGATAAGGTTTTTCAACAAGCACCAACAACTCGTGAAAACATGATACAGCGCATAAGAAACGCTTGCGCTGAATTTCCCGCAGATAGCTCCTCTCCTGTGTACAATCATTCGAGGAAAGAATAAATAAGTGTCTAAAAGTTCAAGGTCACAATTTTGAACATTTAATCTAATTTATTGAACAGTGAGAGGCAAGGGGACTCACCTAAAATAAGCACCCCGATGATGAAAGGCAAGGGGACTCACCTAAGACAAGCACCCCGATGGTGAGATGCAAGGGGACTCACGTAAAACAAGCACCCCGATGTCGAGAGGCAAGGGGACTAACCTGAAACAAGCACCCCGATGGGAACAAAAACTACTACGTCCACGTCGTTGTTCCTGGGTAACGCTAAAAGTAGTTGTTAACTTATTGATAAACGAATACATGCTTTCGATTGCAGCGCCATGTGTGAGAAAATTTCATATCAACAATAAAATCAAATCAATGAATTTTGTCATGGAAAACCAGGAAAAAAAAAGGTTTTCCAATTACGATTTTGAAGCAACTTCCATTTCCACCATAATGGGGTAGGGATGAGGGGGAGGGTGGATCGAGTTTCGTATCGCTGAATAACTTTTTGAAAAATGAAACATGTCTTTTTCGTTTTTCGATCCGATGTTTAATTTATCGAGATCTTCGCAAAAATCAGGTTTCTTGCGAATACAGCGCCATCTATGACGAATCGAAAAAAAATGTTTCAGATAAAAGTTACTTATTTTTTTATGGGGAATCCGAATCTGCAATAAAAAATAGGGATTCCCATTTACGATTTCAAAGTTGCCGCCACCCCTACCCCAAGGGGTTGGGGTGTGGGGTTGACTTTGGTATGATTGGCTGATCACCTTCCAGGCGAACAAATTTTATTCAGAACTTTTTTTGATCCGATGCGTAGTTTTCAAAACATTTCAATGTCTCCAGATAAATCGGCCACCCTGTATACTTTTGCCGATGCGCCTCGAAGGGGTGTTTTCGGATGGATCACGTGATATTTGTCACATTTTAATCACTGGGTGAAAGCGGTGTGGGGTGGTGTGTAAGTGTCCCGTTAGGTCTTTGAATATATTCGTTTGGCCTGTTTTTGCCTTTCTGGGGTTGAATCGAGGTTCTGGCAAGGTTTAGTTTTTCGCTTCTGTGTTATTTTCTTACCGGCTGTAGGTTCAGTTTTTTTTGTGGGGTTTTTGTTATAATTGTTCATGTTTTTATGTTTTGGTTTGATATCGGTATTTGACTGCTTCCGGCAGATTTGGTTTACTCTGAGTTTGATTAATTTTCCTTAAAACTCATGTTTTTTAGAAGTTTTTGTGTATTCTTCGTTTATTTTGCGATTATCTAGTTTTTTGTTGTGTTCTAGATGTTGGCGGTGTGCTGAGGGTTGATAGAAAATATCTTTGTATGGTTTTAATGTTTCGTTGATGAGTGGGGGTAGTCGCTCGAATATTTCCATGCGATGGTACCCTTTACTTTATTGGTCGATTGAGTTTGTGGAACCTCGGGCGTTCCACAAATCGGTTTTGCCTTGTACTGTTGTGTTGCGGTTGTGGCGCACCGGGTCTGTGTTTGGAGTATGGCCTGGTAGGAAGGTGGGGCTTACTGCGTTAGGTGTTCGCTTGGCTCGGTGTGTGTTCTTGCTAGCGGTTCTGCCTACTGTCTTGCTATCCCATCTTGGATGGTGCTCTCGCGTGCTGCGCTTGTGTCTCGCGTATGGTTTTAGCGCGAGGGTGGAGCTTGCTACGCTTATCGGGTGTGTGGCTTCACCGAGCGGTCCTGCCTACCGCTTACGTACTGTCCGTCTTCGGGTATTTACTTGCGATTGCTTGCGGTGTACCTGCTTGCTCTTCTTGCTTCCTTGATCCGGCGGGCGCCTATTCGCGACTTTATTCATTGGTTGGAGGCAACAATTTATCACTTTTGTGTTATTTATTGATGGGGATCTATTTGTCTAGTAGTTTTGTTCCCTTGGTGAATTTTATATTTTATGATTATTGGTGTATTTTAGGTATTCGCCGTGGAGGTTTGATCCCTCTGTAATGTGTAGCGGATCGCTTTAATTGCGTTCCGTTAAAGGATACTTATAAAAACGCAAAGGTTTGCCTGATTTTGATAGAGACGAGAAATGGGGCGAAAACACTTGTGAATTATTGGTGAATGTTATTTCCTTGCTTTCATTCTACTGTTTCGGTGGCTTCATATAGTCCCTTCTTTCTCAATTACCTCATCTCTCGTTTCGAATTGGTAATTTACAATACTCCTTTCAGGTATGCTATCCCTTCTCCTAATTACCTTATATCCTCTCATGTCCAATTACTTCCTGGGTTGAGGCCGTACTGAAGGCTGTATGGCACTAGGGAGATAGTGGCGGAAATGGTGCGTCTGGAAAACCTGGTCCAATCCCAGAGTATTTAGTGGCCTTACCCAGACACTTGGGGCTTTGTCTGGGTGGACCTTTTATTTCCCTCGATACTCGTGAGACTAAGATAAATACCAGCCTTAAAGTTCAAATAAACACAGGACTGACATGACAGGAGACGACAGGAACGACAACGGAGATGCAAGGACAGGGGGATTTCGAGACAGGAGGCACGGGATCCCGGAGAAACCGTGACCTCACTCGAAAGATAACCTTCGGAACCCTACAGGTACCCTTGCCGGCAGTCGTGACACGGGCTGTGGATATCGCCGAAGACACAAGCGATAACCAGGATAGGGAGCTTGCCGAGGATATCGGCAACATCACGTTGCGGCGCAAGCGCCACATTGGAGCCGCTAGGAAGCAGTTCAAGAAGGCAAAGTAGGCCGACGCGGTATCCGGAAAGCAACAAGGGGCTGAAGGGAACCTGTGGGCGGATTCGAGCATCGCGACGGCACAAAAACCGTCCGCGAGGAAAGAGGAGAACCGCAAGCGATAGAGGAACTCCAGGGAGACACCTCCGAGTGCGCACAGAGGGGTTTCTCCGCGGGGCCGGCGAGTGACCTCCCGAAGTTGACCATTGTACCAGGTATACAAGTATGAAATGCGGATTTTTTTTCTAAAAAAAACATGTTATATTCGGAAGAATGATAAAAAGTGCTTTATTAAAAATATGCTTTGTCGCTTGTTACACATTTTTCCTATCTTTCGGGCAATTTGTGAATACCACGCCAGTAAAAATCTTCCCCTTTTGCTGCGAACCATTCATCGAGCCATTTTTTCACATCTTCGTACGAACCAAAGCACTGCTCAGCAAGTGCGTGACCCATCGATGCAAACAAGTGGTAATCTAGTGCGTAAGCCGCATGGGGTAGAACTTCCCAGCTGAGTGCGTCCAACGTGTCGCGAATCGGTTTTGCCGTATGCGATGAAGCATTCTCATGAAGAAAAATGACTTTGTGTTGCTTCTTTCGGTATTCTGGCCTTTTTTCAAGCAGCAAACGGTTTTAATCGGTCAATTATTGTTGGTAATGTTCAGTATTATCCGTTTCCCCAGGTTTTAATAGCTCATAATAGACCACGTCTCTCTGGTCCCACCAAGCACAGAGCATCGTTTTTCTACCAAAGCGATTCGGTCTTGCGGTCGATGTGGTTCGTGCGCCTGAGTCTACCCATGATTTTTTACAGTTGGCAATCTCAAAATAAATCCACTTTTCATCCCCTGTAACTATACCGTGCAAAAACGACTTCCTTTTGTACCAAGCGAGCAAATTGTCACTTGTGTTTTTACGCTTGTCCATTTGCCTGTCCTTCAACTCATGTGGTTCCCATCTACCAGTCTTCTGAATCTTTCCCATGTCTCGTAGCCGATTGGAAACCGCTTGTTGACTAACGCCCAATTGCTCGGCGAGTTGTTTTTATGTTTGCGAATCATCTTCGTCCAACAATGTAATTCCACATCTTCGTATTTTTTTGGCCGGTTTCCACGTTCCTTGTCTGCAACATCGAAGTCACCGCTTTTGAAACGCCGAAACAATCGTTCACACTTATCTTGCGATGGAGCATGTTCACCATCAGCTTCTCGAAGTAATCGGTATGATTCAACAGTAGTTTTCTTCAAATGAAAACAAAAAATTAATGCTTTCCGCGAATGCTCTTTGTTCGGTATAAATTTCGACATATTGAACACAAGAACACAACACTATGCACACACTTTTCCAATTTATCACTCGTACGCGTCTGACACTTGTTAATGACACAACGAAATGGCGCAGTATCAAATCTTTATAGTACAAACTGCATTCGTGCGCCATCTGTTGTCTGAAATCCGCATTTCATACTTGTACACCTGGTATATGACGGCTTCGAGAAGGACATTACCAAGGACCAATCGTCCCTGATACAGGAAGGGTTGATGGAGAATATGGATGGTATTCCTGAAGGGGGACCATTCCGCGCTTCCAGGAGATTTACCTGGTCAGAAGACTGATGAAGGTAGTCTGTGCACAGGGGATGAAGCCCTACTTGGGGCTGGGAAGAGCGACATTCAGGGAGGTGAACGCCTACCTAAGGAAGGCAGGAGAACATGCGATGGACACGTAGGACTGTGCACCTGGTAATGGTAAGTACACTTCGATTCGCTTTTATCGAGATGGATGAAACAAAGGCCACGGAACTCATCAACAAGGGCAAGACCAAAGTTGTCTGGGTCAACTGTAGAATTGGAAACGGATAACTGTTATGCGGTGCTTCAGGTGCTTAGGGTATGGGCATGAAGCCAAAAACTGTAGTGGCTCGGATAGAAGTGGGATGTGTTATAAGTGCGGTGAAACCAGTCATAAAGGCGCTAAGTGCAAAAGGGAAGCGCGGTGTGTTTTGTGCGCGGACGAAGTGCAATCGTCCCACGTGCCGGAAAAAGGGAAATGTGCCGCTTTTCGGAGAGCGTTGGAAAGTGCTAGGCAGAAGACTCCGAGATGACAAGAATACTTCAAGGAAATCTCAACAGGAGCAGGATGGCCGATGACCTCCTGACACAACTGGTACGCGAGAAAACATGTGATGTGATTATTATCAGTGATCAATATCGTGATAAAGTGAATGCGAACTGGTAGGCGGACAACCTGGACACTGCAGCCACCTGGGTCCCGAACCCCGGAAAAGACCAAGTAGAAGATCACGGAAGAAGAAGCGGCTTTGTCTGGATTAAACTGAGGGACGTTTACTACCTGAGCTGCTTCTTTACGCCTAATGAAGGCATCGGGCAATTTAAAGGGAAACTTAACAGCCTGGAAAACCAACTACGGGACATGGAAGAAAAAATCATCGTGGCGGGAGATTTTAATGCGCGAGCGATCGAATAGGGCATGCCGCATCCGGACGGCAGAGGCAGGCGAATAATGGAAATGGTTTCAAGACAAAGCCCGTTTACGGGTTTGACTGCGACTTTCCGACGACCAGGCTACAGGGGAACGATACCGGACATCTCGTTTGCATCGGAACGCGCAGTGCCATGTGTGAGAAAATGGACGGTGATTGAGGACTTCACCAGCAGCGACCACCAATACATCACGTTCCAATTATTTGAAGAGGGAAACGCACCAAGGATCAACAGGGATCTACCACCAAGTTGGTTGGCTACGTTCCAACTGGACGAGAGGTAACAGGGTATAGCGATAGTTAACGGACAGAGAATCTCGACGCACGTTGAAAACCCAAGTGCAAACCCGATGCAGCTCATACTGGAAGCGTGCAGAGCATCGATGCCGAGGAAGCAGCGACCATCGAATAAGCAGGCAGCGTACTGGTGGACCGACGAGATCGCCAGTCAGCGAAAACGATGCCTCCGACTGCGGAGGAAAGCTACTTGAGCTCGAAGAAGGAATCCTGATGAGGCAGCGATCATCGCGGCTCAATACAAAGGCGCCAACAAGATCCTACAGCGCCAAATTGACCGCAGCAAGACGGAGCGCTGGAATTCCATTATACAGGACGTGAATAACGACCCGTGGGGATTGGGCTACAGGATAGTGACGCGGAAGCTGGAAGCTTTTTCGGAAGGAGTGAGCATGGACCTGAATAGCATGAAAAACATCGGAGATACCCTATTCCTGACTCATCCACCGACGAGCGAAGAGGACCTCGACATCAGGATTGAGGACATCAGGTCATTTAATGAGGACGAGCTGATAGACGCGGCTAAATCTCTGCAGAGCAGGAAGGCCCCAGGACGCGATGACGTACCGGCAGATGTGCTGAAGGCAGTGGCAGACGCCTGCCCGAAACTGTTTCTCGACATGTACAACTGCTGCCTGAAGAGCGGAGCTTTTCCCAAAAGCTGGAACACGCAGCGTCTGGTGTTAATCAGCAAAGGCAAAGGAGACCCTAACTCCCCGTCAGCGTACAGGCCACTGTGCATGCTGGACACGGCCAGGAAATTACTGGAGAGGATGATCAAGCCGCGTCTACAGACAGCAATACGAGAAGCAGGTGACCTGTCGGCTAGACAGTTCGGTTTCAGGAAAGGACGATCCACGGTAGACGCAGTTCAAGAGGTCATGAGAACAGTTGAGACAACGCGGGAGAGCGAGCACTACTCACGAGAGATCGTGGTATTTGGTACGCTCGACATGAAGAATGTCTTCAATTCAGCAAGATGGTACGACATGATGCGGGTGCTAAAGGTACATTTCCAGGTACCAGCGTACCTCCTCGCGATGGTACACGACTACTTGAAGGACCGAGTACTGCTCTACGAAACTCGAGAAGGCCAACAGAGAAAGGTCATCACCTCAGGCGCAGCCCAAGGATCGATCCTCGGGCCAGACCTCTGGAACATCTCTTACGATGGAATTCTCGGGATGGAATTGCCAGACGACACGTACCTGATAGGGTACGCCGACGACATCGCCGCGGTCATCACAGCAAGAGACCCCGAAGCGGCACAAAGGTGTCTCAACCAGGTCATGAAGCGGACGCACCAGTGGATGAGGGACCACGGCCTCAGCCTAGCCACGCAGAAGACGGAGATAGTAGTTCGAACTCGGAAAAGGATCCCGAACATACTGCGCATGCGGGTTGGAACCGAAGAACTAGAAACAAAGGACGCAGTGGAAGCGACAGACAAAGCAGCGACCATGGTAGCAGCGCTGAGCCGTCTCATGGCGAACGTAAGAGGACCAATGATCAGCAATTCCGGCTGCTAATGTCGGTGACGCAGTCGATTCTCCTGTACGGAGCAGAGATCTGGGCGGACGCACTGGAAACGGAAAGCCGAAGGAAGCGTATAGCTGCGATACAAAGAAGAGGAGCCCTGAGGGTGGCATGTGCATACCGAACGGTATCAGAACCGGCAGCCCTGGTCATTGCTGGAGTGGTACCCATCGAGCTCCTCGCGAGAGAGAATAAACGAGTCTACCTACGACGAGCTGAACACGATCGGCAACAGATGAAGAAACAGGAGAGGAATCACACCATGGAGCTTTGACAGAGCATGTGGGACAGTGACGCAAGAGGAAGATGGACAGCCAGACTCATCAAATATCTGGCCCCATGGACAGAACGTAAACATGGGGAAGTGACTTACTACCTGACTCAACTATTGAGCGGGCACGGCTACTTCAGCGCATACCTTCACAAGATCAGGAAAGTGGAAAATCCGCGATGTATCTACGGGGATTCTGAACGTGACGACGCTCATCACACCTTCTTCGAGTGTAATCGATGGAGGGATGAGAGGGAAAGGATGAGGGAGTTACTGGGGCTTGTCACCCCAGAGAACATAGTGGCATCGATGCTGATCAGCGCGGAAAACTGGGATGCGATGACAAATTTTGCGGAAAAAGTTCTACGCGGAAAGAAAGAAGAAGAAAACAACAGAGTAATAGTCGGAGCAAACAACTACTAGTCGGACATCGTAAGCAGAGTGAAGAGTGCAGTGGAAGAAAATAGTGCAGAGTGCAGTAAACCAGAGTGAAGTGACACAGTGAAAATAGTTAGGGCATTAACGTATCAGCGAAGGGAATTGGGCAGAACATCACAGCTTGCGCCGGACCATGACCATAAGCAAGCAGGACAGAGTCAAGAGGCCTGGAAAGCGAAGAAACAGAACAACCCTGACGAAATGTCGAAACGGTCCCGAGGTCGTTACATAACATCTGGAAAAAGGGTTCGTGGTTTTTAGTGGGTACATATCCCACACTTTGAGTAGTGCGCTCCCTCCTCTCTGTCTTTTTGAAGATTGTCCACCACCACCTCGTAAAAATTTTTTATTGTTATTATTATTATTATTATTTTACATTTCATGGTAAAAACCTTGATCTTTAAAAATTCTGCAGCTTATTTCCATTAATTCAATCATATGAACGTCAAGATTTTTTTCAGTTTAACAAATTAAAAAATGCATGCATAGAATAATTTTTTACTATAAAAATGTAATCAAGTAAAAGTTATCCGACACTAGCAAAGTACAGAAAATCTTGCATTTTATATACGGATTTAAATCATCGGTAACAATGCTCCTGTACCTTTGTTCAAAATACAGGCAGCGATGTAAGCAGCTAATTCGATTACAATTGTGCCATTCGATATAATTTCTGGGCTGATTTTCCAGATGAGCTGGTTGTAGCTCTCGTTGTTATTTTGAATAAAGCCGACTACACATCTTTTC
The DNA here is from genome assembly GCA_963942595.1 of Cylloceria caligata. Taxonomy (NCBI): domain Eukaryota; kingdom Metazoa; phylum Arthropoda; class Insecta; order Hymenoptera; family Ichneumonidae; genus Cylloceria; species Cylloceria caligata. Next base: position 62,612,497 of record OZ012705.1, read on the forward strand.
AATAAAGTATCTTTACTCAAGTCTTCGCAGATAAGTTTTATGACGTTCAAAACATGTTTTGGCAAACTTTGATAATCGTGTTTAAATGATGCTAACACCTCCTTTGCCGAGACACGCTGCCAAGAACACTACGAGTCCGCCCCGATTGGGCACTTTGCACGATTGGGGTTATCGTCGGCTGAACTATAATAATGATATGTTGCCCATATTCCATTATACATCGCGTCCTCTGAGTTGGAATTTCCCCTTATCGCTAAACCGTAATAAATTATCAATTTATCAATCCTTTTCTCGGTAAGCCTGCCTTTACCGCCGAGCGACGTTCTCTTTTTCTTTATCTCGTCAACGATCGAAACCGATTTTTTCACGCACTGCCGAAGGGGAGTGCCCATTATTTACTGCACGTGGCCAATGCACACCTTTTTAGTAACCAGAATTTGACCATAATTGACCATTGAGCAGCATTAATGATTCTTGTGTAAGTTTTTGAGTTACCGTCCCCAATGTAGTTCGTGTACTGCACACAGTATGTTTTTCGTGACGTCTTGAACATTTTCACAATTGCATCGACTTCCATTTTACACGAAGACTCGTCGTGGTTGGTATTACATTGCATCGACTTCCATTTTACACGAAGACTCGTCGTGGTTGGCATTACATTGTGCTTTGTGTTTTTGAAACTATTCCTCATACTCTGCGTTATCTTTTTTTACTCCAAGTCTCGTGCATTTTGCATTATACACTTTTCACGAGAATTTCGATAATTTGCCTACTGTAATATTCAATTAAAGATGAAACACCGTACAAGGAAGTGAAGCCTTGCTTTTTCCATGTCCAACCGTGCGAAACGGTCGAGTTAGATACCTCTTTTTCTTTACAAGTCTCAGCTATTTCTTCTTTCACGGCATTCGTAAAAAGCTCTTTCGAAGGAACGCCGGCATGTCCATCAATCCACAACATTTTTGAGCACCTTTTGACAGACTCGAAGGAATAAACGTAGGTAGGCACTTGTCGCAGAACAATGCGATTTTGTAACCGAGACCGTGTTCGTCAGCAGTTTGATACTTCACGTTTCCATAAAACTTTTTGCATTTCACAAACGTTGAAATTGCAGCGAAGACAGTTATGAAGTTCAAAGCTCTATATTCGATGCTATCATCTTGCGGCACAATTTTTTCGTTTTTGATCTTGATTTTTTTCGCTGATGTATTAAAAGAGTTTTCGTTTCATTACGTTGTCTTCGGATTGAAAACTTTTTTATTGGTCTCAATCTTGGAAAACCGTCGAAGAATCTTAACTCTCTTAAATCATTTTCCGCACTCATATTTTCTGATAACTCGAAAGCCTACGAAAATACGAACGCTTAACTGTACATCTCGGCTTTATATAACAGACTCATTCTTTCACGCGCTCCATAATAAATATTGATTAACCATATTGTACTTAGCCTAACATTGGTCTCGGTATGCGTGTTCTATCTGGTTTGTCCAATGATGGTGATTGTATCGGCCGCGATGCACGCGGTTCTAAAGTGACGACTGAGTCGATGTCTCAAGTTGATGACCTACTTTACACAGTGTCGGCTAGTTTCCATGTTGATTTTTGCATATATTCGCACTTCGCTGGGAGTAGTGGACGGCAGATGTACTGCCTCTTTATTGGCGATGGTCATCCTCATGAAATTTCGATTTTCATGGTCCATGATGACGAGGTATTTTCCATTGACCAACCAGTGGTATATCCACCACCAGCACCACAGCATTACCTTGGCTGTAAGCCTTTGTGCTCTACAGTGACGGGGAAACTGGTGCCTAGCGGTAGGTGTGGTAGTGCGTCGTCGAGGTATGGGTTGAGCGTTCTTCGCAGCAACACCGCTGCACTCACTTCATTGTCTATGATATTAGACACGAGCTACACCAACTCTTCAACGTCACTGAGCAGGGCCACCACTGCTATGCTTATAGTGTTCAATCTCTCATCTAAACGTTTGCATCTCTTCATCCTGCGTACGTTCCCATTCACCATTTTATTCGCCTCCATGATAAGCGTCTGCACGGCCCGTTCGTTGGCCAGCACGATGCGAGCGCTATCGTTTGAGATGTGCAATGCCGATTCCACTACCTGAAGTTATTTTCCTAATGCGTCCTTCAACGTTTGCTGGGAGGCCTGGATAGCGGTAATCTCGTGATGCAGCTTCTTTGCATCCGCAGCATCTACCAGGTCTATAAATATGAAACCGGAATTTTTGTATAGAAAATACACGTTTATTGTATGAAAATGATAAAAAATATTTTATTCGAAGTATTGCCCATCGCTAGCTATACATTTTTCCCACCTGTCTGACAATTTGTGGATGCCACGCTAAAAAAACTGTTGCTCTTTTGAGGCTAACCAGTCATCGAGCCATTTTCGTACATTTTCGTAAGAATTAAAGCGCTGCTCAGCAAGTGCATGTCCCATCGATGCAAATAAGTAGTAATCGGACGGAGCCAAGTCTGGTGAGTAAGCCGCATGCGCAAGTATTTCCCAACTAAACGCCTCAATCGTTTCCTTGACCAGTTTTGCTGTGTGTGATGGTGCAATATCATGAAGCAAAATCACTTTGTGTTGCCTTTTTTGATATTCTGGTCGTTTTTCACGCAAAGCTTGATTCAAATCGATCATTTGTTGTCGGTAGCGTTCAGTATTAACGGTTTCGCCAGGTTTTAGCAGCTCATAATAGATCACACCCTTCTGATCCCACCAAACACAGAGCATTGTCTTCCGTTCATAGCGATTTGGCCTTGCAGTCGATGTCGATGGTTCGCCTGGAGTTATCCATGATCTTTTACGCTTAGGATTCTCAAAATATATCCACTTTTCATCGCCAGTCACAATTCGATGGAGAAATGACTTTCTTTTGTACCTGGCGAGAAGCATTTCGCAAGTGGTTTTTCGGTTGTCCTGCTGTCTTTCATTCAGTTCATGTGGAACCCATTTTTTCATCTTCTGGATCTTTCTCATGGCTTTCAAACGTATGGAGATGGCTTTTTGTGTCATATTTAATTGATCCGCGAGTTGTTGTTGCGTTTGAGCGTCATCCTCATCCAACAATGCTTGCAATTCGCTGTCTTCAAACTTTTTCGGTGGTCTTCCACGTTCTTCGTTTCTCACGTCAAAATCGCTACTTTTGAATTTTTTAAACCACTCAAAGCACTGTGATTAACTAAGAGCATGCTCACCGTAAGCTTCGACAAGCATTCGATGCGATTCTGGAGCAGTTTTCCTCAATTGGTAACAGAAAATCAATGCTGTCCTCAAATCGTAGTTTCCAGGCACAAAAGTCGACATGTTCTACGCTATTACAAACTATGCTGTTGTATGAAACTTGTATTGTTGTGAGTTGAAAATCTTTGTCAGAGATGTCAACAAGGAAATGGCGCCTATGACGCGGTTTGACGGTAACTACATTGACAGCTAAGGCCATCTATGGGCAAATTCCGGTTTCATATTTATAGATCTGGTATGCTTTCGGTGATGGATTTTGTTATGAAACCTAATCCATCGATCAATCCTCTTCGCTTCCGACTTGCGTGCGATCCCAAAAGATCGTAAAGGATTTTCATGCCTGCTTGCACTTTTCTGACCATTCTTGACACGGAATCGGCCATCATGGGACATAGGTTATTGACTATGGTGTACTTATTGCAACGCTCCACTAGCCACCGCAGGTTGGCCTTGATATTGGATTGACTTTTTTTTTTCAACATGTCCAGCACTTGTAGATCATGTGAATGGCAGGAGTTTATCAACTCTATTGCTGATACTACAGTCATTCGTCCGCTTTTTGAGTTAACTCATATCACCTCGGAGAGTTTGTCTGCACTAATACATTCAGCGCCATTTTCTTCTTATGCAGTTGGCACAGATGGAATTTCTTACTTTTCCATTCAAAAATCTCTCCCACAACTCAGTTCTCTGCTTCCTTTTCTGTTTAATAAGAGCTTACTTCTGGCTTACTTTCCCTACTCTTGAAAATGCGCATTTATTCGACCATTATAAAAGGTAAACCCTCCACGCTGTCCGACTGATACCAGGCTGATGGCCAACTTGAGTGAACTCTCCAAAATACTCGAGAAGATACTCCATGGTCAAATAATGCAATTTATTGCAACTAATAATATATTATATCTATTATATAAATAATATATATAAATAATATATAAATAAGGCTATAGAGCGCGCTCTAGCACACAAACCATCTAACTACAAATATGCGATGATGTCAGGCGGGAGGTTTACGAGGGTTGCCGAACTATTTTGGTTTTACTCGATTTTAGCAATGATTTCGATACTGTAGATCGCCATAATTTACTCAAAAAACTTCATAGTCTAGACTTCTCCCTCAAAGTACTAAAATCGGTAGTCTCATATTTAACTGGGAGATAGCCAGCAGTCGTAGATAATAGGGGCGGATGTTCGAAATGGTTATTAACAACAGCTGGTGTGCCTCAAGGATCAGTTCCTGGACCTCTTTTATTCTCTCTATTTATTAACGATATAAGTGTCAAATCGAAGTATTCAAAGCATATGATTTTCGCTGATGATACGCAAATTTATTTAAAATGCTTACCCGCTGAGCTTCATGAAAGCATTTGTCAAATAACATATAATGTTCAGGTAATTTCTCAATACGCCTACGACAATGGTCTCAAATTAAATTTAAACAAGTCAAAGGTGCTCCTACAGGGTATTGGATCTATTAAATGCGCAACTAAGTTCCCGCTGTTTTTTTTTTTTATGAAAATGCAACTTTATCGTGAAAAAACGTTTACAAATGAATCATTCAAAATATTGCCCATCGCTAGCGACAACTTTTTCCCATCTTTCTGGCAGAGCTCGAATACCGTCACGGTAGAAGTGTTCGTCTTTTGAGGCTATCCACAAATCAAGCCATTTTGAGATGTCTTCATATGAGCTGAACTGCTGATTAGACAGACCATGTGCCATCGAACGGAACAAGTAATAATCGGATGGCGCAATATCTGGGGGATATGGCGGGTGGGGAAGGACTTCCCATTTGAGCGTTTCTAACTAGGTTTCAACAGGTTTGGCAACGTGAGGCCGAGCGTTGTCATGCTGTAGAATCACTTTTTCGTGCCTCTGCTCGTATTGTGGCCGCTTTTCGCGCAGTGCTCGGCTCAATCGCATCAATTGAGTTCGATACCGTTCCCCAGTGATGGTTCCGTTCGGTTTCAACAGCTCATAATAGATAACACCGCCCTGGTCCCACCAAATACACAGCAAAATCTTCGCAGCGTGAATATTCGGCCGAGCCGACGACGTAGAAGCATGACCGGGCAGTCCCCATGATTTTGTTCTCTTTGGGTTGCTGTGATGAATCCATTTTTCATCACCCGTAACGATGGGATGAAGAGAACACTTATTTTTTTGCCGCTGGAGCAGTGGTTCACAGGCGAAAAACGACGCTGAATGTCTCTTGGCTTCAAATCATAAGGAACCCAAGTTCCTTATTTTTGAATCATTCCCAACGCATGCAATCGCTTGGAAATGGCTTGGCGGGTAACTCCTAATGCTGAAGCAAGCTCTTTTTGCGTTTGGCACGGATCCTCATCGAGCAATGCCTCCAATTCAGCGTCTTCGAAGGTTTTTGGCCTTCCTTCACGCGAACGGTCGTCAACATCAAAATCACCGTCTTTGAAGCGACGGAACCAATCACGGCATGTTGTTTCACTTAGAGCAGCATCTCCGTAAACTTTTTGGAGTTCTCGAATGAAAGAAGAAAAGCAACACTTCCCGCAAATGACGATTATTTGGCACAAAATCAAACATTTTCACACAACCAAAAGTATATGACGCAAAAACAAAATCACTAATGTGTCAAGGCGGTTTGTTTACCATATGTCTAAGCTTGGTTCATGACGTTTTGGTTATGTCCCAATCGACCAGCACTTACTACTGGAGCCATCTCTTGAAAAACAGCGGGAACTTAGTTGCGCACCTAATATATTTTTCTGTTTTCAGATTAACGTTTAACACGCATACTCTCTCCCAAGAATTGCGGATAAAATTAGTCACCTTTTAATCTTTCTACTCCTGGACTATTATTTAGTCTTCAATGACGTCACTGTTGAACAAAATACCACACTTCAGAAACTAAACTGTGCTATTAGATTAATTTTTAACTTGAGACGTGACGAACATATCTATTCATATCGAATGTGTCTCGGTTGGCTTAAAGTTAAATCTTGTAAAGTTTATTTTATTGGCACAATGATTTAGAATATTTTACAAGGAAATTCTCTCGCTTACCTCTGTAATCTTTTCACTAACCCTAGGCCTATTCTACGGCAAACTCGCCAGCTTATTCTGAGTGTTTTTCACATTCCCTTTCGTCGTAGGACTACCTACTGCAACTCTTTTTTCGTCTCGGCTATCTATTTTTGGCACACATTACCTGTCGAGATTAGATTGTCCTCGTCTGATGATATCAAATCGCGCCTTTTAATTATTCATTGACTTGTAACAACCTTAACAATGAATAAATCAATTTGTAACTATAATAATTTGTATATTTTACCAGGATTTATGTGCCCATTATAATTAGTTATCGCATTGTGATTTACCATAAGAACTTGGCTTTTTCTTCCTATTCTTTATTTATTTTACCTGATATAATTTAGTGGCGATATTCATATTATTATCTCATATGTCATGTATATATGCTTTATCTAAGTGATTTGATGTATGCGCTCATTTGTTCACTGCAATGTGTTCCTCCATATGCTGGCTCTATTGTTGCTTATTCAACTTAGTTGAATTTGATTTTGGTCTATTTAAAATTAGATTTAGAAAAAACCTGATCATTCAATTATTTTTATTTACTGTTAATTGTACAATTTCTGTTCTTTAAATTCTTTCTTTCTATTCTGCATATACCATATTCATAATTTTGTAATTGTATTACCTCCATTTGCCTTTAGGTTTACCAAGGCATTGTTGTGCCGCGAATTAATTCTTTGTATATTATTTCGCCATTGTTCCTTCTTCGCGTGAGGCCACTCACCGAAGTAGAAAAAATGTGCAAACGTAAGCAACGAGCTGCGAGCAATGCTACGAGCTCGAGCTACGACTTGCTAGAATTCGCAAGCAAAGATTATTATGAAATTCATTGCGACATTCGATTTAGGTCAAAGAAGTGAATAACTGCTTTGCCTAAATGAGTCTAAAGTTTAACATCAACCTGAACAGTTGATCGCGGGTCGGACTGGCCCGAAATATTAAATTCTATTCGTAGATTTAAACGCGAGAGGTTGGTTCCTCGTACGGGCTCGAAACCACAATTTATTGTATGATACTTTTATTGACTTTTAAATAGACAACGAAAAGTTACCGTTACCTATAATAAATACTTCCATTTTACATAAATTTACGTTTACACGAATTACTCGAGATCCATCTCCTAATCGGCAAACGATCCCAAAATAATAACTTTTTAATATTATATCGATTACCGAGTTATCCAATTACGCGGTAACGGCATAAGATTTGGTGGCAGCGGTGGGATCTGCTGAAGTTAAGTGATACGTGATTTATTTGGACAAAAAGTGTTTTCGACAAAGTAAATAAAAGTGACTCTGAAGTGACGTCTACGACTCGTGCAAAGGACGCCAGTGTAGTTCGTGAAAACCCGGCTAATCTAACGCAAAGACGCGAAGTGAACGTCGGTGCGGTGTGACGTATCGGTTAAACGTTTGAAATCCCGATTGATGGTGTCACGTCAAGTCGCGGAAAAACGCACAAAGTGTGCAACCAAATGCTCGAGGCAGCTACTTGAGACGAAGCCATCGAGCAGCCATTGCCGACGCACAGAGGACGAGCCTAGGAACTATCAAGGAAACGGGTCAACGGTGCCAGGGAAGACATCTGGACCAACGTTTGAGGGGAACTACAAGACAGCAGGTCAACAGCACCGAAGGAACATTGCCATGGAGCGGACCATCAGCAAGATCATCCTCCTGTAAGTGGCGGGTATATAATACTTATACATAGCCTAGAATCAAAGCCAGTTAAATCTGTAGTTTGGGGAAAATATTCCATTAGAAATATATATCTGTTGGATAATCAGCTGGCGCACGGCGATCGATATTCGCCGTGCATTAACCTGTTGCTGTGGTCTAGCACACTGCGTTCGGTTAGGCCGTAGATAGCCAAGGCAGGGCTTCGCGGAGCCGAGGCTGTGCCTCGCAGGCATGCCGCGTTAAGAGAGAGGATATCTCTCTCGCTTGACTTCGACTTCGTTCACCGGCTACCTCTCTCATTTGACTTCAGCGCCCAACGACGCTTTCGTATCCCGCAGCCATGTTGAAAATTTAGACCCTTTTCTGAAACATCCACGGAAAAGGGCACGCATCTACGGGACCCTCGGACCTGTTTTCGCTGGATTCATCGGACTCCTTCAACATTTTGTGCTCACTAGGACTCAAAACTCAGGAAAGAGTATACCGTCATAATTCTGTGCAATTCACTGGCGGTGAGGAGTAAAAAATAAGTAGGTACATCAACATAATTCTCTCACTTTGTGGCGTGCGCTGCAGCACGGGCTGCACCACGTTTTCCTCACTCTATCTTGCCTGCTTGATTAATATAATTACGCATGTGCTTTATATTCACTGTAGTTTTCCCCAGTAAATCTGCTGGGAAAATACTGTGAATGATCTCTACTCAATTGTGCATCCTCCTTATTTTACTTGTCATGCTCTGCAGCGCTGACTGTGTCACTGTTCTCATACTCTACTCACAGCACTCGAGCAATCCAATTGCAAGTGCTCTCATCTATTCACTGCAACTTCTCTCAGATAAATCTGCTGAGAGCTTGCAGTGGATAATTGACACATTCTGTGCACTCATTTCTCATTCCGTGGCGTGCTCTGCAGCGTTGACTGCATCACGTTCACCGCACACACACATACCTAGCACACAATTAATATAATTGTGTGCTGCTCAAGTCTTGAATTCAAAATTCAGTTCAATTTATTTATTTATTTATACATTTGTCAATTCTCTACTTTTTGGTGTATTTAATTTAATATCATTTTTATTCTGTCTAAATTTAGCCTAATTTTGTATTTACTCTTAACTTTTATATTTGTTTCAAATTTTATATTATTTTGTATACAAAGTTATGGAAGGTAGAATAAACCGCTTCCTCAATATAACACCTATGGGTCTGGTTTATTTTGCATCCTGTCTCGAGTGAGTTATCATTATTTCCAATATATTCACAGATCGGTCAAACTACATCGGACGGATTCTCAAACAATATCTCTCCTGAGATTTTTCGAAATATTTTTAAAGTTAGGTCGAGCGCGAAATTAGCAGCATGTCGGAATATAGAGGCGCCCGACCAAAGCGTAGGGGCAACTTGTTGGATACGACGCTGCCTAACACAGAGGTAGACTCCCCAGCCGGATTAGCTGCGGCTGTAGGGGATATCGTGTACGAAGCGCGCAGGGCGTTTTCAGAGCTCTCGCCGTCGGGACGAATCCCCACAGCCAGACAGGAGGCCCTTGCCGGCCGTCTCACAGCCGGTTTGGCGTGAACCCACCTAGGGATGCGTCGTTCGGTGATCACGACAGTACCGATAGCGACGACATATTCAACATGACTGCTGGCGAACGAACGCCCGAGCGCATCACAGAGGATATGGTCGAGCGAGAAATCGAAAACATGCAAACAATAGATCGCATTGGTTTCCCATCCGCCACCGGTACGTCAGCCCGGTCGGTACCTGCAAGAGTACGAGATCGGTTAGAGGCGCTCGACCGAAGCCACCGAGATATGGAAAGAGTTCAACGCCAGAACGAGAGGCTGCAGCGCGAGCATGAAAGAGGCCAACGCGATCGAGTTCGCGAACTCAGGGAGGCTGACGAAAAGACCAAACTTGGCTGACACGTTAAACGAGGTAGGTGCGGATGAGTACGAGCTCATCTACTCCCTAAGAGAACAAATTGCTGAGCATCAGCAACGGTTAAGAAGAGCAGGGATGGAAGACCATCCGCCCCCCTTACTGCCCCTGAGCCGCACGCGGTCCGAGGCGACGCGGACGCCCTCAAATATGCTCAGCCTCAGCCTAGGAATAAAAATGGTGAAAACATTCGACGGCAAGGATTCAAAGAAGTTGCCGCTCTTCTTAAAGTCCTGCGAGACGATTTTTCGCAGGGTAGCAGAGGAGGAGCATGACACCCTCCTGGAGCTGATAGTCATGAGTAAGTTGGAGGGTGCAGCAGCAAGACAACTGCAGCACAAGACCGTCAGTACCATGGCGCAACTCAGGAGTGAGTTGGAAGCGTTGTACGGACAACAGAAGTCCCTGGCCGCGCTGCAGATGGAGTTCAGCTCCCTCCGGCAGGGACAGAATGAGGACATCGCCGCCTACGCGGCAAGAACGGAGAGAATTACGGTAGACATACTCTGTGAACCGTTAAGAACAGAGGATCAGAAGATCATTGTAGAGAGTGTCTCCTGACGAAGTGCACAGGCTGACTTCGAAAACGACCTGCACGGCCAGGTGCAAGTGCTGATGCGTGCGAGAAATTACCAAACGTTGCATGACTCTGTGGCAGGGGTCATATAGATAACCAACATGGTGTAGCCAAAGGGAGGGGTTGGTGGAGTATTAAACCACCGCAGAAGGTCCTAAGGCGCACCACCTCGGCACGGAGAAAATTGTTTCACCTGCGGAAAAGCTGGACACATGGCTCGAGACTCCACCAGGGATACGGGACGAGTAAGCCTACCAGTACCCAGTGAAAACAAATCAATCCACAACGTACAAATAACCTGCAATTACTGCCAGAAGAAAGGCCACATGTGGAAGGACTGCCGAAAGACTGTCGCAGAATAAAAGCGAGCCGACGCAGCCGTCCCGACAGCCAAGAAGGGCAGGCTACAAAGATGCAAGAAATACGGTAACCGCGGGGCCAGATTCAGCCACTGCGGGCGTTAACACATTGGGCGCACCGAGGCTGAATACGCTAACTGTCCAGCAGAGATCTGCATGCAAGCAGAAGAAAACAACGCTGCAGATTCTACAAATAACGCTGCCGGCGTCGAGTGCCACCGCCAGCGACTTCGATATCGATGCACTGTTGGCCACGACCGGGGTACTCACCCTCAAGGCGGACACCGGAGCGCAGTGCAGCATAATCAAGGAAGGCTGTCTCAAACCGGAGACCATGGCGAACAACTGCACCGTAGAGCTGGAGTGGGTGACGGGCGAAAAATGCACCCCCCTCGGGATAGCTAAAATTGTGCTCGAGACACGGGCTTTAAATGTAGAGCATTGGTTCTACATCGTTCCGAACATAGTGCCGTTGAAGGTCAACGGACTACTTGGCATGGGCGTTACCAAGCAGCATAAAGCGGACATCCTGCATGGCGAAATGCTCAAGTTGTATGGGCACTGCCTGCCGCTACGGGACGGTCCGACGAGCATATATTCGACACCACGCAGTAGAACTGCCGCCACATGCAAATACATAGGCCTGCTTACAAAGATACATATTACTTCTGGAAACGGATCTAACATGGATGCCGCCAAGGAGAATAAATTTGTCGGACTACCTATAAAGAGCGGAATCAGCCGAGGCAAAGTAATGAGATCCCGTGTCACACCGTCATAAACCATTAGAATGAGTTTAGAAGTTTCTAAACACGACGAGGAAGTGCAACAGCTGACGGCGACACTCGAGCCGTCGGAGATAGTGAAGGCTGTACGTAGCCGACAGGTCAAGACACTGCGCGTAAGCTTAGAGAGCATGGGGAAGGAGGCTAAGCGCTTTGCGCAGCAACAACGGAAGCCCGCCTTCGTGCCCCCCAGCAGTGACAAGCAAGCAGCTCACGCAGGAATAATGTGCGAATACAAGGGTGTACTCCATCTACGAGGAAACGAGCGACAGCGCACGCACGAGGTGCCGCATCGTGCACCCTTTAAGGTCGGTTCGAAGGACCTAGGATCGCAACCCTTGCCTGGGAAGACCGTAAAATCGGGGCATGGGTCCGATAAAATGCAGAAAGCCGGAAAAAGAAATACGGATGCAGACGCTCAGAGTCGCATATACGCGACCACACGAGCCCAAGTAGGACAGGAAAAAAAGTCCCACAAGAAAGAGAAAGATAGCGTAATCGGGTATACGAACAGCCACACAAAGCGAAGAGTCGAAGATACCCAAGGTAACCACGATAACTCGTCGAAGCGAAAGGCTAAACTCGCCTACGAGAAAGAGAAGTGGAGAGGCCGACAGACAAAATACTAGCGGAAGGAATAGTCCAGCCCAGCAGGAGTCAATGAAACGCGCCACTGACTTTCCAGCGGCTAACGAACTCCGCGTTAGCTCAACTACAGGGAGTTAAATGCTATGTGTACCGATGACATAGTAATCCACAGGAACACCTTCAAGGAGCACAACGCTGCGGGAGGTACTGCAGCGGCTAAGAGAAGCCAGATTGGCAGTGCAACCGAGCAAGTGCCAGTTCCTGTGCACAGAAACGTAGTACCTCGACCACATCATCTCCGAAGAGGGTGTGCGAGCTGATCCCAAAAAGCTAGAACCGGTAAAAGAATTCCCGGGGCCGAGAGACGTAAGGGGGTACAATCCTTCCTCGGACTAGCTGAATATTACCGGAAGTTCATCAAGGATTTCTCGAAAACCGCGAAACCACTCACAGAATTAACCCAGAAAAGGGTTAAATTCGAGTGGACCGCAGTAAGAGATGCTGCCTTCAAGGAACTGAAGACGGCGCTTACCACAGCACCAATATTGCAGTATCCAGACTTCGAAAAGCCGTTCGTTGTAACTATGGACACCTCAGACAGGGCGCTTGGCGCTATTGTGTCGCAAGGCAGGATCGGGGACGATTTGCCTATATGCTACGCGAGCCGCACTATGTCGAAGGCCGAGCTGAATTACACAACGACGGAAAAGGAACTACTCGTGATAGTTTGGGCTCTCGCTCAATTCCGACTATATATTTATGGTACTCGTTTCACAGTAATGACGGGTCACCAACCGCATACCTGGCTGTTCGGAGTAATGGACCCAGGTTCGAGATTAATGCGTTGGAAAATAAAATTGGCGGAACATAAGTTTAATGTAGAATACAAGGCGAGTAAGCGCAACACGAATGCAGATGCGCTAAGCCGAATATTCCTCACTACGAAGGCCCAAGCGAGAACGAAGAACGAAGTATGTGGTTCGGAAAAGGACAGCACTACGGGGCAAGTAGGCACAGCGAATGACCGCACAAAGCGGAGGGCCGAAGATATCCCATATAGCCGTGGTAGCTCATTGGAGCGAGAGGTCGAACTCGCCCCCGAGACAGAAAGGGACAGCAAGCGCCCGGGTACGGACAGCCGCACAAAGCGGAGAGCCAAGAATACCACGGGTCAGCCCAGCAATGAAGCAGAGCGAGAAGCAGCGCCTGCCAATGCAACAGAGAAGGATAGAGAGATCCGCAGCGTGCATGCAGGTCGCTCGACAGATCCCCACAGCTCCACTGCTAAGCCGCTGGTCGGGGAAGGGGCAGACCACGCACGCTAGCGGAGTACAGCACTGGTAAGATTGCAAGCATCACCGAAGAAGACAGAGTGAGCGCAGCACAGCATGGCGGACCCGCGAGGCGCGGAAGGCCGCGAAAGGCAAACGTTGTAAGGCCACTTGAGGCAGGGAGCGACGCAACGGCGGACAGAGCACCGCAAAGGCCTGCTCAGGAAGCGAGGCACGGCGGGGCCCGTAGCCCGCAATATTTCAGCCGCGCGAACGAAGACAGCGCTACAAAGAAGTATAGCGACTGCCGCAATGGCGTAGCCATCCCCTCTATCGATGACCGCCTGAAAATAATAAGAGATTATCATGACACCCCCCTAGGAGGGCATCAGGGTATTAGGCGTACGTTTCATCGGATCCGGACCAAGTACGACTGGGCAGACATAAGAAGGAATTTGGAAGAATACAGATCGTCCTGCGAGTCCTGTCAAAGGAACAAAATCAGGAAAAGGGAACGAGTGCCGATGGTGGCAACAGATACCCCATCACGGTCATTCGAACAAGTTGCGGTCGATATTGTAGGACCACTACCTGAAAGCGCATCTGGGAAAAAATATATACTTACTGTCATGGACGCGCTTACGAAATACAGTGCAACGATATCACTGCCGAACCAGGAGGCTTCGACAGTCGCTAGAGCACTAGTAGAAGAATTAATTTGCCGGCACGGAACGCCGGAAATAATACTGTCAGACCAGGGAACCAACTTCCTCAGCTCGACCTTCAAAGAAATGTGTCGACTGCTGCGAATTAAGAAAATACAAACCACGGCCTACCATCCGGAATCGAATGGCGCCCTGGAAAGGTCGCATCGCACCCTCGCCGAATATCTGAAAAATTTCATAAGCAAGGATCAGGGAAATTTGACCGAGTGGCTGCCGTACGCAATGCTTACGTACAACACCACTCCACATACGGGGACCGGACTGTCTCCCCACGTGTTGGTGTACGGACACGAGGCTGAATTGCCGACCGGCTGAATTGAAACGGGATCCCCGCAGCACCTATGCCTACGATGACTACGTCCACAAGTTACACGAGCGATTACGCGCCGCATGGACTGTAGCACGCGACAACCTGGAAGGCGCGAAAAGATGATCGAACAATGCATACGACCACGGCGCACAGGTGCAGGAGTACCTCGTCAGTGAACGCATACTCCTCCGCGACGAGACGGTGCGCAGGGGGCGGTCATACAAGCTGACGCCGAAGTGGACGGGACCTCACGAAATAGTAGAGAAGAGGCCCCCCGTCAATTACATAGTCCGGAAGGGACATAAAACCCAGGCGGTGCATACAAACCGCCTGAAGCTCTTTATAGAGCACTAAAACGAAATAAAAGCTAAATAAGAGCTGAATAAAGGCGGGGAGGGAGCTCCACAAAGCGCAAGGTAAGGAACTCCAATAAGAGAAACGAGGTAAAATAAAAATTTGTTTAATTAAAAAAGCACGAAGGAAAACAAGTCATACATAGTTCAAAAAGAAAAAAATGGTAATTCAGAAAACCTGTCGGCAGAATGGGCAGGGATGACGACTATCAAGCGCATCCTGCCGGAAGAGGCGCCCTACACCAAGCACATCCTCAGGAACAAACTCGCCGGCGTAGTGGCCGTCGCCCCATAAGGAGTCCACCCGTTGGCGGCTGGCTTCCCGACGGCGACGGACCCCTAGAGCCTGGGCAATGAAGCTCCTCTCCCCATCAGGGCAACGCTGAGCAGAAACGATAGGGAAATACACTTCCTAGAACCAAAATAGTACCCGCTATCAAAAAGGGGAAAAAGAAAAAGGCGGGAACAGCACTTTTCCCGGCCAAAGTAATATGCTTACCCCACTTCTCAGCAGCTAAGGCGTAAGGTGGCCCTCACGGCAGAGTAACACCCCATTAATTCCGTCTTGCATAAAACGATCGATCGTGAAACAGACGAAATAGTCAAGCAGAAGGTTAGAATAAGAATGAGCCAAAGACCCCACGCGCAACGAGATTGGCGAGGCCGCAAGAAAAAGAATTAGCAAAATAAGCATTCTCACGCTTCTCGTTGAAAAACCAAATTCAAGTGGTAAGACATACGCTTAACGAATATCGACCGCTACCGTACTATGTAACGAGGCGCCAACACTCGGACAAGTTGCTCAACGTGATAAGTATTGCCGTCGAGGCATTACTCGTACAGAAGTTAGTGTGGCTGGTAAATAACATAGCTAGTGGTAAGGCCAGAGCAACGTCCCTGCCGCCAAGAACGCTCACAAGACACCTCGTCGACCCACTACCACACCTATCGCAACGAAGGCAACGCGGTAGTGCTCGTGCGGGAGATACCGCTAATCGGGCAGCAATAGTACGAGTGTCGATCAATAAATAGTCGGCCTTGCGATATCTGTTGGTCGAGGAAAGAAATCAATAGCGACGTTTAGTAGTGCCATCCTTCACATGACTGCTATCAAAGTTTCAGCTCACTGCGATGTTTAGTTTGCGTTTGACAGCCATCGAAAGACAAACAACTTTTGTGTTTTTACAAAAATGGAAAAAATTGAGTATCGTGCAGTGATTCGATTTTTGTTTTTGAAAAATAAAACGATCAATGAAATCAAAGTGGAGCTAGACGAAGTTTATATGGACCTTGCACCTTCGTTATCACCATCAAATATTGGACAGCTGAATTTAAAGCGGTCGTACGAGCATTGTTGACGATGAACGTCCAGGTCGTCCAAATGAGGTCGTCATACCAGAAACAATTGAAAAAGTCGACGATATTGTGTTAAATGATCGGAGACTAAAAGTGCATGAGATTGCTGAGGCCACAGGCATATCATATAGCTCAGTGATTTCAATACTGAATGATCAGTTGGGTATGAAAAAGGTATCCGCAAGATGGGTGCCGTGTTTGCTTACTGTCGACCATAAAAGAGAACGTGTAGCTGATTCAAAGGCGTGTTTGGCGATCTATACGCGTGATCCTGTTGAGTTTTTGCATCGTTACGTAACCGTGGACGAAACATGGATCCATCACTATACACCAGAGACAAAGAAACAATCGAAACAATGGACTTCACCGACCGAACGTACTCCGAAGAAGGCGAAAAAGGTGCCATCGGCCGGTAAGGTCATGACCACAGTTTTTTGGGAAGCACGCGGCATAATCTACATCGATTACCTTCCGCCGAAAAAAACGATGAATGGCGAATACTATGCAGCCGTACTGACCCGATTCAACGACGAATTGAAGTAAAAACATCCACATTTGGCGAGGAAAAAAGTGCTCTTCCATCAAGACAGTGAACGCGTTCACACGTGCCCAGTTACCGTGGCCAAAATTCATGAATTTAAATACGAATTGCTTTCGCATCCACCGTATTCTCCAGATTTGGTCCCCTCCGACTACTTTCTGTTTCCAAACCTGAAAAAATGGCTTGGCGGAAAGAGATTTGGTCCCAGAAATGACCTCATCGCCGAAACAGAGACCTATTTTAAGGACCTTCCGAAATCGTATTATTCGGAGGGCATCAAAAAATTGGAAAATCGATGGAATAAGTATATCGAACTAAAAGGAGATTATGTTGAGAAATAAAAAGATTTTTGTCCAACAAAACGCGATTTTCTTTACCAAGCCGACTATTTATTGATCGACCCTTGTCCTGTATACAAAAAGTACAGTATACAAAAATACTTTAAAAATTGCAAGGTACTGAGCAAATCTTGCGACCACTTTCAATGTCTGCCTGACAAACAAACTTCGACATTCCGAATTAAAGTACACTTTTTGCACTCACAATTCAGAACATTCTGACTAGATAACACACATGTCTACTCTCAGTCTATGTCCCCACGACTTGCACAATTTTGTATCACTGTCCGACACTATTTACCGTCTAGAAACTATTACTTTTGCGGAGCGATGTTTCATACGTATTTTCTTCATGAAGAGACAGAGACAGAGACAGAGGGAGAGAGATTTGATTGGATGATTGATTAAATTTGTTTATGCTGTTATACCGGTACCGGTTAATTGGATAACTCGGTAATCGGTATAACATTAAAAAGTTATTATTTTGGGATCGTTTGCCGATTAGGAGATGGATCTCGAGTAATTCGTGTAAACGTGAATTTATGTAAAATGGAAGTATTTATTAAAGGCAATTTATGGCTCTTACGTGGCTCTTACGTTTTTGAAGAAGCGAGAAAACAATAGTCGGTGCATTCTCAGATAAGTTATATTTTTGCAGGTTATCAAACTCAGTGAGATACCTACACATGTGAAGGAGAGAAAGCAGGCGAGTGAGTTTAATAAATTTGAAGGATTTAAGCGAAATCCAATTAAGCATGTGTGACAGTATAAACAATTTGTAGAAATAAGTGAATCGAGAATTAGATTTAAATTAGGCATCATCTCTTAAGTATAAGTAGATAGGCGGATGAGATGCGAGTAGTATGTAAGCGGGTAGTATGCAAGCGAAATAATCAGGAGATAAAGAGAATTATAAGAATAACCAAGACACTGTAGGGAATATAGCGTAAGATAGGTATTCGCGATTCTGTGCGTAGAGACATTCGTATGAGAGATTGTATCAACTTCACTACACCAAAAAGACAAAAGAAAAACGACAACTAACTGCTCTGAGATTTTGTCACAAGAGAACGGTCCACGGAAACAAAAGTCACGAGCGTGGTTCGAACGTGCATGTCCGGTGACAGTCACGCTAGCGACGAGTTGTACTCATAGCAGACGACTCAGTTCAGTGGGCTAAGGAGCTACGCGTAACGAGAGATAAAGAAGATTATAGAACTACCGCATATATCAGCGTATTGGAAATTAATTGTACTGGCAAACGGTGCCAATAAACCGAACACCAACATTTTCCTGATAAACTTGTTATATAAACCCTACTTTTACCCCCTCAGAAGTCTAAATTAATTATTAGATATGGGGGAGCTTCGGCACTGAACGACCTTCAAGAACTTTAATCCTCCTTTTTACGTTTCGGCCCTTTAGTCGGGACCCTCCTCAGAAGTGTTTTATTTACATTCTACAAAGTAATATGAAACGAAACAATAAACAATAAACAATTTCTTATATAAACGATATATGTGTGTTATCCCTATTCTATTATTTAAAATAAATGCTATTTGTATATAATAATTAAATTAAAATAAAACTCTGTTCTTAAGTCAACAATATCGCACGTTCAAACTATTGTAAATATTAATAATTCAAATTATAACCAATTAGACCAGAAAATAATATAATTACCCAGTAATCTAGACGCTGCTTGCTTTCTACAATGCGTTAGAGTGTGCAAAGTTAAGGGTTCAAAGAAGAAAGAACCCTTAACTTTGCACACTCTAACGCATTGTAGAAAGCAAGCAGCGTCTAGATTACTGGGTAATTATATTGTTTTTTTAATTATTGAACGTTATAATTTTAATATGAGGTTTCTTTTCTGGTCTAATTGGTTATAATTTGAATTATTAATATTTACAATAGTTTGAACGTGCGATATCGTTGACTTAAGAACAGAGTTTTATTTTAATTTAATTATTGTATACAAATAGCATTTATTTTAAATAATAGAATAGGGATAACACACATATATCGTTTATATAAGAAATTGTTTATTGTTTATTGTTTAGTTTCAGTTAAGGGTTCTTTCTTCTTTGAACCCTTAACTTTGCACACTCTAACGCATTGTAGAAAGCAAGCAGCGTCTAGATTACTGGGTAATTATATTATTTTTTTAATTATTGAACGTTATAATTTTAATATGAGGTTTCTTTTCTGGTCTAATTGGTTATAATTTGAATTATTAATATTTACAATAGTTTGAACGTGCGATATTGTTGACTTAAGAACAGAGTTTTATTTTAATTTAATTATTATATACAAATAGCATTTATTTTAAATAATAGAATAGGGATAACACACATATATCGTTTATATAACAAATTGTTTATTGTTTATTGTTTAGTTTCATATTACTTTGTAGAATGTAAATAAAACACTTCTGAGGAGGGTCCCGACCAAAGGGCCGAAACGTAAAAAGGAGGATTAAAGTTCTTGAAGGTCGTTCCATATCTATCAACTACACGACCAAAGCACCAAATCAACATCATGAATTAATTATTCCTGTGTTCGAACCCGAATTCTTCCCCTGGGAAAATAAAAAATTAATGTTAACGTAAAAATACCGTTACACTAGGTCAGAGGCAAAGAATGTTCTGTAATAATTGAAGTAGATGAATAAACGCCCGTGATGATAGTGAGATAATAAAAATTGAATGTAGGATGGGAAAAATGCCCTGTATTCAATCATGTTTATGTTAAAAGGTGTTTCAAATGTTTGGGCTCTTATCATATAGCAAAGAATTGTAAAAGAGACGAAACATGTCATAAATGTATAGGAAATCACAAAGCAAGTGACTGTATTGTTGAAAAAAAGCAAGTGTGTAAATTGTATGTTTAAAAACCAAACATTGAACCTACAGATAAATGCTAAACATGACGCACTCGATCGGGAATGCCCAACATACGAAAGAGCGATCGAACAGAAGAAGAGGAGATCAGGATTGCAAGTATAGCAGCCACAGAAGAAAGAGATGATATGGTACACAAATGGACAAAGTCTTATAGCACATAAGGACGAAATAGGACACCAAGTAGTAGTGGATCGAATGAAGTCCGCAATTATAACATTATCGCAGACTCAAGAATATACGGAGACGGAAAATAGGAACACAGGCGGTGCTATTTCACACGTAAGAGACGACATTAAATATGAATTGAAATTGATCAACGATAAACTATATAAAAGAGTGATAATGATTGTGTGTCAATCGGCAAGTGCATCAGATGCTGAATTTATAAGGCACATAGAGGATGTAACCGAGGAACTAACAATAAAAGGCGACTGTTTAATTATAGGAAACTTTAATATAGACGTTAGAGAAGACTCGTTCTACAAAAACAAACTACTAACAGGATTGTTGAACTTGGGGATGAAATAGTATGCTAATGAGCCGATGAGAATAATGCAGGATAGCCGAAAAACTATAGATCTATCAATTGCTAATACAGGGTGTCCGCCGGGAAGGTATACTACTTTGTTTTGCCGCCATTTTGGTAAACGTTAGTCTTGACAGTTCATATTTGGCAGTCGTGAAGTAGACACGTGGCAAATTTATTATGGAAAAATATTCGATAAACCAACGTGTTTTAATCGTTAAAACATTTTATCAAAATCAATCATCGATTACTGTGACGATGAGAAAGTTACGTGAAATTTTTGGGAGAAACAAATGGATATGTGAATAAACAGAATAGTCGGTTCTGGGCAATGGAAAACCCTCAAATTATTCATCAGTCACCTTTACATCCATTAAAAGTGACAGTCTGGTGTGCAATTTGGTCAGGAGGAATCATTGGACTTTACTTCTTTGAAAATCAAAACGGCGTAACGGTAACTGTGAATGGGGAGCGATATCGTGATATGATTGAAAACTTTTTAACGTCACAACTGCATGCTTTGGGCTTGATTAACATGTGGTATCAACAAGACGGTGCCACATCGCATACAGCCAGGATTACGATGGAATTACTGCGAGACCTCTTTCCACAACAAGTTATTTCAAAAAATAGTGATGTTGATTGGCCTCCACGGTCGCCTGATTTGACTGCTCCGGACTTCTTTTTGTGGGGATATCTAAAAAGCAAGGCTTATGCAAACAAACCAGAAACGCTTGAGCAACTCAAACAAAATATTCGTGATGAAATTAATGAAATACCGCGTGAAATGTGTGAGAATGTAATGAAAAATGTGCTCAAAAGGGCTCGTATTTGTGAGGCTAACAGAGGCGGACATTTATCTGATATTGTATTCCATACATAATTGCCGACATTAAATAAAACATTTATCAATATGAGATCCATTCTCTTTCATTTAATCAAAAATTATAAACAAACAAAGGAATATACCTTCCCGGCGGACACCCTGTATAAGCGCCCAAGTGCAGGTGGAACATGAACTAAAAATAACAGACCATGCATGGATCAAAATCAGGTTAGGCACGATCAAAGAGGGGAACAAATACACAGAATATAGAGCAAGTAATTGCAGTAAAATTAATGAGAATGAATTCATAATGGCCATGAGAACTAATACAATTTAAAAAATCAAGATCTAGAATTGAGTCGGAGAAGAAAGATGTTTGTCGATAACATAGTAGGCACGCTAGACATGTTTGCTCCTAAAAAAATAGTTAAGATTCGAAGGGTATAGGGAGGAAAAAAATAGTTTGAAGATGATATAACGGCAGCAATTTGTAAAAGGGATGAAACGTACAGAGAAGCAGTTTACACTGATACTGTAACATAGTTACACGAACCAGCACAGGCGGTTATGCGATGATCATCAAGACGAACATAGGGTTTCGAGCATCGTTCGGTAGTTCGAACAGCTCGAGGAGGCAAAACAGATTCGGAATATGGAAGAAACAGAAAAACACCTGTGCGAAAGGCTCGGTACAAGAGTACCGAGGCTTGCGGGCAGTAGGCCATTACCCTGACATAAAAACAGGAGCCGTTGCCGCTCCGAAATTCCCTCGCTGACCAAAACAGCAGGTCAGCGACCCACCGGCCTTGCCGGGAGGCGAGGGGAAGGCGGTAAGCGCGGCAACGGCGAACCGCAGAAGTAAGGAAATGCGTCGAAATTCGAATTAAGACCGATATGATGACGTAGGGCTAGGCGGAGCGAGGGGAAGGCTATAAAAGGCCGGTGCGGGGAGTGCGGAGCCTCTTGGTTCTTTTGTCCTCTTGGCATGATAGCATAAACAGTGGAGGATAGAAAATTCGATAACGAAAAATTCTAATTACAAGTGAAAATTCAGGAGTTATTTATAAATTACATATTGTAGAGTCAGTGTTTGCACAAGAAAAGTAAAACGAGCGAGTGACAACCAGAGGCCAGCAAGAAAGGAAAAGACTGACGAGTTTTTCCCAAGATATGGACAAATTAGAGGAATATAGTAAGAACTGGATACTGGTAAAGATCTCAATAGAGTTTCAGTGAAACAAAATACTTCCGTAAAATAAATTACATAGAATTAAGCGAATAGTTTTAAGAGAATTAGAGTATAAGTGAATAGAGTAGGATTAATTCAATACGATAAGTGAATAGTTTTAAAAAGAATCGAATTCAGCGAAAAGATTCCGGAAAAGAAATAAATCGGATCTTTAAACCAGCGAGAGAAGTGCGAAACGAGATCACATAAGTAGAAAGGAGACAGAGTGCGAGTGAGACGAGAAAGAAAGCGAAAAGAATTGTACATAGAGTTTCTACACTCTATACAAGTAGTGCGGTGTGTCCGTGTGTGTGAGGCGACAATACCGAGGCGTCGTCCCGTAACCATAGCTCGAGCTCTGAAATACCGGGAAGTTGCGCCCGAATAAGCAGAAATAATCATAACTAAAATCGAGGGAATTCCCTTATTTTCGAGACGGAAAAGATAGAATTAAGAAGCATAGAAGATAGGATGATTGTAACTCGATGGGATAAGTAGCATTAACACCTAGGAAAAATGAGTACGAGTAAATGAGTGAAAGAAGGGTGAGTGCCAAAGAATTGTAAATAGGGTTCATACACCCTATAAAAAGAGAAAATGCGAATTAGCGTAACCAGAAAGTGAGATCGCAGTGCGAAAAATATCGGATGATACCTTGTAACACCGAGCAAGAAAGGAGTGAGTGCGAGTGAAGATAGCGAGCGGTGCGGTATAGATATAGCGGCGAATTGAACATAGGTATAGTGGAACTGCGCCACGAACCATAACAGACTCCCGAGTAATACCGAGAACCCGCGCATCACCAATAAAATAAATAAATTGCGAAAATAATCGGTGCATCCCAAGTGTAAAGGGGGATCCTCGAAAATTTAATGATTGTAATATAAAAAAAAGGAGGTTTGGCGATCATTTATTTGTCACAAATAAAACATCACTGTCCACCACTTTGAAGTCTACGTTAATTAGTTTAGTGTCGAGCCCAAAACCCCACGAAAAATAAAATTCATGTGAACGGGAGAAAAATACCGTTACAATACGAAGGATGATTGGCAGCAATTTAAAATGGAAAGGAATGCTGTAGTTAAGTTGATAAGGAAAAGGAAGAAAGAATATTATAAAAATATGATAGATTGTAATAAGGAAGACCCAATGAAAAGGTGGAAAATTAAAAGAAATAGTTAGAAGAGAACCAATGGGAGCGAGAGAAATAGGGAATACAGATTTTTAAATATTGGATGACACAGTAGGAGACAATATACTCATAGCTGATAAATTCAATGTGCATTATGTATATACAAAGTATAAATAACATAGTAAACTCTAGAACAAAAGATATGCCGGGAAGTCCAAATAGAAAAAGAATTTTAATAGGGAATTGCATCGAAAATGACAGAATTATGGCAAACTGTTAGAGTATCGAAGTAGAGGACTGTTATGCCCCAGATTAATCGTGGGTGGTTATGCCCCAGATTAATCGTCAAATACCATATTTGTTGCAACATTATTCCTCCTTCGCTCGGTCGCGAGCAGCTAACTAAGCCGCTCGCGAATTAGAGCCGCAAAGGAAAAAGAATGTGCTGATGTACGAAGTGACGCAATTCGTACTCAATCATTCGTTAATTCGTAATCAATTTCGCCAAAGGTGCTTGGTAGCCACTTGATCGAAATTAGTCGAAAATCAGATTCGAACACGACAGGTCGCTTCCTCATCAGTAATTAGAAAATTCCGAAATTATACTTTAATCGCTTTATTTGTACGACACTACGTAATTATAATAAATAATGGAAGGTACCCGTTGTTTATAATAAACATCCAATCGACACTTTTGTAGTAAATTCATGTGTTTATCACTCCTACGCAAGATCCATCTCCTTATCGGCGAACGATCCCAAACATTAACTTTTAAAAATATTATACCGGCGACGGTAATACTCCATTATACGTTTCCGGTATAACAGGACCTAGAAAATTTGGTTATAGGACTCCCGAGGAAGAAAGGTACGGAGGAAGGAATATCAAGTGAAGTACTAAAAATGGCATTTTGTGCAATAAAAAAGAAATTTGTTAAAATAATGAATGGATCTCTAAGAGAGATCTTTTTCCTTTTCCTCCAAAGATAGATAAAACCAAAAAAGCAAGTCAGTATATGCCAATTAATATGTTGCCATTGTACGAGAAGGTGTTTGAATGAGTATTGTAAAATGAAATTGAAATATACTTAGAAACTAATAAAGTCATAACGCAGTATCATTCAGGTTTTGGGAAACAATATTCGTGTGAAACGGCGATTCAATCTGTTGTAGACGAATGGAAACTAGACATTAGTGAGGGAAAAATGGTTGGAGTAATCTGCATGGACTTAAAGCGAGCATTTGAGACGTAGAGGTAGGGTATTAAAATGGTTTTGATCGTACTTAAGAAATAGAACACAACAAGTTCGATTCAATGATAAATGATCTAAAATTATTACTATAGAATATGGGGTACCACAAGGGACTATACTGGGTCCCTTGATGTTTATTATATACATAAATGTATGGTAATATATGTAACTGGAGAAAGAAACGCGGAACTGGAGTGAAAAATGAATATGTCATTGAGTATAGTGAGAGAGTGGATGAGCAGAAATAAATTGAGAACGAATGCAGAGAAAACAAAATATATGATTGTAAGAAGCATAAGAAAATAAATGAGAGGAAACATTATACTGAAGTATCTAAAAGGATCGGAATTTGAGGGAGTGAAAGTAATGAAATACTTAGAAATAATTATTGAAGATACGCTACGATTCAAAGACCACTACGAGTACTGTAACGGTAATTTTCTATCGTTAACATTAAATTTATTTTCCCAGGGGAAATTCGAGCTCAATCACAGGTGTAATTAATTTTAGACTTCTGGGTAGGTGAGAATAGGGGTTATTGATGCAAACAATTTAAATCAGAATATCAACGTTCGGTTTCCTGGTACCGATGACCGGTACAATTCATTTAAATTCGTTAATTACTAGGATTATTTTCACAATTCTTTTCCGGTATTACGTCGTTCTTAGTACATCCAGCTCGGAAGTCTGTTATTGTTTTCTGCGTTGGTAGTGAGCTGTACGCTCGACGCGCACACACACAGTTAAATACGTCGCACTCGCTCTTACAGCCGATGTCTCGATCGTACCTATGTATCTCTAACTATCGCTTATTTCACTTCGCCACTATCCTCGTTCAATCGACTCACCTATACCTTGCTTGCCTATCTATCGGTTTAAATACCACGCGCTTTTAGTTCTAATTGCTTAAATGCTATCCGCCTAATTCTATTAATTAATTCTATACACTTAAATCTATGCACTTAACCTATTCACTTAAACCTATCTAAATCTCGATCGGTATCAATCTCCTCGATACTTCACTGATAATTTCTGTATTTATTTAATTCACTCGCCTATCCTTCCGCCTTTCCCTGTGTCTGTTTTTCACGGATCTCCACGAAATAAAGTCTTTTGATAATTTACCGGTTTATACTTCCGACAAAAACCACGTATCTTGATAGAATATTCTAGGTAAAAGTTACAAACTTATAACGCCTTTCATAATGCACGTATTTCAATAATAGAGCCTCGGGCTAAGAGAGCTTTTTCCTCCACGCAGGCCCTTTTATAGCTCTCTCCGCTGCCTCATTCCCCTCTTCATCATTTTCAATTGCAATTTTTAAACGTAACGAGTCTTAATAATTTTGCGGCTTGCCGTTATCGCCTTACCTACCCGTCTTTCCCTCCGAACGAGGCCAGCTGGTCTCTTACCTGCTGTTTACGGCAGCGAGAGAATTCCTGACCTGTGACGTAGCTAGTTTTTCTTAAATTCCGGGTTCGGTGGCCTAGTGCCCGCAATGCTCGGTGCTTCCGAAATAATAAAGTAGGCTAGCGGGTGTAACTATGTTAGATTATCCCTCGAGATCTTTGAGAGAGTTGCGTTCGCAACTCGGCAAAGATTTCTTACATTGTATTTCATATTTACTTTTTTTTTTTTTTTTTTTAAAGTAAACGTAGATTTTCTTATGTTGCCACACCCCATCACTCAATTTCGCGATTATTTTATTTCTGACTGCTAAGGTTCGCTGTTCAGTGTTTATCGAATTTATTAACGTCAACATCCCACCGATTCCGATTAGTTCTGGCCTTTCCAATTTTGGCACAACCAGCACCTGCTATCCCCCTGTTGATCCATATGTTTCGGCACCCACCATAATTTGCTTTTTTACCCGTCCTGGC
Organism: Cylloceria caligata; assembly: GCA_963942595.1. Taxonomy (NCBI): domain Eukaryota; kingdom Metazoa; phylum Arthropoda; class Insecta; order Hymenoptera; family Ichneumonidae; genus Cylloceria; species Cylloceria caligata. Next base: position 62,639,418 of record OZ012705.1, read on the forward strand.
TCCCCAGCAAACGCTCCGACCACCTGTCTCGAAGTTACTGGTAGCATTGGGCAACTTTTCAATATTTCATCATTTTTCCGGAAAAACTCCCCCGACACACACGATACCTCGCTTCCGCTATCGATGAGACGTACTTCCGATATTCCAGCAATCCTCAGCCTTAGCTCCGGACACCTCGGATGTTCTTCATCATACCATTTACTTGGTATTTTTGTTACCTCTTCGTATAGATATTCCCATGGATTTTCCATCAGCATTACACATGTCATTCTCCTCTCTTCGCCTCCATCCACACTCCTCGGTGCTGGCCCTCTGCTATCTGGTACTATCTGAACTCTAGCAACGATTTCAGGACATATATTTTATTTATTATCATACGTGCCTTTATCGTGTTCCTGAACTCGGTTTTCTGCTGATTCAGCCTGCCCTCGCCGTTCGGTGTTCTCCTCTTGATCCTCTCCCACTGCCTGTTCTCTGCTTCTGTTTTTTCCACCTTTCTTCGCTGGTTCCTCACTTTCTGCTTTGCTGTCTTCGTTGCATTCGTTCGTTGTCTCGTGCTTTTTCTTTGTCCATGTTTTATCATTGCGCTCCGCTCCTTTTCGTTATTATTTATTTTTCGTTTTTCTTCGGGCGCAACGACTAAGCGTTTCTGGAGCTCGTGTTTCCCGGTCTCGAGCATCGTGGTTCCTGCTCCCTCGGAATCCTGTGTTCCACAAATGGACCTTGTACAGCACGATTTAGAATGTTTCTCTGGTTGCTCGGTTGTTGCTCCTGTCTCCGTAACTCAGGTCCTGCAGGTCTATTATTGTCCGGCACCTGAAATTGTCCGGTCCTATTTTCCTGCCATGATGGCCTTGGTTGCACCGATCTCTACTACTACTACTACTACTACTACTACTACTACTACTACTACTACTAGAACCAAAAGACGCACACTAAACGGAGTTTCAAGACTCGGCGTCGCCATCACCGGCCAACGCACCACCTGCTCATACGCCGGGCGTCGCCCGTGGGTTACCAACTGATGCGCGAGTATTCCTCAGCCAGCCCGTGGCCCAATACACGATCTCTCGGGATATGGCCATCGGGCTTGAAGACGGCAAGCTCGGTGAGCTTCAGGAGCTCCTGGTGGAAACCACCAGGCTGATAAAAGTGAAGCGAGCTGTCCCCACTGAAGTTACTAACAACGTGAAGGAGGCCCTCGCTCTGATCGCAGAGGCCCTGACCCACTGCAAATCCTGGAAGAACGAGCAACGGAAGCTCACCCTCGCTGAGGCCAGGGAGTGCGAGGCGCTGCGACGAGTTGCGACACCATGCACGCCGAGGAACAAACGCCCGGCAGCCAGTCCGCCCCTCGGTCCGGAGGAAGACGCCCGCAAAGGCAATAAGGGAGGTTTCACTCTGCTCAACAGGAAAAAGAAGAAGCGCATCGGGTCACCAGCCGAGGTGGCAGTCGCTCAGCAGTCAACGCCGGGGCTAACAAGCTTACAAGCCCCGGCCCCGCGCACCGGAAAGCAAAAAGAAAAAAGGCAACAGCCCCGGGTGCCCGCGCTGATGCTGTACTGATAAAGCCCGGGGAAGGAAAGTCCTACGCGGACCTACTCAGGGACATCAAGGTCAAGGTAAACCCGGAGCAGCATCAGACGACCATCCGTTCCATCCGTGAGACCAGCGACGGAGACATCCTGCTGGAGATGGATCGCAAATCGGAAAATTGCTTATCTTTCACTGACGCGATAAAGGCGGCGGTCGGGGAGCGAGGTGCGGTCAAGAGCCTATTTCCGACTCACACGATAGAGATCCGGGATATCGACTCCTCCACGGAGGAGGCAGACATACACGACGCCCTAGTGCGAGAACTTGGTGACACGGCGGATATCAAAAGGATCGGGCTCTCGAAGAACGCCTTTTGAGGGCAGCGCACGGCGTTCATCGACCTGGACGGGAAAAGTGCTCAAAAAATGCTTGCGTGGGGCCGCATAAAGATCGGGTGGGTCATCTGCCGAACCAGGCGGCATGAGTCTATTCAGAGGTGCTACAGATGCCTCGGATATGGACACCTTCAACAGATACACTGGCCCTGACCGCAGCAAGATATGCTATAAGTGCGGCGAAGCTGACCACAAAGCAGCGGCATGCAGCCGACAACCACGCTGCATACTCTGCGCGGCAGCCGAGGGCCAAGGGCTTGACAGCGACCACGCGCCCGGAGCGGGACGGTGCGCAACATATCGAAGCGCGCTGAAAGGAGCATCTACCAGCCAGAGATGACGACCTTCCTGCAATGTAACCTTGGTCGGGGGTGGACCACACAGGCGTTGCTGCACCAGTTCATCACCGAAAACCCCATTGACATCTGCATCGTATCAGAACAGTACTCGAACTTGCCGAAGGCATCCTGGCTCTCTGATACGTCGAACACGGAAGCGATTCGGGTAGTTAGCCCAACCCTGCACTCTCTGAGCAGCGGACGCAGCGATGGTTTTATCTGGGCAAAGTTTCGACACTTCACCCTGATAAGCTGCTACCTCTCGCCAAACCAAGGCATCTCGGTATTCAGACGCCAGCTCGCCGATCTCGAGGACACCATTCGACACTTTGATGGCGTAGTCATCGTAGCTGGTGACTTCAATGCCAAGTCAACAGAGTGGGGAATGGAGTGGAGCGACACCAGAGGGAACGAGCTGGCAGATATAGCTGGGCAGCTCGACCTGACCACGCTCATCGAGGGAAACGTCTCGACCTTCCGAAGACCGGGCTGTCAAGATTCGATCCTCGACATCACCTTTACCTCACCGAACACCGCTGCGGCCGTATGGGACTGGAGGGTCCTGGAGGATTATAACTCCAGCGACCACCAATACATTAAATTCTCGACCGGCAATGTGCCGACCAACGGTGCAAGACAGGAGGACGTGCGGAGACGAGGGAACGATAGGAAGTTGAACGGGATAAAACATCAACTCCCTAAAGAACCAGGCCCGACAACACGCCAACGAACCAGGCGATACGAGACAAGACGTGGAGAATCTTGTGGAAAAAACGATAGCAGCCATTTCAGCCGCCTGCGACGCTTCCATGCCAACCAGGAGCACCTGCGTGAAAAGGCGCCCAAACTACTGGTGGAACGACAAGATCAGTGAGCTACGGAAAAAGTGCCTGGCGCTTCGGCGCAAGTCCGTCAGGGATAACCGCAGGCGACAAGCTGGCCAACCAGACACTTTCTTCGTCGAACTCGATAGCGCCAAGAAAGCCCTAAAACGGGCAATCAAAAAGAGCAAAAACCAGTGCTGGAGAAACCTATGCGCCGAGCTGGACGAGGACCCTTGGGGCAAGGCTTACCAGATCGCGGTCAAAGGGCTGGGCAAACAAAGCCGTATACCTCCTGTGGAGCCAGCTACCATAGAAAGGATCATCGGCGATCTCTTCCCCCAGCATCCACGGAGAGCACCAAGAGGAGACTCGACGACCGCGCGAGGTCCGCCCTTCACAACGGCGGAGCTTCAAGACGCCGCCAAGTCCTTGAAACCTGGCAGAGCCCCTGGCCCGGATGGCAGCCCGGTCAACGCTATCAAGTGTATATCCAGGCAGTACCCCGAGGTACTTCTTACTATGTACAATGCCTGCCTTGCCACAGGCACATTTAGCCGCCGATGGGAGCGTCAACGACTGGTTCTTCTAGACAAAGGGAAGGGCCAACCAGTGACGTCTTCCTCGTATAGGCCACTCTGCCTGCTGGACGTCGCAGGCAAGCTACTAGAAAAGATGATTAAGGGCCGCTTAACTGAAGCAATAGACAGGGCTGGGGGCCTATCGAATAACCAGCACGGCTTTTGCAAGAAGAAATCGACAATCACCGCGATCAACCAGGCTATCACTATCGTGAAGAGAGCCTGGTCTGGCAGCTACCAAACTCGTAAAGCGTGCATCCTACTCATCTTCGACGTGCAGAACGCGTTTAACTCCGTGGGCTGGGAGAACAAACTGGACGCGCTGAAGACTGACTTCAGCGATGACCAGTATGTACTCGACATCGTGGACGACTATTTCCGAGATCGCCAACTCGAGTACGACACGACGGAGGGCGCCCGAACGGTGGAGGTCACTGCCGGCGTTCCACAGGGCGCAGTCCTGGGCCCTGAGTTTTGGAATGTACGTTACGACGACCTCCTAGCCACCAACTTTATGCGTGAAACACACCTAGTCGGATACGCTTATGACATCGCCGGGATAGTCATCGCTGATAGCACCGAGGACGCGCAGCGGAAAATTGGTTACCTCGTCAGTCGAATAGGCGCCTGGCTGGGCAGCCATGGACTCAAGCTGGCAGCCAACAAGACGGAGATGGTGGTCCTCACGAGACAGCGTTGGTTTGAGAAACCCTTTTCTTGAGATTTTTTGGAATATTTTAAAGTAAAGTCTACCGCGAAATTTGCCTCATGTCGGAATCTAGTGGCGCCCGACAAAAGCGTAGGGGCAACTCGCTAGATACGACATTGTCTGGCAAAGCGGTAGACTCTACGGCCGGATTAACTGCAGCTGCAAATCCCCTCTGACAGACAGGAGGCCATTGCAGGCCGACTGAGAGCCGAGTTCGGCGTAAATCCACTTAGGGGCGCGTCGTTTGGGGACCACGACAGTGACGAAAGCGACGACATCTTCAATATGGCCATCGGTGAAAGAACTCCCGAACGCCTCACCGAGAAAATGATCGAGCGGGAAATCGAAAACATGCAAACAATAGATCGCGTACGTTTCCCGGCAGCTACCGGTACGGCAGCCCGGTCGGTACCAGCACGAGTATGAGATCGGTTAGAGGCGAACTCTGGAAGACAGAAACACCGTCGGCAAGACGAAACTTGGCCGATACGTTAAACGAGGTAGGTGCAGATGAATATGAACTCATCCACTCCTTAAGAGAATAAATTGCTGAGCTTCAGCAACGGTTAGGAGGAGCAGGGATGGAGGACAATCCGCCCCTCTCGCAACCCCGGAGAGGGGGAGACGCGCGTTCGCGGGTACGCGGTTCGAGGAGACGCGGACGCCTTCAAACATGCTCAACCTCAGCCTAGAGATTAAAACGGTAAAAACATTTGACGGCAAAGACCCAAAGGCATTATCGCTCTTTTTAAAGTCTTGCGAGACGAATTTTCGCATAGCCGAGGAGGAGCATGACACCCTCCTGGAATTAATAGTCATGAGTAAATTAGAAGGTACGGCAGCAAGACAACTGCAGCACAAAACTATCAGTACCATGGCGCAACTCAGGAGAGAGTTGGAAGCGTTGTACGGACAACGGAAGTCCCTGGCCGCGTTGTAGATGGAGTTCAGCTCCCTCCGGCAGGGACAGAATGAGGAGATCACCGCCTACGCGGCGAGAATGGAGAGAATTACGGTAGACATCACCGAAATACTCTGTGAACCATTGAGAACCGAGGATCAGAAGATTACCGTCAAGAGTGTCACCCGTCGAAGCGCCTAGGCTAACTTCGAAAACGGCCTGCACGATCAGGTGCAAGTGTTGGTACGTGCGAGAAACTACCAAACGCTGCATGACTCTGTGGCGGGGGCCATAGAGATCACCAACATGGTGCAGCCAAAGGGAGAGGTAGGTGGAGTACTACGCTACTCCAGAAGGTCCCAAGGCACACCGTTCCGGCAGGGAGGGAATTGCTTCACCTGCGGGAGGCCAGGGCACGTGGCTCGAGACGTCCAACGGACTCAGGGGGCAACAATGAAAAGTCCACGGTGACTGCGGGTATAAGTCGATTAAACACCGATGCCAGCCCGCTGGGTATGGTGAGATTAAACACACTCACGGCCCAGCAGAGACTCGCGCGCAGGAAGAGGAAAACAACGCAGCAGTTATTGCAAGTAACGCTGCCGGCGTCCAGCGCTACGATACGCTACGGCCAGCGACTTTGATATCTCTGCACCATTGGCCATGGCCGAGGTACTCACCCTCAAGGCGGACACCGGGGCACAGTGCAGCATCATCAAGGAAGGCTGTCTCAAACGCGAGATCATGGCGAAAGACTGCACCGTAGAGCTGCAGGGGGTGGTGGGTGAAAAAGTCACCCCCCTCGGGATAACTAAAATTGTGCTCGAGACACCGGTTTTAAATGTAGAGCATTGGTTCTACATCGTTCCGAACAACGTGTCGTTGAAAGTCAACGGACTACTTAGCATGGACTTTATCAAGCAGCATAAAGCGGACATCCTGCATGTCGAGATGCTTAAGTTGTGAGGTCACTGCATGCCGCTACGGGACGGCGCGACGAGAATATATTTGTCACCACGCAGTAGAACTGCCGTCACATGCAAATATTGTGTCTGGGAAAAAGTTCGTGGCGTTTTTTTAGTTAAATTCAACTGGTTTTCTTATAGTGTGAAAATGAATTTAGTTAAACTAAATGTGCTCTATTATTATCGACAATGTTTCGCCATTTTTCGGTTTTGAAAAACTAAATCAAGTGGTTTTCACAGGCTTCTTTCGAAAGCAGCTTAATTCCTTTGACAGAGTTCTGCAGAGATCGGAATAAGTGATAGTCAGAGGGTGCTATGTCTAGACTATACGGTGGATGCATCAAAACTTCCCAACCAAGCTCTCGCAATTTTCGACGGGTCATCAAAGAAGTGTGTGGTCGGGCGTTGTCATGATGGAAGACAACACCTTTCCTATTAATCAATTCGGGCCGTTTTCTTTCAATTGCTTGGCGTAATCTCTCTAGTTGGCCACAGTAGAGTTGAGAATCAGTCGTCTGACGAACTGGAAGTAGCTCATGGTGGACGATTCCCTTTCAATCCCACCACACACACAGCATCACCTTTTTCGCTGTCAATCCTGGCTTCGCGAATGCTTGTGACGGCACACCATCCCTTGTCCAGGATCTTTGACGCTTCCGATTGTCGTACGTGATCCATTTTTCATCATCGGTTATGACACGTTTCAGAAATGGCCCGATTGCATTGTGTTGAAGCAGCACATAGCAGATGTTAATTCGGTCTATCATGTTTTTCGCGCTCAACTTATGAGGAACCCATACATCGAGTTTCTTTTTGTTGCCAGCTTTGTGTAAATAGTTCCAAACAGTTTTGTGGTCAATGTCTAGCTCTATACCAATATCGACACTGCTGATATGCTTATCTTGCTGGACTTTTTCAGGAATTTCATGAGCTGTTTCAGTGATTGAACGACCAGAGCGCGACTCATCTTTCACATAAAAATTACCAGAACGAAAGCGACCGAAGCATTTCCGCGCAGCAGATTTTGATAAAGTACCTTCACAGCACACAGCACACATTTTTTCACAAGCCTGCGCAGCGTTCTTCCCTTTGTCGTAATAAAATTGCAAAATATATCAGGAGTACAAATTGAAAATGCGGGATTTTTTTCTATTTTTGAACGTTTATTCTGAAAAAATGGTAACAAATGAATTATTCAAAGTATTGTCCATCGCTAGCCACAACTTTTTCCCATCTTTCTGGCAATTTACGGATACCGTCGCGAAAAAATTCGGCCGGCTTGGCTGCTATCCAGTCATCGACCCATTTTTGGGCTTCTTCGTAAGAATGGAAGCGCTGGTCAGCTAGGCCATGTGTCATCGATCGGAAAAGGTGGTAATCGGAAGGAGCAATATCTGGGCTATACGGCGGGTGGGGTAAGACTTCCCATTTCAGCGTTTGTAGGTATGTTTTGACCGGCGCTGCAACATGTGGCCGAGCGTTGTCATGTTGCAAAATTACTTTGTCGTGTCTTTGCTCGTATTGTGGCCGTTTTTCTTTGAGTGCGCGGCTCAAACGCATCAATTGAGTTCGGTATAGTGCTCCTGTGATGGTTTCGTTCGATTTCAATAGCTCATAATACACCACACCCAGCTGGTCCCACCAAATACAGAGCATGAGCTTGGCGCCGTGAATATTTGGTTTGGCCGTCGATGATGATGCATGGCCGGGGTAACCATATGATTTTTTGCGCTTCGGGTTATCGTAATGGATCCACTTTTCATCACCAGTGACAATGCGATGCAAAAAACCCTTCCGTTTTTGCCGTTCGAGCAGCAGTTCGCATGCAAAAAAACGGCGCTCGACGTCTCTCGGCTTCAGCTCATACGGCACCCAATGTCCTTGCTTTTGGATCATTCCGAGGGCTTTTATACGATGGGAAATGGCTTGTTGTGTCACTCCCAATGAATCTGCGAGCTCTTGTTGAGTTTGACACGAGTCTTCATTGAGTATTGCCTCCAATTCAGCATTCTCAAACTTTTTCACTTGGCCCGGCCGCTCTTTGTCCTCAACGTCAAAATCACCACTTCTAAACCGCACAAACCATCTCTCGCACGTTGAAACCGATGGAACATGACTCGGATAAGCCTCGGAGACCAATCGATGTGCTTCAGCAGCACTTTTCTTCAAATTAAAGAAGTAAATTAAAACTTCCCGCAAATGCTGTTTTGTTGGCACGAAACTCGACATATTGAGAGCTCAAAAAAACTATGAATTTGACACTGCGACAAATTGACACATACTGAAAATTAAAGCTATAAGACGTAGCTTTGACATGAACATAGTCACAGTACTGCCTGATGCGTATAGCGTTAGTAACGCCATCTGTTATCAAACCCGCATTTTCAATTTGTACCCCTGATAGCATAATTTTTTATTACTTTTCTCCATTTTCAAACGCAAACAACTTTCCAACCACTGCACCAATTTCGATGTATGTATACTCAAAGTAACGCTAGAAGTGTCACCTTTCCAACAAGCGTTTAGTGGTGTCGCTGCGATCTGCGTTTCCTGACTTATTTGCAATTGATGCCATGTATCGGGAAAAACGCCACGAACTTTTTCCCAGACCCAATACAAAGCAGACCAAATACCTGCTCACAAAGATAAAGCTTCCTTCCGGAAGAAGGTCTAACATGGATGCCGCCAAGGAGAATTAATTTGTCGGACTACCTATAAGGAGTGGAATCAGCCGAGGCAAAGTAGCGAGATCCCGTGTCACACCGTCAAAAACAAATAAAGTGAGTTTAAAAGTTTCTAAACAGCCGACAAGTCAAGACACTGCGCGTAAACTCAGAGAGCACGGGGAGGAGGGCCAAACGTTTCGAGAAGCAACAACGGCAGTCCGACTCGGTGCCTCCCAGGAGTAAAAAGCAAGCAGCTCAAGCAGAAATAATGTGCGAATACAAGGGTGTATTCTATCTACGAGGGAACAAGCGACAGCGCACATACGAGGTACAGCATCGCGCACCCTTTAAGGTCGGATCGAAAGACCTAGGGTCGCAACCCTTGCCTGGGAAGAACGTGAAATCGGGGCATGGGTTCGGTAAAATGCATACTAATGCAGACGCTCTGAGTAGCATATTCTGCGACTACACGAGCCCAAGTAGGACAGGAAAGAAAGTCCCACAAGAAAGAGAAAGATAGCGCAATCGGATAAACGAACAGCCGCACAAAGCGGAGAGTCGCACCCACGATAACTCGCCGAAGCGAAAGGCTAAAGTCGCCGACGAGAAAGAGAAGTGGAGAGGCCGACAGACGAAATGCTAGCGGAAGGCATCGTCCAGCCCAGCAGGAGTCAATGGAACGCGCCGCTGTTGGTTGTGGCTAAGAAACCCGATGCCGACGGAATGAGGAATATGCGCGTAGTGGTGGACTTTTGGAAGTTTAACGAAGCCACCTTCGGAGACTCGTGCCCACTGCCCAATATAACCGAAATATTGGACCTGTTAAGACGAGCCCGATATTACACGAAACTGGACCTCGCATCTAAATTTCACCAAATTCCGATGATGCAGGAAGACATGGAAAAACGGCATTTTCCACTCCGCAGGGTCATATTGCGTATAACCGCATGCCATTCGGACTCAAGAACGCGCCACCGACTTTCCAGTGGCTAATGAACTTCGCGTTAGCAGGACTACAGGACGTCAAATGCTATGTGTACCTCGACGACATAGTAACACACGGAAAAAGAGCTACTCACGATACTTTGGGATACTCTTGCTCAATTCCGACCATATATTTACTATACTCATGTCACAGTAGTGGCAGACCACCAACCGCTCACCTGGCTGGTCGGGGTGAAGGACCTAGGTTCTAGTCTGATCCGTTGGAAAATAAAATGGGCGGAACATGAGTTCAATGTCGAATACAAGGCAGGTAAGCGCAACATGAATGCTAACGCGCTAGGTCGAATATTCATTACTACGAGGGCCCAAGAGAGAGCCAAGAACGGAGCCTGTGGATCTGAGGAGGATAGCACGAAGGGGCAACTCGGCACAGCGAACGACCGCACAAAGAAGAGAGCCGAAGATACCCCTTACAGCCGTAGTAGCTCGTCGGGGCGAGAGGTGGAGCTCGCCTACGAAAAGGAAAAAGGCAGCATGCGCCAGGGTATGGACAGCCGCACAAAGCGGAAAGCCGAGAATACCGCGAGCCAGCACAGCAACGAGACATAGTGAGAGGCAGCGCCTGCCAATGCTTCAGAAAAGGATAGAGATCCGCCGCGTCCATGCAGGTCGCTCTACTAATCCCCACAGCCCCACCGCGAAGTCGTGCGGTCGGAGAAGGGGCAGACCATGCACGCGAGCAGCGCAAGGCGCAAGTAAGACCGCGAACATCACTGAAAAGGACAGAGTGAGCGCAGCGCAGCATGGCTGACGCCCGAGGAGCGGAAGAGCACCGCACAGGCCTGCTGAGGAAGCGAGGCACGGCGGGGGCCGTGGCCCGCAATCCTCGAGCAGCGCGAACGAGGACAGCGCTACAAAAGAGTTTAGCGACTGCCGAAGTCGCGTAGCCAACCCCTCTGCCGACGACCACCAGAAAATAATAAAGGAATACCACGACATCCCCATCGGATGGCACCAGGGTATACCATACGGTGTACACTACATCGGATCTGGACCAAATACGACTGGCCCGGCACAAGAAGGGATCTGGAGGAATATATTTCGTCATGCGAGTCTTGCCAAAAGAACAAAATCCGAGAAAGGATCGAGTATCGATGGTGGTAACGGACATCTCATCGCGGGCATTCGAAAAAGTAGCGGTCGACATCGTAGGACCGCTACCAGAATGTGTATCTGGGAAAAAAACATACTCACCTACCAGGTCGCGCTTACGAAATACAGTGCGGCGATACCATTGCTGAACAAAGAGGCTTCGACAGTCGTTAGCGCACTAGTTCAGGAATTGATTTGTCGGCACGGGACGCCGGAAGCCATATTGTCGGATCAGGGTACCAACTTCCTCAGCTTGACTTTCAAGGAGATGTGTCGACTACTGAGAATTAAAAAGATACAAACGACGGCCTACCATCCGGAATCGAACGGCGCACTAGAAGGATCGCATTGGACCTTTGCTGAGTACCTAAAAAATTTCATAGACGAGGATCAAGGAAATTGGGACGAGTGGCTGCCATATGCGATGTTTACCTACAACACCACTCCACATACGGGGACCAGACTGTCTCCCTACATGCTGGTGTATAGATGCAAGGTTGAATTGCCGACCGCCGTAAAACAGGAGCCCCGCAGCAGCTATGCCTATGACGACTACGTCTACGAGCTACGCGAGCGATTACGCGCCGCATGGACAGTAGCACGAAACAACCTGGACGGCGCGAAAAGAAGGTCGAAGAATGCGTACGACCTCGGCGCACAGGCGCAGGAGTACCGCGTCGGTGAACGCGAACGAGAAGGTGCGCAGGGGAAGGTCGGCCAAGCTGACCCCGAAGTGGACGAGACCTCACGAAATAATAGAGAAGAAGCCCCCCGTCAACTACGTAGCCCGGAAGAGACGGAAAACTCAGGCGGTGCACGCGAACCGCCTGAAGCTCTTTATCGAACACTAATAGCTCAGGATTTAAGGAATTCCAATACTTTTAGCTAGTAAAAACTAAATATTAGCTAGAAAATAAATGTGGAAAGGAGCCCCCCGGGACGCAGGGTAGGGAGCTCCAATAAAATAGAAGAGGTCTTGGGAGACCTATATTTATCAACAGAAAATAGAGGGTCATTCCGAGATGACAATACATGATAAATATATTTACATATGGAAAAAATATATTGAACGAAACAATTGAAAAAAAAATGCACTTTAATTACGCAATCCAGAAGGGTCGGAATACTGCGACCATCCTTGAAAACCACCTCGAAAAATGTATAGAATATCAATGCTGACGCAGGATAGTGTTCAGCGTAGAGTGTAAAAAGAATATATCGAGTAAATTGAAGAAATGAAGCCTCTCTGAGCATACTTAATTTTGGACATTAATAATTTCCATAATAATAGAAATAAGTCAATGTGCACACTCTATTCGGTTGATATACACATATTAATGGGTAATTCGATTTCCGCAAATGACAGTGAAATATGCCAAAATATTTCCATATTTCAAGACAATATTAATATTTATGAAAAAAATATTACATTGCACCGGTTAAGCCTCAGAATGAGGAAGAAGGTACGCGTGAACAATCTAGTTCCAAAGCTAAATAGAGCACAGCTAAGCGTCAGTTATGCGACTGGCTGATCTAAAGACCTACAGCGAAGGTGACGCAATTATACTCGTACTCGATATACCGCTGATCGGGCAGCAGCAGTATAGTATAAAATAGTATACCCTATACACACGCGAGCAAGCAACGGTGGGTACTACTACTTGGACACGACTGGGAGTCACGTAGTCATTGACACCGACAATCGTAAATGCCTGAGGATGACAACCGATGAATTAAAAAATTGCAAGGTACTGAGCAAATCTTACACTTGCCCACCGATACACCCTACAATGTCGGTTACAAACGACGCACCTTGCGAAGTCCTAAAATACCCCAAAATGGACACAAATAACCGAAATATTGGCTTTGGTACGTGTATGTATAGTAATCGTCCCAGATTTTGGCGTGAAAAAAAACAGGGTGAACGTCTCAAGTCATCCGGAACGATTACCTTCCCCTGTACGATTTAAAATTGAGGAAAATAGAGGCTCAGGTACCTCCGACACGGACCGAGGAGGAAGTTTCACTATCAAGCTTGCTGCGAGATCCGGAAGGGCTGCAAAAGCTCGGAGATCGAGCAGAAAAGATTTAGGAAACCCTCGACGCCACCGGAGGCGGGATACCCCATACCCACAACGAGCCTCTACTCGCTGAGTGCAATAGCAATAATAGCCTTGGTCGGCTTCCTTCTGTTTAAATGTGACAGGTACAAACGGAACCGGACACCGACAAGGACAACCGAGGCAACGACCCCGGAAGGAGCCGTGGTGAATATCAACCTCGAGCCACTCGGACGACAACTACGATCCGAGTGGGCCACGACCTGGGAAACTCGCCCCCTCAACCGTGTGCGATTGCCAGATCGACAATGAACAAAAAATAGCAAAAAATTGTCCAAACCATGATAAAAACTGTATTGTCTGCTATATTGTTCTCTATATAAAATATCAAATTGTAAGAGAAAATACGGGAAACTAACCAAAGAAAAAATGTTTTATATAAGAAAAAAAAGTCCTTTAAGAGGGGAGAGATGATGTGCCGCGACTTAATTAATTGTACATTATTTCGCCATTGTTCCTTCTTCGCGTGAGGCCACTGACCGAAGTAGAAAAAAATGTGCAAACGTAAGTAACGAGCTGCGAGCAATGACCGCTACGAGCTCGAGCTATGACTTACTGGAATTTGCAAGCGATGTTTATTGTGAAATTCATTGCGACATTCGATTTCGGTCAAAGGAGTGAATAACTGTTTTGCCGAAATCAGTCTAAAGTTTAACATCAACCTGAACGGTTGATCACGGGTCGGACTCGCCCGAACTATCCGATTCTATTAGTGGATTCGATTCTATTAGTGGAACGAGAGAGGTGGGTTCCTCGTAACGAGTTCCAAACAACGAAATTATTGTACATTCTCTTATTGACTTTTGAATAGACAACAGAAAGTTGCAGTTGTCTATAATAAATACTACGATTTTACTTAAATTCACGTTCGCACCGCAGTCAGTGCTGCGGAGCGTACAACGCAGTGAGATGTATGAGTACGTAGACTAATTTACTGCCTGTCAGCAAATACTCAATGTGATGGTGACATAGAATTTGCAGAAAGCGAGTACTAGTATACAAATTTGACAACTGAGTGAAATTCTACTGACAGGCTATAATGCAGTCTACGCTGCAGAGCACTGAAGTGTGAGCTTGAGGATGCACAAATGATTTGACTGAATTCACAACACTCTCCCAGCAAGTTTAATTGGGGGAAAGTGCAGTGAATTGGTAAAACACACCCAATTATATTATCAGGGGTACAAATTGAAAATGCGGGTTTGATAACAGATGGCGTTACTAACGCTATACGCATCAGGCAGTACTGTGACTATGTTCATGTCAAAGCTACGTCTTATAGCTTCAATTTTCAGTATGTGTCAATTTGTCGCAGTGTCAAATTCATAGTTTTTTTGAGCTCTCAATATGTCGAGTTTCGTGCCAACAAAACAGCATTTGCGGGAAGTTTTAATTTACTTCTTTAATTTGAAGAAAAGTGCTGCTGAAGCACATCGATTGGTCTCCGAGGCTTATCCGAGTCATGTTCCATCGGTTTCAACGTGCGAGAGATGGTTTGTGCGGTTTAGAAGTGGTGATTTTGACGTTGAGGACAAAGAGCGGCCGGGCCAAGTGAAAAAGTTTGAGAATGCTGAATTGGAGGCAATACTCAATGAAGACTCGTGTCAAACTCAACAAGAGCTCGCAGATTCATTGGGAGTGACACAGCAAGCCATTTCCCATCGTATAAAAGCCCTCGGAATGATCCAAAAGCAAGGACATTGGGTGCCGTATGAGCTGAAGCCGAGAGACGTCGAGCGCCGTTTTTTTGCATGCGAACTGCTGCTCGAACGGCAAAAACGGAAGGGTTTTTTGCATCGCATTGTCACTGGTGATGAAAAGTGGATCCATTACGATAACCCGAAGCGCAAAAAATCATATGGTTACCCCGGCCATGCATCATCATCGACGGCCAAACCAAATATTCACGGCGCCAAGCTCATGCTCTGTATTTGGTGGGACCAGCTGGGTGTGGTGTATTATGAGCTATTGAAATCGAACGAAACCATCACAGGAGCACTATACCGAACTCAATTGATGCGTTTGAGCCGCGCACTCAAAGAAAAACGGCCACAATACGAGCAAAGACACGACAAAGTAATTTTGCAACATGACAACGCTCGGCCACATGTTGCAGCGCCGGTCAAAACATACCTACAAACGCTGAAATGGGAAGTCTTACCCCACCCGCCGTATAGCCCAGATATTGCTCCTTCCGATTACCACCTTTTCCGATCGATGACACATGGCCTAGCTGACCAGCGCTTCCATTCTTACGAAGAAGCCCAAAAATGGGTCGATGACTGGATAGCAGCCAAGCCGGCCGAATTTTTTCGCGACGGTATCCGTAAATTGCCAGAAAGATGGGAAAAAGTTGTGGCTAGCGATGGACAATACTTTGAATAATTCATTTGTTACCATTTTTTCAGAATAAACGTTCAAAAATAGAAAAAAATCCCGCATTTTCAATTTGTACTCCTGATAATAGAGCATGCTAATAATTGAGTGAAAACGTGGTGCAGCCCGCGCTGCAGAGCACGCCACAGTGTGAGACCTTTATGAGGATGTACCGATGTGTAGTTCACTCCTCACCGTCATTGAATTATGTTAAATTGTAACGGTGTACTCTTACCTGAGTTTTGAGTCCTGTTGAGAGTGATGAGAATGTCCTGAGCGAAAAGCCAACGAGAAAAGTCGAAGATGATGGTGCGCCGTTCCTCGATGTCGTCGCAAAAGTCACTGAATTTTTCAATATGGCTGCGGAATATGAAATTAACGTTGAGCGCTGAAGTCAGTTGAGCGAGATAGCCGGTGAGCGAAACCGAAGTCAAGCGAGAGAGACATCCTCTCGCTCGACGCGGCGTGCCAACGAGGCACATCCTCGGCTTCGCGAAGCCCCGCCTCGGCTACCTTCGGCTCAACCGAACGACGTGTGCTTGAGCACAGCAACAGGTCGACGCACGGCGAATATCGATCGCCGTGCGCCAGCTGATTATCCAACAACCCCCTTTTATTATTTCAAAACGCGATAAGAGCCTACTGTATTATTCCGAATGTACCGAGGTTAGCGGACACTAGCTCACCGAACCCGGAGATGTGACAAAAACTAGCTACGTCACACCTCTGGAATTCCCTCGCTGCCGTAAACAGCAGGTCAGCGAGCAGTTGGCCTCGCTCGGTGGCGAGGGAGAGACGGGGGGGGGGGGGGGGGCGACAACGTCGTAGCTCGCAAAATCGTTAGAATTTGGCAGATTTTAAGAGCGAAGCCACTGATGACGTACGGCGCACACAGATGGTGGACTGTGCCCAGTCAGATCGCTGCCATAATGATCTTGTGTACCAGGCCTTCAAAGGCCGCCATGCAGAGCCCGAAGTACGCTGTACCCGGCTCGGGAGTACGTGCTGCTGGAGGACGTCTTCGGCTTGTGAAGGTGGCTGTACCAGTGTCAGGAGTACGTTGTACCAGACTCTGTACATGTCGCTGGAGAAGGTCGGGAGAATAATGTGTAGGAAATTGATCAGATAGAATTAAGCAAGTAGTGTTTAAGAAAATTAAAATTAGGTCGTGTGGCTTTTAAACTGGAATATAAACAAGAATTGTACAGGCGTGCGAGTGGAAAAGAGACAACGAGGAGGTGTAATGGGTGAGAGAGAGAGAGAGAGAGAGAGAGAGGGAGAGAGAGAGAGAGAGAGAGAGAGAGAGAGAGAGAGAGAGAGAGAGAGAGAGAGAGAGAGAGAGAGAGAGAGATTGATTGATGTTTATTAGCTTTCTCAGCTATTTTATACACAGTGTTACATATTTTTCTTACATCTCCATACATCTTACTTTACTGTTGACACAACATACTCCCTTAACATTCGTTTGAACTGTTCTACTTTTTCGCAACCTTTCAGTTCAGTTGGCAATGCATTATATATTTTCACTCCTTCATAGTACATACTCATTTGCGCACTTCTCGTTCTTCTAAATTGTATTACTATATTTTCCGCTTGCCTTGTTTCCCTACCACTCTTCGTTCCTACTATTTGTAGCCGATTTTTAAATTCTTTTGGCAGTAGATTCTTCACGGCTTTAAAGATAAATGTACAAACGTTATAGTACAATCTTTGCCTTATGGACATAAATTGTACCGCGCTCAGCATATCTTCTACTTTCGTATAGCGGTTGCATTGTAATATAACCCTCATTGCTCTGTTCTGCGCGATCTGCAGTTTCTTCAACTCTGTTTCACCCATAGCTACTAACAGTGTTGCACAATACTCAAAGTGAGGTGCTATGATTGCTTTATATATCACACATCGCGTATACGCAGATACATAATTCCCCATTCTGTTTAGAAAGCTCGTTTTTTTCCCTATTTTTTTTAACATATACTCACAGTGGTCTTTGAATCGTAGCTTGTCATCAATAATGATACCCAAATATTTTATTGACTCTACTTTATCAAGTTTCGTTCCATCCAAACACTTCAATACAATATTCCTACTCACGACTTTCCTTACACTGCTGACAATCATATATTTTGTTTTCTTTACATTCATTTTTTATTTATTTCTTTCCATCCACTTTTCTACCATACTCAATAACATATTCATCTTTCTCTCCACTTCCGCGCTGCTTTTTCCAGGTACATATATCACTGTGTCATCAGCAAACATTTTTATTGCACATTCCTCTGGACACAAATTAACTATATCATTTATATATATATAATAAACAGCAACGGCCCTAGTACTGACCCCTGCGGTACCCCATATTCGTTGGGAATAACTTCAGACCATTTATCATTGAATCGAACTTGCTGTGTTCTATTTCTTAAGTACGTTCTGAACCACTCTAATACCCTGTCTCTAATTCCATATTGGTATAATTTGTCTAATAATATATCCCTGTCGATTGTCTCAAACGCTCTTTTTAAATCCATGAATATTACTCCTACCATTTATCCTTCACTAATGTACACTTTCCATTCATCTACAACAGTTTGAATCGCCGTTTCACATGAATATTGCTTTCTAAATCCTGACTGATGCTCCGTTATGATGTCATTGGTTTCTAAATATTTTTCAATTTGATTTTTTACTACTAATTCGAGCACTTTTTCGTATAATGGCAACATGTTAATTGGTCTGTAACGACTTGCTTTTATGGCTTTGTTTATTTTTGGGATCGGTATAATTGTAGAAGTTTTCCAGCTGTCCGGGCAACATCCCTCCCGTAGGGATCCATTTATTATTTCCACAAATTCCTCTTTTATTGCACTGAATGCCATTTTTAGTATATCACTTGATATTCCTTCTTCCGTTCCCTTCTTTTTCGGGAGTCTCATCACTATCTTCTCCAGATCCTTTATTTCAATATAATTGAAGTTTTCCATTATACTTTTATTGTTCATCCTTATCCCTGTTATAATTCTTCTTCGGTTTGGACTTCCAGACGTATCCCTTTGTATTGAATTAACTATATTCTTTACACTTTGCACATAGAACACATTAAATTTATCAGCTATACTACCTCCCATCATGTCTTTCAATATCTCAAAATCTATATTCTCTACTTCTCTAGTACCCATTGATTCTCCTGTAATTACTTCTTTTAACGTTTTCCACATTTTTGTCGAATCCTTCTTATTATCATCTTTTCATAATATTCCTTTTTCTTTTCTCTTATTAATTTAACTACCGCATTCCTTTCTACTTTAAATTGCTGCCAATGCTCCTCCAAACCAGTAGTAATTGCTACTCCGTATGCCTTATCTCTTCTTCTTGCAGCTACTATTATGTCTTCTGAATACCATTTTTTTCCTTCCCATACGCTTGGAATCTTCACTATTTTTCTGGGTGCGAACCTATCTAGAGCACCCACTATGTTATCAACGAGCATCCTTGCTCTTTGGCTTACTTCTACCTCTTGAACTTGTCTTGTGGTAATGCTTAACATCCGTGTAAATTCCTTCACATCAATTTTACTATAGTTTCTTGTTTTATATTCTCTATACTCATTCCTTTCCTTCCTGTTACCTAATATGACTTTTATCCATGCATGATCCGTTATCTTCGGCTCATGTTCCACCTGCACTTGTGCACACCTATTAGCAAATAATAAATCGATAGTAGTTCGACTGTCTTGCGTTATTCTTGTTGGTTTATTAACGTATTGCTTCATTCCTAGACTCAGCATTCCTGTTATCAACCTCTTTTTGTAGAACGTTTCTACCGTGACATCTATATTAAAATCACCTATTATCAAACAGTCTCCTTTTATTGTTAGTTCCTCAGTTATGTTTTCTATGTGTCTTATAAATTCAGCATCCGACGCATTTGGCGAATGATACACAATTACTATCACTCCTTTATAATGTTCGTCCTTGACCTCTATTCCAGCACACCAGCAGTTTGATTCTATTTTATTTATTGGTATCATATCATATTTAATATTATCTCTTATGTATAAGATTGCACCACCTGTATTTCTATTCTCCGCATCACATCTGACTGCACTATAGCCCGGCATATACACTTCTCTGTCACCAATTTCAGCTGTCACTCTGGTCTCTGATAACGCTATGAATGCGGGTTTCATTTTATCCACTATTTGGTATCGTATTTCATCCTTATGTGCTATCAGACTTTGTGCATTTGTATACCATAGCATTTCCTCCTTCAGTAATTGCTAATCGTCCCATCCTGCTCTCCTCTTCTCTTCTTGGATTGCTCTTTTGTACGTTGGGCATTCCCGATCTAATGCATCATGTTCCATGTTTATCTCTAAGTTGTATGCTTGGTTTTTAAACATGCAGTTTATGCACTTGTTTTTCGTCGCTGTACATTTACTCGTTTCGTGATTTCCCGCACATTTATGGCATGTTTCCTCTCTTGTGCAATTCTTGGCTATATGATAGTAGCCCCAACATTTGTAGCATCGCTTCACATTGATGTGGTTGTAAACCGGACATTTTCTCCATCCTACGCTGATCTTACCTTTCTTCAGTATCTCTTGGTGGCTTCCTTCATCCACTATCATTATTACTGATCCTTCGTGTCTCTCTTCTTTGTTTATTCTTTTGACAATTTTCATCTCCCTTCCTTCCTTTTCTTCCATTGCATTCTGTTTCTTTATTGTTTCAACCAGCTCATCATCCGCCAGCTCTAGTTCGTCCACTTCCTAAGTTGAATGTCTGTTCAACGTTCACTCGTGCACCGGTTTCGCAGTTTTACGCCCTCCGTCGTGGAGTTTTGGTAACCGAGTTTTATTTTCACTTTTGGGTTTTACGATTTTTTTGTTATCCTGGCAGGATCGCCAATTTTATATTACACATATGACTCAGAAAATGACTCAAATCCAACTAGCGTTCGTTATTAACTCTGTCCTTGTGCAAAATACACATCACAAGGGAACCCGTCATAATCACCTAAGGTTTTCGAATCGCCAGGTTAAGTTTTTTGGTGAAGCCTTTCCAAGGCTGTATTACGTCGTCAGATGGTAATACGCGTAACAATAGGTCTGTAGCCCAACGGTGTCTTTATCGACGGCGCAGTCTTCTTTCGATTGTCCGAGTCAGGATCAAT
The DNA here is from genome assembly GCA_963942595.1 of Cylloceria caligata. Taxonomy (NCBI): domain Eukaryota; kingdom Metazoa; phylum Arthropoda; class Insecta; order Hymenoptera; family Ichneumonidae; genus Cylloceria; species Cylloceria caligata. The sequence goes on from OZ012705.1 coordinate 62,660,095, forward strand.
ATGAGAAGCGAGTCGAACGGCGTGCGTATGAATATACTTATCTAAATGTTGATCAAAGGTCTCCTTTCCTTGGACTTCCGTTACAGCAAATAGACGATGTCTTCGGAGAGCGAGTAACGAACCTTGATCATAACGATGCACAGCAGGCGAAGAATCAGAGCTTTCTAGGAATCAGGAAGATGTTTTCGGGCTTTACGCAAAGGAGAGGATCACGATTTATAAGCGAATGGTGATATTTATTCACGTCGATTATCACTTGCTATCGGATACAAATAACAGTTTCTCGGAATAAACGCTTCGTAGAACATTGATGCACATGCACCGCGATTATTAGTTAGAGTCTCGATTATTCCGTTATTAATACGTAGCAATTAGGACAGCAGCTAATTGCGGCAGAGAGGACCTCCGCACTCTATCGCACACAACGACTTCTGTCGATCATTTCTCGCCTCGCGATGCATCTCGCTGCAGTATGCAGGGGGAGAGAGGCAGGGGTAGCATCTCACGAAGCAAAGAATAAATCTCGGCACTTTCTCCACGAGGTGGTGTCTCACCACGAGCCGATAATTCGCAGCGTATGTAGACCAGATGCAGCGAGAGATATTATAAGTCCTATGAAATAAATCTGTGACAGAGGAGCGCGACACCAGAGCACCGGCAGACAAAACTTCCCGAGTCGCGTTCGCCGAAGAAAATCTTATCCTATGATATTATTCTACGAATACGAAAGCAAAGTCTTCTCGTTTAAACGCGCGGCTTAACACTACAGTGCGTAGTGAGATACGAGGGTCGATCAATAAATAGTCGGCCTTGCGCCATCTGTTGGTCGAGGAAAGAAATCAATAGCGACGTTTAGTAGTGTCATCCTTCACATGACTGTTCTCAAAGTTTCAGCTCGCTGCGATGTTTAGTTTGCGTTTGACAGCCATCGAAAGACAAACAACTTTTGTGTTTTTACAAAAATAGAAAAAATTGAGTACCGTGCGGTGATTCGATTTTTGTTTTTGAAAAAGAAAACGAACAATGAAATCAAAGCGGAGCTAGACGAAGTTTATATGGACCTTGCACCTTCGTTATCAACCATTAAATATTGGACAGCTGAATTTAAAGGCGGTCGTACGAGCATTGATGACGATGAACGTCCAGGTCGTCCAAATGAGGTCGTCATACCAGAAACAATTGAAAAAGTCGACGATATGGTGTTAAATGATCGGAGACTAAAAGTGCGTGGGATTGCTGAGGCCACAGGCATATCATATGGCTCAGTGATTTCAATCCTGAGTGATCAGTTGGGTATGAAAAAGTTATCCACAAGATGGGTGCCGCGTTTGCTCACTGTCGACCATAAAAGAGAACGTGTAGCTGATTCAAAGGCGTGTTTCGCGATCTATAAGCGTGATCCTGCTGAGTTTTTGCGTCGTTACGTAACCATGGACGAAACATGGATCCATCACTATACACCAGAGACAAAGGAATAATCGAAACAATGGACTTCACCGACCGAACGTGCTCTGAAGAAGGCGAAGACGGTGCCATCGGCCGGTAAGGTCATGGCCACAGTTTTTTGGGATGCACGCGGCATAATCTACATCGATTACTTTCCGCCGAAAAAAACGATTAATGGCGAATACTATGCAGCCGTACTGACCCGATTCAACGACGAATTGAAGAAAAAACGTCCACATTTGGCGAGGAAAAAAGTGCTCTTCCATCAAGACAATGCACGCGTTCACACGTGCCCAGTTGCCATGGCCAAAATTCATGAATTTAAATACGAATTGCTTTCGCATCCACCGTATTCTCCAGATTTGGCCCCCTCTGACTACATTCTGTTTCCAAACCTAAAAAAAAGGGCTTGGCGGAAAGAGATTTGGTTCCAGAGTTGACCTCATCGCCAAAACAGAGACCTATTTTGAGGATCTTCCGAAATCGTATTATTCGGAGGGCATCAAAAAATTGGAAAATCGTTGGAGTAAGTGTATCAAGCTAAAAGGAGATTATGTTGAGAAATAAAAATATTTTTGTCCAAAAAAACGCGATTTTCTTTACCAAGCCGACTATTTATTGATCGACCTCGTACCTTTCCTGCCGAATATTACAACACAAATAATTCTTTAAGTGTTTAATAATTGTCCGTTACAATTGACGGGAAATTCAGAGCAATATATACCATTAAATGATCAAACTTAATAAAGGATAACGAGAATTTAAAAGGAAAATACATATAAAATGAAAGTAATACAAAAATAAATTAAATTAAATATAACTCCAGAGTCCACAAAATAGAAAAATATTTGTAAAATATCCATGTATAAAAAACTACTATTGTTACCTAATAAAATTAAGATAGGAGAAACTAAAATAATTAAAAAGAATTGAAAGTGAAATAAACTTGAATTAAAAGAAAGTTAATTATTACACAAAATTTTTTCCAATTAAATAAAAAACCTCCATAGTCGGGCCCCAAGTTGGGCGCCAAAATTGTAACATAAATTTTGTCTCAACGTACCACGCGTTATCTATAGCTGGTCTGATTACTTTTCCTCCCTTTATTATTGCTGTCTCGAGCTGGGCGCCAGGCGCTTACGCACCGGGAGGACAAATAACGATGGTTGAGACCAGATAATTAATAAATTCAATAAAAAAAGTCAATATATAAATTTTTTTTAAAGTCAATAAATAAATCGATAAATAAGTTGAGACTACACTACGGATACGGGATTTACAAATGAGCCTCAAGGGCCGGTTATTTATTTCATTTAAGTGACTACTGGATTTTGTATAAAAAAAAACAAAGAAAAACATAAAGAAAATATCCCGTAAATTAGTTCTGGCGTTCCACAATTCGTAAACTCAATTATTTTGGCCGTACAAATTATCACGGCACTCACTCCCTTTCTCACACTCCCATGTGCAATCTGAATTTCGATCGATCCCCCGACAGTTAGAATTAACTTACTTTAAACGAAATTCCAACGAATCGTCCAACCAAACAACGAAAAGGCAAACAAAATCAAGTAAGAGTTCTGCACGCAAATTTAGCTCGCGATACGGCCTATGCCGGGTCAATCTCACACACACAAGCAACTCGACAACCACGAGACGCCGGAAGATCACGTACACGAAGCTTCTAACAGCTCGATTCCTCAAACTTGGAAATCATATTACGCAGAAAAGGCAAAACCGAGAATCTCCGTCCGACCTTGAATTATAAATGAAATAATAAATAAAAAATAAAATAAATAAATATAAAACAGTAATGACAATCAATAAATCGTTCACCGATAACGGGCTGGTCATCAACGCTAGTCAAATAAAGTATAATTAAATGAACCGGACAATTTAACAATGCAAGAAACGCCTCGGACCGTTCAACTCCCTCGTATCAACGTACAAAATACTGGACGACGGCCGATCACGTACTGCACGCGCTTTCAAAAATAATAATGCGAAGTCCAATGAATAAAAAATAAAGAAAAAGAAATATATAAAACAAATAAACCTCAATTGATCTGAATGATACGCAACGCGGTGTATAACGTGACAATCCCTCTCACACGAAACACACAACGGGATAACGTACTAACGCGCGCACGACTTTACAATAAACGAACGAAAAGTAACAGAAAATACGGAGTGACTTATTCCCGGCTTTAACTGCCGACCGATCTCGATGTCACATTCAAATAGACGCAGTCTGTCCTGATACGAATAATAGGCTGCGCGCGGTATACAAGAATCGCAGGTACGACCAAGCTCTAATTATCAGTCATAGAAATCAGCAATAAAAATGACGAAAGACCGTAGAGAGTAAGGAGAGCTCACGCGATGATGCGGATGCGATGTTTCTAGTGAACCCTCGATAATGCCAGAACCCAAACGTCTCCAACTGTTTCTCTCTCGACTCAGTTCTCTCCTCAACCCGATTTTCAATACGATCTTCCAAGAGAAGTCCTCTGGTACCCACGATGTGTCGTGATGGATTTTAACGAAACCAACGGTAGAGCGGGATAATATAATGTTCGCTACGTCCTCTTTGCTCAACGGTAACCAGGTAAAAGCCCCGAGGACATGCCGGCACGCGTGCCCGTGAACTATGATCCCATTCAAACGAGCCAAAATCGGCTAATTAGGGGAATCGCTGTCGCTAGATGACCGCGACTAGCGCCTCAGCTGGATAACGCATAAATTAAAATAAACGATAGAGATGCGTAGCTCAGTCCGGCACGTAGATTGCTCTCGTTAGACACTGCAGACGATTGCCGAGCGAGACTGCTCTAAGTCCCGACGGTGGAAAGCGGAAGAAGGTTGCATCTTCCTACGTGGCATGCAGCGATGCGAGGTCCCGTAGCTGACGAAAATCTGTGAATACGATGTGTTCTTTCTTTCTTTCTCTCTCTCTCTCTCTCTCTCTCTCTTTCTCGGTCCGTCCGAAGGTATGAATAAAAAAAATAAAGTAAAAAAAAAAATTCAATATTGTCCTAAGCAATCTGTAATGGTATTTTCCTGTTATCATTAATTTTTTATCTTCTGGGGAGAAGAATTCGGGCTCGAACAGGAAGGAAATTAGCCTGCCTCGCAGGCATGCTGCTTGAAACGAGAGGTCTTTTCTCTCGCTTGATTTCGGCATCTCTCACCTGCTATGTCGCTCGCTTGACTTCAGCGTCCCACAACGACGTTTTTGGAAAGCGCAGCCATATTGAAAATTTAGACACTTCTGTGAAAACCCGCTCGAACAGCGCACCCTCTGCTCTCAACTCGGACAATTTTCACCAATCTCACCGCATCCACTCAGCATTCACGTGCACACCAGGACTCAATTCAACGGTAAGAGGCCATCGTTACAATTTAACATAATTCAATAACGGTGACGAGGGTAAATCTCAGTGGTACATCAACATAAAGGTCTCATACTGTGGCGTGCTCTGCAGCACGGGCTGTGCCATGTTCTCACATCACACAGTGCCCACTCAATTTATATAATTGCGTGTGTGCTTATCAATTCACTGTACTTTCCCCCAACTAAACCTGCTGGGAAAGTACTGTGCATATTTTCTTCTCATTTGTGCATCCTCAACCTCTCATTTTACCGTGCTCTGCGGCGCTGACTGCACCGCGCTTTTTCACTACACAAGAAAAGACAGCACATAATTAATATAATTGTGTGTCCCTTATAAATTAATTATTCAAAATTCACTTTAAATTCATTTGTATTTATTTCTATATCTATTATTTTACATTTTTCTCTGATATTTCGTAATATTTTAAGGCGATGGTAGAATAAAACTATTTTCTCTACCAACATCTGTCAGTCTGGTTATTTTATCCCCTACCGTGAGCGAAAACTCATTATTTTCAATATCTTTCAGATTTGTTCCACTAACACCAAGAAAGGAATTCTCAACAGACTTCTTAAAGAAGTATAAGTGGTATTTATTCAACAATTAGAGAAATTATGCGATGTTCGGCTTGTTGGCGCCGTTGGCCGTACAATCAATTTCCGACGTGATAATATGTACAAAGGCTCCTCGCTCTTCTTTACCCTCGACGATGGTAGGCCTTCCACTCGTACGCTCTAAGGAGTGGCGGCGAACTCCACAACTAGGCAGAATCGAGTTCGTCCGTCTCGATATGCAGCCTCCTGGCAGCTGAAGTGCGCCGACTCCTGTACTCGGAGACCTGTTGCTGTCGCGCCTGTCAGGTGTTGTGGCCGCTCAGTCCGTATTCGCGTCACCTCGCTTTTAGTAAATTGGAATTCTGTCGATTTCCACGTTGCTTTTCATCCGGGTCTTCTGTCCGTGGTGTTTGTTCCGTCTCCATGGACCTTTCGTAGGTCTTTATCTAAGGCCATGATGTGTCCACCCTGGATACTGTTTTAAAGTGGTTTTATTTATTTATTTGTGACTTCTATTGAAATCCATGGCAGGTGAGATGGTTCGACACCCTGGATGGTTCCCGTTGGATTCCTGCTTAGGTACCCTAGCTGGTCGTGCGATTTTGCAAGCTGGTAAAGTCGAAAAAATCGTCTCCAATTTTGATTGGTAGCGACTTTTCATGTCAATTTCAACCAAAATCGCTTCAGTCCAATGCTGGAAAAATTGGTTACCAGTCAATACTTGAGACGAATTTTTCGACTTTACCAGTTTAGAATTACCAATCAAATTTTAGCTCACACAACCCGCTAGGGTAAGTTGTTGTCTTGCTCTTTTTTTGTATCGTCCTGGGGAGCGGTGTCACTCCGGTTCGATGTGCTTGACGGAGCTGGTAGATTTGTTTTTCTCACTCTGGTTGTTTTACTGACCTCTGGTTCTCTAATTTCTATTATTCTACTTATTTCTACTTCTTTTATTCAAATTTTCCCTAGAAAATTTTCTTTAGTCCTCTTACACTTGATCAAGCCCGTCACTTGATAATTCCCGCTTTCTATCGACTGCTCGACTTCTTAGTGTCTGTTTCCTTATTCTCTAGCGTCCGATTCCTATTTTACTCCAATACTTAATTTATCCCAATATTTTCCTAGCTTTAACTGAATTTATTTGATTCTTTAAAACCGTTTAACACATCTACTTGCTAATGTATACCCTCTGGTACCTTGATCCCTATTATTCGGTGAGAGATCCACAATTTAAAAATAAATTACTGCTGCACACCAGAAAGAACTGTCTCGAATAATAGTTTTCTAGAGAAGAGAGCTCCTCTCTGGTCGCAACCTTTTTTATATCTCTTGCTCTTCCTTTCCCACTCTGTTTTCTTTTCTCCTCTCATTTCGGATTTTAATACATTTTGGTCTTATTGCAGGTTCCCGCCACCGTGCCCTGGCGTTCCCCTCGTTGCTTGAGCGGGGTCAGCTGCTCACTGACCCGCTGTTTTTCGATAGCGAGGGAACATTCCGTGGTGATGATGTCATCCGTGTCCGGACTCGGCTCCAGTTTCAAAAATCCGGAACGTTATCGCATATAATGCCTACCGTGTATCTGGATTATTTAATAAAATGTTTTTCCTTCTTATTATACATTGATTTGGGTTTTATTATTAAATTATTTCTATGTTGACTGTGACTACGTCATAAATCATACCGAGGCCCTGCGAGATCGTGCTGAAAGCCGTTGTGCGAGGAGGACATAGCATATGAGGGCCTGATATTTTGCCACGTTACAGTACATAGAAACACTTTTGAATTACGGTCCAGCTGCCAAAAATTCACATCTCACGAGCGTTCTCTGGTACGACGATACTTCCGGAAAAATGGATGATAAAACATCGGGAAATGAGGGTCTTATAAAGAGAAAACAAGAATTAAATGTCAGAAAAACTATAAACTTGCTCGGCCATCTGCATTGCGATATATTCAATCAGAAGCGGTGTCTGCTAAACGGTGTCGAGATGCGTCTACGGCTTGTGCGGTGCAAAGATTCATTTTGTCTTGTGGGAGATACAAAGAATGGTCAATGTGGCTTCAAGAATCTCGATGCATCGCTTCTCGTTCGTAGAACAAAAATAGCTCCTCGTGTGCTGCTCTCGCATGCTTGAACTGTGGCAATATCTACGGCAAAATATCCTCTTACGAGAGTCGAGGTAAAGGCCGTTTCAATACACTCCGGTGTTCATGGAGAGACGATCGACAATATCGTACTAGGTCGTTTAACAGCGACCTCAGTATGAATCCATTCAATTTTCAAACTTACGAGATAAATTATCTCTCATTATATGTAGATGGTGCTCAAATATCTTCTAAACCGTTATAACCGGATTTCACGAAAATTATCTGTATGTGGATGCTTTGCGAACGCTATTTTCGAGAGCGGGAATCCATTTTTTAAACAATCGTAATTCGATTGATCGCGATAATTATCGCGATGGAAACTGTCTTTTTGCTTTTGATTTGACACCCGATCTTTCGGCGAACAGCAGTTCACATTGGTATTTAATAAAGCATGGTAGCGTGAGATCAGAAGTACGATTTGAGGAGGCGCTTGCTTCAACGGTAAATTGTATTGTCTACACGGAATATGATAATGTCCTTGAAATCGACGCCTCTCGCCAGGTAATGGTAGATTTTACCGGATAAGCGAAAAAATGTGCCGATGTCAGGATAAAATTGTGTCGTGGTAAGCAGCTTAGAAGCGTCTTTGTAAGTAGCAAGTCAATCGAACTTGAGCATCTGCCTGGATTAGAGATGAAAATGAATATCGTTGTAGATGCACAGGGAATGCATGGTAAGGACTCGAAATTTATTCCGAAAGAAATTTCCGTTATAGCGGTGGATAAACCGTACTCTGCTCACTGGATCGTCGCACCACCGTGCCACTTTGCCAAACTACCACAGGATTCGAGAAGCTAGAATAATTTTCTCTCGAAATTTTTTCACGGTCTTGCATGGTACGACGGCGATGTAAGCTGCAAACAAATATATGCTAACTTACTTGAAATTTCGCGAAAATAAAGACGTATCTATACACGCGGTTACGAAAAGGCTATACTTCTTCGCGATATTACTAGTCGTGAAATTTTCAACCTGGAGGGTGGGGAGTGCGCACCATCGTACACATTTATGCCGAAATCTTTCTGAAAATGCTTCAAACACGCTATGATAAAGAATACATCGTCTTCGCACTGTGCAATGCGCCAGGTTTTCCAAATGAAAAATTGGCTTCACGAGCACCCGTTTAAAGGAGAATCGTACATGGATGTTTGGTCGGCAGACGAAGAGAAAGAGAATAAGAAAGAGAAATCTTCACCATTCAGTCGTGACACGATCGACGATGCTGTGAAATAATTGTTGTATATATACGAGTGCTAAGGGAGGGGTAAGGGTTTTAGCGTGAAAAAAAACACTTCAAGGCAGAAAAACTAACTATTTTTAGGGGATGAAGGCGCGATTTTAAGGGGTGAGCTATATTTATACAGTGACCTTCCATTAGAACTTGTCAAAATTTGTGTAAAGTTTGGTTTATCAGTCAAGGGGTGTGGATTTTTATACTAAATCTTTTTTTAGGGGTTTAAGTGGGTGGATATGTATACAGTACGACCTTTGTCATACCCGTCTTAGACCCGCTATAATATTTGTGTAAGGTTTGGTTGAAATCAGTTGATTCACGTGAATATTTTTGAAGAATCTTTTTTTAGGGGGTGAAGAGGGTGGGGTTTAGGGGTGAGATATATTCAGTGACCTTCCGTAGGCTCTTAACAATACTTGTGCTTGGTTTAGTTGTAATTGGTGAAGGCGTGTGGATTTTATTAAGAATTTTTTTTTAGGTGATGAAGGGGGTGGTTTTCAGGGGTGAGATATATACAGTCGTCTTCCTTTGGTTTTCAACAATATTGGTATAAAGTTTGGCTGAAATCGGTCAACGCGTGTAGCTTTGTATAGCCGGACAGACGGACAAACATTCATTTATATATATACGATACAGTCTTATGCATATTTATTTGATTTTTAAATTTTTTAACTTAATCTGGATTTGACCTTTTAGGGCCGATTAGGGCAAAATGCTGAATTATGCTTTGCAGTATAAGCGTACACAACCTTCGTGAGTAAAAACTAATGCAGTATCTCATCGGGGTTAAGAAAAATTGAAAAAACGAAAAACAACATATTTAACCCTTTATTTCCGCTTAGGAGGGGAATCTTCAAAAAATCCCTTCTTAGTGGGCGTACCACACGATATGCAATTTTGATGTCTTCCAAATTAGTACAGGAGTTGAGGTCAGGTGGGCTGGGCGTGGTATTTATTTGATTTTTTTAATTTTTCAACTTAATCTGGATTTGGCTCTTTAGGGCCGATTAGGGCAAAATGCTGAATTATGCTTTGCAGTATAAGCGTAATCAACCTTCGTGAGTAAAAACTAATGCAGTATCTTATCGGGGTTAAGAAAAATTGAAAAAACGAAAAACAACATATTTAACCCTTTATTTCCGCTTGGGAGGGGAACCTTAAAAAATCCCTTCTTAGTGAGCGTCTACGACACGAAGGGAATATATCCCTAGAATTTCAAGTTCCTAGACCCAGGGGTTTGGGCTGGGCGTTGATGAGTGAGTCAGTCAGGACTTTTCTTTTTATATAGATATATATACTCTAATTACAGGGTGTCCGCCGGGAAGGTATACTACTTTGTTTGTTTATAATTTTTGATTAAATGAAAGAGAATGGATCTTATATTGATAAATGTTTTATTTAATGTCGGCAATTATGTATGGAATACAATATCAGATAAATGTCCGCCTCTGTTAGCCTCACAAATGCGAGCCCTTTTGAGCACATTTTTCATTACATTCTCACACATTTCACGCGGTATTTCATTAATTTCATCACGAATATTTTGTTTGAGTTGCTCAAGCGTTTCTGGTTTGTTTGCATAAGCCTTGCTTTTTAGATATCCCCACAAAAAAAAGTCCGGAGCAGTCAAATCAGGCGACCGTGGAGGCCAATCAACATCACCATTTTTTGAAATAACTTGTTGTGGAAAGAGGTCTCGCAGTAATTCCATTGTAATCCTGGCTGTATGCGATGTGGCACCGTCTTGTTGATACCACATGTTAATCAAGCCCAAAGCATGCAGTTGTGGCGTTAAAAAGTTTTCAATCATATCACGATATCGCTCCCCATTCACAGTTACCGTAACGCCGTTTTGATTTTCAAAGAAGTAAGGTCCAATGATTCCTCCTGACCAAATTGCACACCAGACTGTCACTTTTAATGGATGTAAAGGTGACTGATGAATAATTTGAGGGTTTTCCATTGCCCAGAACCGACTATTCTGTTTATTCACATATCCATTTGTTTCTCCCAAAAATTTCACGTAACTTTCTCATCGTCACAGTAATCGATGATTGATTTTGATAAAATGTTTTAACGATTAAAACACGTTGGTTTATCGAATATTTTTCCATAATAAATTTGCCACGTGTCTACTTCACGACTGCCAAATATGAACTGTCAAGACTAACGTTTACCAAAATGGCGGCAAAACAAAGTAGTATACCTTCCCGGCGGACACCCTGTATAAACATAAACAACCTTCGTAAGCAAAAACCAAGATTCTAGCACCAGAGGTTTGAGCTGGACATGGTATTTATTTAAATTTTAATTTTTCAACCGAATCTGAATTTGGCCTTTCAAGGGCTATTTAGGACAAAATACTGAATTATATTTTGCAGTAAAAGCGTAAACAACATTCGTAAGCGAAAATAAACTCAGAATCTTATCATGCTTGACAGAATTTGAGAAAACGTAAATTTGTATTGGTAACCTTGGCAAGGAAAATTGAGAAATATGCGAAAAACAACCCTGTACACTCCGTTAGGGATAGAATTTTTAAAAAACCGTCAAAACACTTTGTACAGTTTCTAACCCTTTTACACCCCCTTAGGGGTGGAATTTCTAAAAATCGTGAAATTGGTTTTTAAACATTTGTATGAGTAACATTTGCAAGCAAAAACCAAGGCGATATCTCATCGTGCCTAAGAGATATTGAGAAATACGTAAAAACATATTTAACCCTTTTACACCCCCTTAGGGGTGGAATTTCTAAAAATCCTGAAATTAGTTTTTAAACATTTGTATGAGTAACATTTGCAAGTAAATACCAAGGCGATATCTCATCGCGCCTAAGAGATATTGAGAAATACGTAAAAACATATTTAACCCTTTTACACCCCTTTAGGGGTGGAATTTCTAAAATTCCCTTCTTAGTGAGCGTCTACGACACGAAGGGAATATATCCCTAGAATTTCAAGTTTCTACGCCCAGGGGTTTGGGCTAGGCGTTCATGAATCAGTCAGTCAGGACTTTTCTTGTTATATATACATGTAGAGAAGATTGTTGCTCCGTAGTATCGACTCAACTTATCGATGACTTTTCCGTTGAGTTGTCCTTTGCCGCCGAGTACTCTACTTTGCCGTGTTCTACCTGCATATTTTCCTGTTTTCACAACTTTATCTTCAACAGTGCTTATTACCAGATCACGTAGGCGTCTTCGCATTCTCTTATTCACGTGACCTACACATTCTTTTTTATTTATAGTGAAATTTTCACCGTAAGGTTTCGCTTGCACTAAATTGCCGTAAGTTTTGCTGTCGCCGTCTCCGACATATTTCCTGATCTTTGCTCCATACTTTTTCGCTGAGCGGCGGAACATTTCGATTACTGCGCATACTTCCATGTTACCTGATGGTCCGGTGTGATTGGCTTGACATTCAGCATTATCAACGTGTTTTTCGTGCCACTCTTCAAATTCAGCAGTATTCAACTTTTTTCCCCATAATTTGCAAAGCTGACAATGCAAACTACTTACGAAAATATCAATAACTTTTCCAGTCCAATAACCAATCAAAGAAGAAGACGTCGCCAGAAACGGTCAAAGTATCAGACTCCGCATTTGCACTTGTGTTCTGTTTTTCTTCGTCAGCGGCGGAAAGGAGAAATTTTTCAGCAGTCGTTTTGACGTAGGAGCAAATCGATGCCATAGTATCCAAATAAGACGGTTTGGATAAAAAATGACTTGCAATGTCCATTCGACTGCAAAACTTATTGCAGCCTGCTAAACCCAAACCTAATGTACACATTACGAAAGCAAATCGAGTGTTGATTTCGTAGCGATGACCAGTTTTCTCACTCGACGGTATATAGCGTGGATCACAATTGGTACATTTTACCTGGATTTGAAAGCCAAAATCTTCTTTTGTGCAACTTTTGAACTCAACTGAACCATCACACTGAGCACATTTAACCAAACTTGAAATTGTTGAGAAAACAAGCAAACAATCGATGATTCTATAATGTTTTTCAACGTCTTCTGGCACGCTCGCACTGGTATTCAACTTTATTTTTTTCGATGATGCACTTCGTATTAGCTTCATCCTTATTTTGCTTCTTTGGAATAGGCCTTTTTTTCGTTCTGCACAAATAAGTTCTTGTACCTCTTCGGTCATCTCTCGAAACTTTAGATACTCTCGGGATTTTTTAACAGAAAATATCTTGACAAAATTATAAAAGCACTGAGAATAAGCGCACGATCGAACGTACAACAACTAACTGACGCTCGTCTCTCTTTTACAGTGTATAATATACACATATAAAATATGTATTTACGGCTTTAGTTACTTGTCTTTACTAAATAGAAATTTTTCGAAACAGAACAATAGGCCAGAACGATCCCCAAGTGAATAAACTGTATACCTGCCCGCCAGCTGCGCGCTGTCTTTCCGAGAGGAGACTAACTAGTCAATAACTTCGAGAGTTTTGCTCTGATCGACTTCAATGAAATGGTTCACTATAAGAAACGACAAAAAAATCGATTTTTCAAAAGTGCAAACCCTTACCACCACCCCACCCCCCCACCCCCCCCCCCCGTAAAAAAATTTGATTTTTTTTTTCGTGCTCCCATCACGTTAAACCATAGTTTTTTAGCTAAAAAAAATGTGGGTTATAGGAAATCACTGTATACTACATCCCGAGCTGGCGCATACAGATTTAGTTTTCCCATTAAAATAACATATAAAATAGAACAATTATATGAAATTCAGTATAACGTAATATGATTCCGACTAAAATTACTTCTGCACGATAGTATTTTGTCCAGAATTGTATAGCCTAAAATAATTTCTTCCTCGTCGAAGCTGTGAAATCAACTGCAAATGTTGCAAATAGAGGTTAAAATCCGAATTTTCATAAAAATTGACATTTATTGACTTCTCACGATGGAATGATCAACTTTTCTACAAACCGTTTTTTTCCATATATGACCTGTCTACACAATGGTCAATGAATGAAGGGTTTATTAATCGAAACCAATCGATGCTGCTGATACCAACGACAATAACTGCAATATAAAAGTTTTTTTTAATGCACCTTAAATATTGTCACACCTCCAACTTTGTTTTACAAAATTATTTTTTTTTACTTTTTGTTTTTCAAAATATTTTTACTTGCTCAAAATACTCGGCGGACACAGCGCTGTTCTGCGGGGTTTTTTTGGTACTATTTTCACGGTCGTAATACGAGTAGTAAAACTTATGCGTGTCAATTGCCGTGTAAACAAAAATTGACAGTTATTTTTGTGGTGTAGTTGTAATGTAAATATGCCGACAATAAATAGAAAATGGATTCATTCGATTGGATATCAAAGTGCAACCGTCAGTAGATGTAAACTACCGACTAATCGACAGGTCATGCAGCTGTTTTTTCATAAATATAAGACTCACAAGGAAAGGTACTTTGGTGTCCCCCTCCGATTTTAATGCAACTCACGTATGTTGTAGAGCATCGAAAACTAAAAGACACGTATTTTTTTTTATCGGCGGAAAAACATTTTTAAGGGGTGAAATCGCCCTTCAAAAATAGCATGTCGAGGGGTGATTTTGCAGTTTCCCCCAGAAGGCGTCAACCGATTTTAATAAAACGAAAACCAAAATACTCCTCATTGAAGACAATAAAAATTCCACGTCGAGTTGAAGAAAAAAATTCATTTTTAGGGGTGAAACTGCATAATCACCCCTATTTTTGAAGGGCGATTTCACCCCTTAAAAATGTTTTTCCGCCGATAAAAAAAAATACGTGTCTTTTAGTTTTCGATGCTCTACAACATACGTGAGTTGCATTAAAATCGGAGGGGGACACCAAAGTACCTTTCCTTGTCAGTCAGCTATTCGTAGCAATGCTAGTGTGGTGTGTCAGCAAATGAATAATATTTGGCGTACAACTGGAATACCACTGATTCGACTTCATCACATTATTATTAAGTTTTAAAAAATATTCAAAGAATGGAAAAATCTTCAAAAATGTTACCCACAAAAAAAATCATACACTCATAAATCAAACGAACGTAAATTTATCTATTAAATGGGTGATTTATTCGATATTTAAAAAAAAATGCAGAAAAAACATTAGCCGAAACGGAACGAGAGTTCCTTATTGATCAGCGTAAACCACGTCGACGTTGTTCAATATCATTTTACATGCATCAGCCGCTCATAAATCCAGATGAAATAATCGCAGATTCGATCGATTTGGACAATTCACATGATCGACTAATAGAGGTTCTCAACGACGGTGGTAAGTGGTAAATTTGAATTTTTTTCAAAATACAATACTATTTACGCAATTTTAATTTCAATCTGCGTGTGTTATATGCAAATGACGTAGATAATATTAAAGAGAATTCATTCGTTACTCCCACTTTAAGTACTAATAGTATTAAGTGACTGTTATGCCGGTACCGAGTAATTGGATTATTCGGTAGTCGGTATAATATTAAAAGTTATTATTTTTTGGGATCGTTTGCCGATAAGGAGATGGATCTCGAGTAAAAGATGGAAACGCGAATTTATATAAAAGGAAGTATTTATTATAAGCAACGGTAACTTTCCGTTGCCTATTTATATATCAAAGTAAGAAGTACAATAATGCGTTGTTTCGAGTATTAAACGAGGAACCAACCGTTCTCTTTTCAATCTAATTTAATACTGTCTTTTCGTGAAGCAGTTGCTAACTGTCTTCACGAAAATCCCTTAATTCGCAATTTTAGCGTTAGCCTTTCGCCCGAACGCCAAGCGAGTCGCTCATGCTGCGTCAGCGTTCTTGGGGTCGTTCATACGATCGGGCATTGGACTTCGTTTCTTGTCTTGAACGAATTCCAATGTTTCGTTACTATGGAATATTCCCGAATATACTAAATACGGAGTGGAATATTCCGCGGCACAACATGACTTTATTCTATTTCTTTCAATTCAAATAACGAATAAAATCAGTCTCAACGACAATCTTTTCAAAAAGTAAAAAGCAACTCTCTTTGGCCAAGTTTGTTTATTCATTGTCATAGCTTCTATCATAGGATAGAGTCAAGCTACGCGGAATCGCTCTTCATTGAAAGATGATTTTACTCATCTATCAGACACAAGTTCTGGAGATATAAACCAAACCATATCTGACTTTGAAGATGAACTTGCACAACCATCTCAGAAAAGATATAAAGTCAATATAATGACTGAGGAATTGGTCAGAGCATTGGATAGAACGAACTAGTAGTAGTGCAACTCATATACTGGTCACTGCTGTTATTGTCCTAGCAGTAGACATAAGCGATGTCAATCTCAGTTACAGCGCAATTCACCGGCAGAGAATCGAGATGAGAGAAAAGTTGGCAGCTAACTTAAAAAACAATCTCCAAGTACCTGCAAGCATCAGATTACATTGGGATTGAAACGTTCTCTGTGAGATTGCAGGTTCCGAAAAAGTTGACAGACTGCCTATCGTGATATCTGGACTTGATTGTGAACAATTACTTGGCTTGCCACAATCGAAAAAAGTAACTGGACAATCTTAAACTACGGCGATCATCGAAACCTTGAATCAATGGGCTCTTGCTGATCATGTGAAAGCACTGTGCTTCAACACAATTGGCGTTGATACTGGTAAGTTGGTATTTTGTACTATTTTTTAATTTTGTTTCCATCATAGTTGATTTATATTTTCGATCATTTATAGGCTGTTACAGCGGTACATGCACAGTATTTGAGAAGATGCTAAATAAGAATTTATTTTATTGTGTCTGTCGCCATCGCGTGTACGAGTTGATCCTTAGAGCTGTAGTTCAACTTTGTTGGCCTACAACTTCAGGTCTGAATGTTCTAATATTTAAGAGATTCCAGTTTCAGTGGGACGCTATCAACAAAACGAAATTCAAAAGTGCCTTAGATCAGGGGTCTCCAAACTTTCCAGCCTTAGGGCCATACTGATTACTCCAGTAAGTTCCGAGGGCCAAAACCATATTATCATTGTTGCCGGTGGTAAAAAGTGAAATAGTCCAAAATCTGTCCGCGGGCCGAATGTGGCCCTCGGGCCGTAGTTTGGAGACCCCTGCCTTAGATGATGAAGTCGTAATCAATGCAATTAGACAAAAAAAGAAATAGTGGATTTTATTTCAGAGCAATTCCATGTATTTTTTCCCCTGTATTACTCTCTAAATAATGTATATTACATTGATTTTGGGGACTTACGCTAAAAAAATAGTTTTTATTGAATTATAATGTAGAAATTTGTATCTGATATAAACAAAATCGCAATGGTATTAAAAACTGACTCAGTTTTTTCTGGCTCTTTTCGTTCAGTACTTCTCTGAATTGTCACACACACGTGACCTATTGGCTCTTGCTCTGTCCTCTCTTTAGCACTCATACATCTCGATGTCTCAAATATTGCTCTCCTGTCATATATGCTCACCGTCTAATACATAGAAACAACAATTATTACAACCAGAGATTCTTGTTTTTCAATTTCGTCATGATAATTTTATTGTCTTTAATGAACAATAATTAATTTTTCAGGAAATGCAGTCACGAAACGACTACCGGGAATTATTGGAGTTGGCATTCATGTTTTTAGGTGAAACACTACCCCGAGGCATCAAATTTGAGACTCCTGGTGCCAAGCATCTCGCTCGATGGCTCGCTAAGGCGATATATGGTTTTAAAATTTTCATGTTCCCAGAACATTGTCAACTTGGAAAAAAAGAATCGAATGAACTCCGCCAAATTTGCTTGTTCCTTATTATTACTTATATCAAATTATGGTTCAATGCTCCGTGTCCTATGAAAACTCGTTTTCAAGATTTACAAGTCTCGCAAAATTTAGTCAAATACAAAGTAAATAATGAAAAAAATCTCCGAGAAAGCTTTATCGTTTTTCTATAATCTTACGCGTTTACTCCATCCTGTTCTTATCTCTACTCTTCCTTGTTTACCAGAGTGCCCACCCCACCCCACTTTACCATCTCCACGTTACCGATATTGTTTAAGCCGAGTGGGTAGCATGATGTGGAACAAAATCCCTTAACCTGGCATCAATGCCGTAGGCGTGGTTTTTCTTTCTTCAGGATGATTTCTACATGGGTTAATGGCTCGAAAATTGTTTCTAAGCATCTTTAAATGGCAAACTTAATCAGTGGCATGTAGTGGTGAATATTTATTGTAGGGCGTAGTTTTTCATTGAATTGACAGGTCGAGAATGGTTTCTGGTCAGCTTATTTACTTTTTGCCTTATCTGCATGGCCAGTTAACGTTTACAATGATGCACATTTAACGTCGACACTCTGTTTCCAGAATATATAGTTATTTGTTTTTTGGGGGTAGTTCTCGCTTGAATCGAATTTGAACTCGAATTTGACGTGGACTCTATCTACAAGTAATAGTAAACAAATTTTTGCACCAACTGTAATCATTAACGGGGGAGGGGGGGGGGGGGGGGGGGCAATCGGGTGATGAATTGTTTTCAATTTTTACCCGGTTTTAGGATTGACACTTTATTACGAACTAAGAGCGCGTCTATGGATTATGTTAATTTTTGGCGGTTAAAGTAGATATTTATCATTAAAATGAGCTCAAGTCTACTTCGATTGGTCATGTTTTGTAAAAATTATGGATTTTTAAGTGACTGACTAAGCATAAAAGCATTAACTATGCTAAGACAAAGACACGTTGTATTCTTTCATGAATGTAATACATTTTTTTATAGAATATAAAGTAAATTTGTATACATATCAACCGTAAAATAATTGTTTAAAATATAGAAATAATAAGAAAATATATCAATTTTTTTACCCCAGTTACAAAATCAGGCAAATATTTGTTCAAAAACGGCTTACAAATCTTTGTTGAAACTATCCTTTTTGTATGGGCTTGTAACTTCATTAAACTGTATTATAAAGTACAACATAGTAGAAGGTGGTGACGATGGAGGATTAGATCGCATCGTTTAAAAGTTTCTGGTCGTACAAGAATTCGCCAAGAGGTCCGTGATGGTTCATCATCTTGCCGAGAGTTGATATCTTACCGGCAAGATCCCTTTGTCCTTTATATTGCTCGTCCAAAAAATCCGCGGTGAGGTAGTCGACAAGCTGAAAGAGAAAATATTTCGTTAACAGGCGATTAAATTTCCAAAAGTCTGCAAAGTAGAACCTTTCTCTTTGCTTGCTCTTTATTTTATAGCTTTTACAAAGCCACCTATATAAGGAAGTAAGTAGATCGGTTTTGTTTTCTTCAAAATGCTTTGTGGGTAGCTGGAAGGAGTTAGATATAGTATGACGTTAGTAAGTAGTTGACGAGATTCATTGTACTGTATAGTAAGTGATAGGTAATAAATACAGTAACGTGCGTGCGTATCAAACAGCTTTGCCTCATTTACGGCAGTGCCAAGAAGCGCTAAGTAGGGGGCGTAAGAGCTCCGAAGATGTCGCAAAAGTATCGATTGTGTAATTGAGAAGAAGAAGAAATTTACAGCTATCGTGGAGCTGAAATGCTACCCGCCGAGAGCGAGGCTACCCAATGTGATGCGGTAGAGTTGGCAAAGTAGAGATGATTGTTATATGATGATAGTTACTGCTTGCAGTGTGTTTGATAATGATTGAGCATTCTGCAACGTGTTGCTGGACTGCGCACTGCAGGCTAGCGTGGGCAACCGCTGGCCGTTTCTGCTTAACGGCAGCACCTCACGAGAGCAGTAAATTCGCACTGGGTCTGTATCTGTAACAGCTGTACATCTGCATCGGTTTGGGTATCGTACAGCTCTGCGGAGTTTTATTTACTTTCTCCTCTTTATTATACTTGTTGGTGCTCAAAATGTATCGCTTATTGCCAAAAGTGTCAGGTTTGCTCAGATCTAACAGTTTGACGGAAAATATTGCGATTGGCCAGCTTTCAGAGACATGTTCTAATCTTTGATCATGGATCAGCAACAGCTGTCCAGTGTGGACATGCTCCGTTACCTGCGGGGCAGCGTAACCTGTAGTGCAGCACAGCTCTTCGCTTAGCATTCACGGGAGAATCCCTGTAATCATGGGAAACTCTCACAACCAGGTTCGAAACTGCTGTTGATGGAGCGCCTCGACAGCGTTTTTGCAGTCACTACACCCTCTGAGAGAGATGCGACGTCACCTGCCGAAATTATTGAAACGGTGTCTGAGGCAGACACCGTTCTTAGAGGACTCAGCAGCACCGAACGGCTCCAGGATCGTATGTTATTCGATCATGTGGCAAGAAAGCTGGACAGACTGACTCGAGAGAATCGAGGCTACTCCAAGTCAACCGTGCGTCAACGCCAAGGCCTCTACATCGAAGTCATCATCGATTTCATCTAAGGGGACAATACGACCCAGCACAGTTCATCACTCATCTGCCCGAGGGGCATCCGTCAAGGAAACTCACCGGGAGTGGACCGATAAAACCTACCCCTGTGATTGTTGTCGATCTCTCGGTCATTACGTGATGTGCCTAAGTTCCGGGAGCGCAACATCACGGAACGTCGTAAGGTGGGCGACAAAAGCCATCTATATTACAACTGCCTGAGAAGACATAACGTGTCGTCGTGCCGCTCAACCAGAAAGTGCAAGGAGTGTGGTGCCAAGCATCATACCACGATTCACCAGGAGTCGTCATCCAGCTCAAGCCGACTGCCATTGGGTACGTCTGCTTAACCTGCTGCTCATTGAGAGGGAGGTGCAGTCGTCCAGAATTCAGGACCGTTCAACATAATCAGCTCAACACTCCTCGCATCCGCTTTGGCACTCATTAAAACGTCAATTTCTACTCATCAAGTTCGGCTGTTCATAGATCCAGGATCGGAACTATCTTTCGTAGCAGAAAGCCTCTGCACTCGGTTCACACGTCAGTGCGCATCCATTCGGATCTTTGGCATTGGTGGCAAGAGATCAGCTCAAACACGCGGCTTGGCTCAGCTCACTCTTCATTCTCAACACGCAGCCGTTGAAGTCACCATGAACGCTCACATCCTCAAAACTTTAACGGTGATATTACCATCAGTGGTAATACCAACTCAGAAGTGGCCTCACATCGACGAACTCAAATTGGCAGACTCAGAGTTTCTCGGTCAATCGACATCATCATCGGGGCTGATATTTATGGGCAGATCATTAAACCTAATATCATCAGGAGCTCACCGTCAATGCCAATTGCTCAGCTATCAGTGTTCGGGTGGCTGGTGCTTGGATCAATTAATTCAGTACAACCGCTTGCCAGTTCATCTCATCATGCTCACCTTCAACAGGTGGAGCAAGCACTGCAAGACGCTCTCATGAAGTTCTGGGTTCAAGAGGAATTACCAATTAAAACTGACAGCTCACTCACACCTGAAGAACAGGAGTGTGAGGGTCACTTTCAGGTCGACGCATAGGCATGACTCGTCAGAGAGGTACATAGTCAGGATCCCGCTCAAATCACCGGCAACGCTCTTGGGGAGCTCATTTACGACTGCTCATCACTGCCTGTCTCGAGTTTTAAAACGACACTTGAAGGATGACGAATCCAAACAACTTTACCATCAATTCATGGTAGAATACGAGCAGCTCAGTCGTATGGGGAAGGCGCCAGCATTATCATCGAGTGGATTGCATTATTATCTGCCGCATCATAGAGTTCTCAGGCCAGCGATTACGACTACAAAATTGAGAGTGTTCTTTAACGGCTCAAGTGCAACATCAAATGGGTTCTCTTTAAACGATATCATGCACACCGGTGCCAACCTCCTGCTCAACATCTCGGACGTGCTCATTTGGATTCGCCATCATCGCCACGGACATCACCAAGATGTACCGACAGATCTTGGTACACGAAGATGATTGCGACTTGCAACGAATACTGTGGACTAATGACCAGCTCGAGGAGGTGCCATACCGGTTGACGACAGTCACCTACGGTACCAAAGCTGCACCTTTTCCGGCAGTTCGAGCACTCATCCAGCTCGTGGGAGACGAAGGTGTGAGATTCCTACTCTCGGTGCTATCCATCACGCATGGCCGTTAGGCGGATGACATTTTTGATGTAGCAGACGCAGTAGAACAGCTCAATGAGATTGCTTAACAGCTAAAGGAGTTATGCATGGCGGGCGGATTCTCGCTTGCCAAGTGGCACGCAACAGACTCGGATATACTGTCTAGCATCGCTACTACCGAGTCAGCTTGTTCAGAAATTTTATCGGAGGACCGCTCAACCAAAATACTTGGACT
Source organism: Cylloceria caligata (assembly GCA_963942595.1). Taxonomy (NCBI): domain Eukaryota; kingdom Metazoa; phylum Arthropoda; class Insecta; order Hymenoptera; family Ichneumonidae; genus Cylloceria; species Cylloceria caligata. The sequence continues at coordinate 62,682,109 of OZ012705.1, forward strand.
TACGTGGCATCCGCACGAAGACCAGTTCGTGTTCTCAAGCCGGTTCAGCTCAATACCTGCAAACTTCAACAAGCGTCTCATCCTATCTGAAGTGGCTCAGATATTTAATCCACTCGGGTTCATCTCACCAATTGTGGTACGTGCCAAAATGCTTTTGCAGGAGCTTTGGCTACATAAGCTCAAATGGGATGATCCACTGCCATCTCACGTGTCATCACGGTGGCTAGCAATCAGGGAGAATCTTACTCACTTGGCCAAGATCTCAATTCCTCGTTGGTTCAAGTCATGGAGCGACTCGACAGTGGAGTTGCATGGATTTTCAGACGCCTCTTAGCTAGCTATGTCGGCAGGGATATACATCACTGTCATCCCACCGTCCGCACTAAAAGTGACGTCACTCCAGTGCTCAAAAACTAAAGTTACACCGCTCAAAAGGCTCACCATACCCCAGTTGGAGCTCACAGCAGCTCTGCTTTTAGCCAAGCTCATCTCAAGTGTTCAAGCCACACTCAACATTGCATCTACTCATCTGTGGACGGATTCATCAGTGACGCTCATGCGGATCATAGCTCATCCGTCGCGCTGGAAGGATTACGTTAGGAACTGGGTCCCCCAAATATAAGATCTTACGGAGCGCGCTCAGTGGCGACATGTTCCTGGCGTTTCCAATCCGGCGGACTGTGCCTCAAGGGACATAACCACAGAACAGCTTAGAGCTCATCTGTTATGGTTGACGGGGCCACCATGGCTCAATTAATCGCAAGAATTATGACCTACTCAGCTTTTATTGGCCCAGAATCTAGGTGTGTTGGAGTCTCGGCCAGGGGTGGCCCTTGTGGTGGCCACATCGAAGCAGGTCTGTTATTGGGATCTGGTGCACAGGTATTCCTCGCTCAACAAATTGTATCGGCTCACAGCTCTCTGCTCGAGGGTGGTAACACGGCTCAAGAGGATACCTGGCTCAACACTAGTCACACTCATCTCAGCACGCGAGATCGACGAAGCGAAGATTATTTGGATCTAGGCAACCCAGGCAGTTTTCTTCTCGCACGAGCTCAAGGTACTACAATCTGGAATGCTGCTGTCAACCTATCATCCTTTCTGTAGGCTCACAGCTTACTTCGACCAACAAGGCATAATTAGGGTGGGAGAACGGCTCAAACAATCAGCACTCAACTTTGAAACATATCATCCAGCAATTTTGCCTCGTCAGTCTCGTCTCTCATCACTCATCATAGACCAAGCGCATAAGCACACGTTCCACGGCGGTACTCAGCTCACTTTGGCGCAAGTTCGACAAGCTCACTGGATCGTTGGGGGTAGAGCTCACATCATGGCTCACATCTTACGCTGTGCAGTGTGTGCTCGGGAGAGAAGGATCCGTGATCAACAACTAATGGGTCAACTACCTCTCTCGAGTCACACATGCACAGCTGGTCACAGAGACTGGAGTTGACTACGCAGGTCCGCTCACACCCAAGGCATGGAGAGGGCGAGGGGCCAAGACACACAAGGGCTGGATTTGTGTCTTTGTGTGCATTACCACGACGGCGTTACATTGGAGGCCGTTACTGACCGCTCAACCGACGCTTTCCTCGCTACTTTTCGGCGCTCCTCAGCTCGACGAGGAATACCTCGCGCCCTCAACTTAGATTGTGGTATGAATTTCGTCGGAACTAACAAAGAACCGGAGCGACTATTCTCATCATGCTCATCTGAACATGTCATTATTGCAAATGCTCTCTCACAAGATTGTGTGCAATGGCGGTTCAACCCGCCAGCAGCGCGACACATGGGTAGCAAATGGGAAGCAGCACTGAAGTCGGTGAAGCATCACCTCCGTCGGACGGTGGGTGAAATAGTCCCCACCTACGAGGAGTTGACGACACTGCTGATTCAAATTGAGGCTGTTCTCAATTCAAGACCTCTTGAACCGCTCAGTGACGATCCTGAAGATGTGTCAGCTCTCACACCAGGGCATTTTCTCATTGGCAGCGCACTTACCACCATCCCAGAACCATCTTGAAGGATCTGGCAATGGCTAAGCTCTCTCAATAGCAGCTCATACAGAGGAAATTTCAAAGTTTCTTGGCTCAGTGGTTTGCTCATTATCTCCAGCGCCAACAGTCGATCTCGAAATGGCACCACCCTAACAACAACGGCACATCGGCACACTTCTTCTGCTCACGGATGAGCGCTTTCCAACATGCAAGTGGCCACTTGCACGGATGACTGCGCTGCATCCTAGCAGTGACGGGCTCAGAAGGGTGGTGGCCATTAAGACGGATACGGCGACGCTCACATGGTCCACCGCTAAGCTTGCAGTGCTATCAGTTCGCTCAGCAGAATATCACGTTGAGGAGAATCAGCATCCACATTGCTGATAGCGGACGGAATAATTGAGAATGCTTTAGCATTCTGCGACGCGTTACTGGACTGCGCACTGCAGGCTAGCGTGGGCAACCGCTGGTCGTTTCTGCTTAGCGGCAGCCCCACACGAGAGCAGTACATTCGCACTGGGTCAGCGTGCCAAGCAACAGGTCGCTGCGCGCACGGTCTTTTGGCGAGACAACGGCTGCTTCGCATATCGCAGCCATCTTGCGTTATGCTCTTGCACGGCTTTGACCGTTTCCGTGATTCATGTGCTCTTATCATAGTTCTGTGCATTTTCATTGTTCTCATCGTTCCACTCTACCGACCTACAGCCACCACGAACTTCATCCAGCATATCAGCATTGATATATTGACGTCGACCGACCAGTATATCAACATATTGGTTCATCGTGTCGTGCACCTGACTTCAGCTTCACCACGTGGCCCGAACGCGACAGCATATCTCATCGCTTACACCGATTAATATAATCGTGTGTGGTAACAAGCTCACCTCACTTTATTCTATATTTTTTTGTGCTCATTTTGATATATTATTTTCCATATTTTACTTGTTTTATCTGTATATTTTCGTTCACGGCATTTGACAGGTGGAGCAATAAATGCCACTGTAAACCACATCCGTGCACTGCTTATTAACCCTTTGCACTCCGTTGTCGCCGTATTTGCGACATTAAAGCCTCTATGCCCTACTAGGCTGGAGTGCAAAGGGTTAATTCACCTGCAAACTTTACAGTCCACTTCTCTCCATCGACAGAATTCTCGAACACAGTGACATGAGCGAATTCAGATGTGATGAGACTGGTAAACGTTAGTTTTCGAAGCGAGATTTGAAGCTATTCCTTGCTCATTTAAAGTGTTTTCCGATTGACGATGTTTTTGTTTAACAATTGTGCTGCATCGTCTAGTATACTCGTTTTATTTAGTACGTACTCAACGTTTACGAGACCCTCATTGAAAGTCACCATCGGCATTAAGAGGTCTTGAAAATCTGCCCAGTCAATGATATTACCCGAGAACCATAGTAAATTAATCCTAGGTAGTTATTCGAATATAGTAGAGACGGATGCAGCGGCAGGCGTAATGCCTGGCGGCGCAGTGGAACGCGCTTTTAAACATATATAGTAATGCGAGATCGCGAGTTCTAGGTGATAAGTTGTAGGCATAAGTTCTAGGTGAGAAGACGCCACCGGTGAATTTACAGGGTCTCGCCAGGTATGAATGCATTATATTAATCATTCTTTTCGATTTTTACGTTTATGAACGCTGAGTGGCAAGTGCTTTTCGGCATCGAGAGATTCTGTCGAGCTATCGAGAGATTCTGAGAAGTCTGGAGATCTCGAGGCGCGTGATCGCCATGACGGTGCCATTGACTTGCGTGAGTTCACGATAGTGCGCTCCTGCCAAACTTCGAAGTAGCTCGCGTCCGCGATTGGCGTTGGTATCGATGTGCATGGTAACAATTTACGTGAACTTTGTGTAAAATAATTTTGAGACACCGGTGAACTGAGTAGCTGGTTTCTTATTATTCTGAGTGTGTCTGTCACGACGCTATTGTCGGTAAAATGTAATATTCGTTCGAGAGTGAGATCGTTCCTGTGGCACCGTTGCGTGCGCGATAGGGACTGGACCGAGCGTGTCGCTTAGGACAGATCCGAAGCGTACGTCTTTTTTTTCTGTTTTAAAATTCTTTATCCAGGGATATCTACGAAGCCGTCATATTGTTACACTATAGTCTTGCTAGGTATTACAAAAATCCCGTTCTGTCACCTCACGTGCCGTTTATATGTGGGTGCGTGGGCTAGAGCTACGACGTGCGGTAGCTCACATTAATTGTCTGAAGCGATTTATTATTATAAAATCGTGAGAAGCATTTATGAGAAATTGAAGATTTCGTGGAGTATTAAATGATAATAAATCGATTAAAACATTGAAAAATTCCCGTAACATTATGTGTTGTGTAATTATTTCTCGAGCTCTACGAGTACCACAATGTGAATCCTGCAACTCTACATTAATTAACGGCTGCAGCTAGCAAAGAAAATGCAGCTTGACCAATTTTATCAGATTGTTCCCTCGGCGCATAAGCGCCATGCGTCCGAAAAAAATAAAAAGAGAGCATCTCTGGCTTTACTTTGTTATCATGCGTGTTAAATATTAGGAAATTACACTATCCCGTAGTGTGCAGATAAGGCGACAATTGTCGGTAAACACTTGCCAGTTTTTGTCGATGGCATTGATGTCTTGTGAGGATTGTGTACCTAAAGTTTGCAACCTCTACCGTCTTGACATTGGCCATGTCATTGAAAGGCGATGCTGGTTGAAAGCTCGTTTTGAACAGCATTTGATCGATTACTCGAAGTATGTCATAATTACGTACATAATAAGCCGACAAGTGTGAAAGAAATCTAACCCGCATACACTAGCAAGAGGGTTGCACGTTTTCAAAGCGTCTCGTGTACCGGAGCGAACAGTTTCTTAGATAATTCGCGACGATCCGTTTTTAAGATGTTCGCGAGAGCACGATTCACATCGGATCAACAATTACGTAGGCACGGCAAAGCAGAGATAAAAGAGATTAAGCTAACATGACGTGCGAAGAAGCGCGAGCGATATAGTGATAGGCTTTCGCGAGAGGTGCGGTACAAGCGGAACGCAAGAGTAACGGTTGCCACCTGTCGGGAAGCATACACGTCACTGATAATTATAAAAAGTACACCGATACGAACGAGCCTACGAGTCATGCACCCGAAGCTCAAACTCACATATTGTGTGACACATTCAAACACTGAAAACTTGTTGACAACGAGTACCTTCAAAAACAAAGTCACTGTCCATTACTAAGGCTTGAGCACTGGAGAATGTCCAGATGAGAATGAATTCGATCCAACTCGAAGGACCAAAATGTTATGTGTAACGCCCGTAACTACAAAAGATTGTTCCAGAGAAAGGTTTTGGTAGAAGCTTGAAGAAAGCGTTAAATACAGTTTTGCGTTAGCGAGCAGTTGCAGAGATATATTTTACTGTACAACGAACGAAAAAAAGTGATAAATAGATAGAGAGTGCAACAGCGTTAATAAAAGCAGCATAATTTTATAACCACGAAACGAGTTTTTGCCGCTACCAGGTGGCATCACACATGGACCGTCTATCTCCTTTTGCGGATACTTGCAACTATTAGAATCGATTTGACAAAATTCTGAGTTGAAAATGATTTAATCGAGTACTTAAATGGAGCTTGCACAATGACTTGAGGGCACGCAAAAATGAGTCATTTTACTCACGTGATAATCGTTAAAGTTGGATGATTTTGGAGTTTCGCAAGTTTGAATGATGTCGCGAATGCTGTGAGTTACTTGAGTTTCCAAATTGAGAGCATCTGTGAGAGCTTCTACCGGGCTGTTCCATGCCTCTCGGATCGGTCGCTATTAATGGGGTATTAAAAAATAAATATGTTAAAATGAAAACAGAAATAATTCGACGAAAAATGTGTGTTTTTATCACATCAAATCAATAAGTGTTATTTATTTTTACAATTCTAATTTCACATAAGTTTGCAACAATTAGCGATTTCTTTAGAGAGAAAATACGTACCTGAGGGAAATTTATCAATATACTGACGTCTTCTGTCAATTGCCCACGCATCAGAAGATACTCCATAAGCTTAATTACATGCTCACGCTCCTCGTTCGCGTTTTCAATGAACAATTTGCTGAATCCGGGACGGTTGATAGAGTCCCGTGCAAAATGGGCGCCCTTGACAGAACAATACTAAGATCTTAAAATTTAAATTCTGATTAAAAATGTGATGCTCCCGAGTGATCTCATGCTTCGAACGTTTATGAGAAGATTCGTTTACTCTGTTAATTCACAATTTAATGAAAAACGTTACATAAATACTTTTGTGATTTTTAATTAAAGTATTAATATTACTCCTAAAGTATCTTTACCATAGCTAGGTACGTAATGGCAGCTTCGATTTCGAGTTTCACCTGTGCTTCAAGGATCTTTACGCAAGGATCGACCATGTCGAGCCATGATGTAGGCATATTGTTGGCTTGTTGAATCATACCTTAAAACAGATAAAACCATACAATTATATATGATAAAATAAATTTATTTAAGAACTGTTTGATAATGATTATGAGTAGAGTATATTCGGCTCGAAGGACCAAAAATGTATTATTATTGATGGATGAATTTATCTAGTATGATTAACCAGCAAAATTGAAATAAGTTAATGAGTGCGTCGAGTGATCGACTGATTAGCCTGAATCAAGATAACTAAAGTCGATCAGTAATAATATTTTGAGCAGTTATCTAATAATAATTGATGAATCATAATATCATTAATGGTTATCTCAATTCAGGAATCGGAAAGCAAAGTGAACAGTGCGTGAGCACGGAATACGTCGAGTTGACAGGTGAGACTGGGTGGATATTAAGGATCCTGGTGACAAGTATACGAAATTAAATGCACTCTATTTTTAACAATAATAAGCCAATGTTTATTGAATTATTTAACAATGATTAAAAGAATACCTGGTGAATAAACAAAAAAATATGTAACTGATTTGGTCTGGCATGTATGTTGATGTACTGGTGTTGAATGGGTTCTCAGGCTGTTGAATCGTGTGGATGATCCTGGTGAGGGGGTCTGATGTAGAGCTCTATAGCGAAGCCACACGACGGGCTGGTGAGTGGGCTATAGGCGATGTGTGGTGCGAGGCTGAGTGGCGTCTATACTGCCAACGATGCGTAAAATCGTTGACAGTTTTGTGAGTGTTGTTGAGTTGGTGGTGAAGTTACGTGGTTTGCATTTACACTGAGTTGAATTATACGTGATTTGGCAATGAGTTTAATACACTACAATACTGATTTGGTCGAACTGAGTGAAACTAATTAAAAAGACAATGTGAGGTGACGTGTGCTTACTTAAGCGAACGATTCGAGAAAGAATAATGGCTACATCCGTCGACCACGAGGCAGACTATCATGAGGGCGGACGTGCATCACAGGTCGCGTGAGTTTTGATTCGCCGCCAGCGAAGGAAAGTGAGTCCTGTGAGTGGTCTTGCCGCTGGGGCCACGCTAGTAGCGTTGGCCGCTTGAGTGAGCTTCGATCGAGGATGCGAGTTGATAGACGCCGCGCTTGAGTGTTCTGCGTCGATACGCGTGACGAGAAATTAAAAATTGTCGAGTGAAAACATAGAAGCCGTTGGAGATAATAAACTCCAATAAAAATCATTATCCTAGTGTCTTAGTGTATAAAATAGTTGCAAAGTAAAATCTTTCATGTTGTTTCCTCATCCTCTTGATCCATCGTCCACGTAGCCTATTCTATGAGGAAATTCGTTGATCCATTATTTCTCCCTTACAGAAGAAGCTTTGTGGACAACGGACCGAAAGAATGAGGACGCAACGTGCAAGGATCTATTTTACAACTTTTCTTATACTTTTGAAGGAACAATTTTATTTTCTACAAACTTTATTTGTAGAATCATCAATTGTATCAATTAAAAATATTCAAGGTCTCATAGAATATGATCGTTAATATATACTGCGAATAGGTCGGAATACTGACGGTGAGAGATGGGGTTAGGATCGGCAAACACCAAATCAATTGTGTTCGAGAACACAGTTGGTAGACGTGGAGTGGACTGTAATCTATTGAAATGAAAATTGGAAGCGGTACACAGATGTTAACAAATTATAGCATTTTTTGCCCAACAGCAAATGCAATGGACGCATTTTCAATAAAACAAGGAAAAATATAATAGAAAAAGTCAGTGTTTGAATAAATGTTACACAAAATAAGCAACACCGACACTGCACACGATTTTATTAATCGGTGTGTACTCACTTGAGCAAATTGCCCGGTGTGTGCCTTTTCACTAGCCTCGCGGTGATGTTGGTGATGCGCGTACACGACACAGCACGAGTTGAGCCCGAAGATGCAGATGTAACGATGAGTAGCACAATTAGTTCACAGCTTTTTTATAGTCAGATGGTCACTTGATTTTAGCTGCTCATTTTGACACTTGTTAAACATGATTTGAGCACCGAAAGCTGAGCAATGAGCACATACGCTGCACAAGGTCAGACGTACTAAACCGCCAGACTTTCGCCAGTGAGATGGCTACAGACCGTTGCCACTGACGCCGTCAAAGAGGGCGTGCGCGCAGTGATCTATCCCGCAGTATGCCACCTCCGTGTGCCTTACACTCCCGTGAGGTGCTGCAGCTCGGCAGCAGCAATGAAAGCTTGCCCACGTTTGCTTGCAGTGAGCAGTTCAGACATGCGCAGCAGAATGCTATATAATTCTTAAACAAATTGTCAATATAGATTATCATGATATTATAATACCCGTTTATTTCGTTATACGGGCGCTTCGTCACAGGGTGAGGTTTTGGCTCTAATACATAACTTAACCCCAAATTACCAGAACATAAAGCTTAAACAAAATCGCAAAATAATAACTCTGCTAACAACTCAAAGTAAACTGTAATACTGCACGAAAAAAACTCTAATAGCAGTGCAAAATAAGGCTTAAGCAAAAAAAACGCATAATAATAATTCTTATCATAACGCAAGATAACTCGGGGGTCAGTACAAAATATGGCTTAAGGAAGAACGCAAAATAATAATTTTACTAATATATAAGGGGTGTAAGGGTATAAGGGAAAATCCAAGATTAATATTAGTAGCCGAGGAATGGTCGCACTACGTGCGAGTGTCGTGTCCGACATGATGGTGTTGAGGCCATAGGGCTAAAGTGTCCAAGGTAATTGTAACGTGCTGGATGTTTGTTGTACGGACTTTGATGTTGATTTTGGTTTGTCCGCAGATCGGTATGCTTCAGGTTGTGTGCACAACCTGGGTGATGCCGGTAAGGTGCACTCGCTAGGGACCACACCATAACTCCGTAGGGTAATCATTACGGTGGCGATAGCGATGAGGATTTTTCTGTCCTGTCGTCTTCATTTTACCCTGGCTGCAGGCTCTCTGCCGTGGGCTTCGATGCGTCTAGGATGATCGCTGGGGTATTAGGGTTAGGGGGAGGGGTGCTTTGATATGGTGAGTATTAAAAATAATAATCTTAGTAAATAAATAAGGATACCAATAAAAACATAGCTGAATACCTTACTTTTTGTTGTAGGGGAGCGCCACCCAGCTAGGACGCGACGTGTGACGTACTTACAAAATTCTGGGTTCAAGAGGAGCCACCAAAGGATAAAGTCGATCAACTCACACCAGAGGAGCAGGCTTGCGAGGATCACTTTCGCAACACGCATCAGCGTGATACTATTGGCCGGTACATTGTTCGGCTTCCTCTCACTTCTTCGCCTGCAAATCTGGGAAACTCATATTCAAAAGCACATCGGTGTCTGCAGCACATTATACGGAAAATCTCAAAGGATGCTGAATACGATCAGCTCTACTCGCAATTCATGGACGAATATGAACAACTTGGTCACATGGTGAAGGCTTCAACATCATCTTCAAGAGAAACTCAATATTATCTGCCTCATCACGGTGTTCTCAGGCCAGACAGAGTCACCACCAAAATACGTGTTGTATTTAATGGCTTTAGCTCAACATCGTCTGGAAAGTCTCTTAATGACATCATGCACACTGGACCTAATCTGTTGCTCAATATTTCGGACGTACTCATTTGGATCCGTCACCACAGACACATCTTTGCCACTGACGTTACAAAGATGTATCGACAAATTCAGATACATCAAGAAGACTGGAATCTACGAAGTTTATGGAAGGATGTTCAACTCAACCCAGTGCCATATCACTTAACAACTGTGACATATGGTACAAAGGCTGCTCCTTTTTTGGCATTCAGAACGCTCATGCAGTTCACCGAAGATGAAGGTAATCGTTTTCCACTTGCTGTGCCAGCTATCACCTTTGGCAGGTACGTGGATGACATCTTCGGAGGGGCGGATTCTACTCATCAACTTATTGAAATTGCTCAACAACTCAAGGACTTGTGCATGGCGGGCGGGTTTCCACTCGCCAAGCGGCACTCGTCGGACCTCAAGGTCTTTGCGAGTATTTCATCACCACCGTCAATCTCAGCTATCTCAATGGACGACTGCGAGACAAAAATTCTTGGTTTGACTTGGCTTCCTCATGAAGACAAGTTCACATTCGCATCTCGGCTCAACTCAACTCAGGAAATTTTCACAAAACGGCTCGTTCTTTCCGAGGTGGCTCAACTCCTTGATCTGCTTGGTTTCGTCTCACCGGTTGTGATCAGAGCCAAAATACTTTTGCAAGAGCTCTGGCTTCACAAGCTCAACTGGGATGATCCACTCCATCCCAGGTCTCATCACGAAGGATTGCAATCAGAGAAGATCTCACTTATCTGGTCAGAATCTTAATTCCTCGGTGGCTCAACACATGGAGCAATCAACAGTGGAATTGCACGGCTTCTCTGATGCATCTCAACTAGCCATGGCGGCAGTGATTTATATCACTGTCAACTCATCATTCACAGGAAAAGTGGCTTCACTTTTCTGCTCAAAAACGCACGTGGTATCACTCAAGAAGCTTACTATACCACGGCTTAAACTGACAGCTGCACTGTTACTTGCAAAATTGGTTGCATACGTTCAAGCCACACTCAAGGTCGAAATTTCATCAACTCACCTGTGGACGGACTCGTCGGTAACTCTCACGTGGATCAAAGCTCATTCAGCTAGATGCAAAGACTATGTCCGAAACACAGTAGCTCAAATTCAGGAACTCACTCCCAATGCTCAATGGCGTCACGTCTCAGGCACAAGCAATCCAGCGGATTGTGCCTCACGTGGTATCTCAACATCTCAACTGGCTTATCATCAGCTATGGTGGTCAGGTCCATCATCGATGGTGAAACCTGTTGATTTTTGGGTAACAACATCCACTGCGCATGAAGATTTGAGCATATGGAACCCCGATTGGGGGTAGCTCTCCTCGCTGCAACTCTGACGCCTGAGTATCATTGGGATCTCATTCATCGGTGCTCATCACTCACTAAACCGTGTCGTTTCACCTCATTTTGTGTCAGGGTAGTGGCCAGAATGAGAAGGAGGTTAGAAACGGCAGGAACAGCTCCATTCACAACACAAGAGATGGCTGCAACCAACGTCTTCTGGACGAAAACAACGCACACGGTGTTTTTAAACACGAATTACAAGTGCTGCAGTCAGGCTCTTTTCTGCCATCCTCTCACCTCTTCAGTCCAATAACAGCTTTCATCGACCAGGAGGGTGTACTCAGATTGGGAGGCCGTCTTGGTCAATCAGCACTCACATATGCAGGAAGGCATCCTGCTATTCTGCCTCGTCACTCTCAGCTCTCAACTCTCATCATCGATCAAGCTCATCTGCGGACTCTTCACGGAGACACTCAGCTCACATTAGCTCAAATACGGCTAATTCATTAAATCGTCGGCGGAAGAGCTCCTGTGAAAACTCATATTTTACATTGCGTTGTCTGTGCTCGGCAGAGAGGAATTCGGGCTCAACAATTGATGGGTCAGCGACCTCTGTCGCGAGTCACACCAACGCGCGCATTTACTCACACAGGAGTTGACTACGCCGACCCGCTCACACTCAAAACTTGGAAAGGGCGAGGAAACAAAACACACAAAGGTAGGATCTGTGTCTTTGTGTCTCGCCACTTCAGCTCTTCATCTCGAGGTAGTCAGTGACTACTCAACGGATGGCTTTCTCTCAATGTTCAGGCGCTTCTCATCTCGGCGCGGCATTCCTCATATCCTGTACTCTGACTGTGGCACCGATTTCGTTAGCGCTCACAAAGCCATACGTCAGTTGTTCAGGAAAGCCTCTCAAGAGATCACATCATCGCATCCACACTCGCAAATCACCAAATTGCTTGGAAATTTAATTCTCCTGCTGCTCCACACATGGGTGGCAAATGGGAAGCCGCAGTAAAATCTGTGAAATTTCATCTACGACGAACAGTGAGCAATACAGCACTCACATTTGAGAAGCTCACCACACTGCTGTTGTTACGTCTTGCGAGATCCTCCTTCTTCCTTTATTGTCTTGTAGGTACGAGCCGGTCCGATGAGCAAGCAAGGCAGTCGGAGTAGTCATCCCCTTCACCTAAATCATCTCCCCCCCCTCTCTCTACGATTCCCTTTCGCGGCGGGCGGCGCCTAACTAGCATTAGTCATAATAGATATAGTTCTGATTGCCTCTGCACCTGCCCTTTCTCGCGAACTCCCTAATCATGACACTCGGCACTAAGGGTAAATAGAGATAGCATAAAGTATAGTTTCATATATAAGGAAGAGTTTCCACAGCGCGGATGCTCAGATTTCTACTACTATTACCCGCGGTCGCGTCGCGTAACGTATTATCGCGAATAAACGATTCTATTTAACCGTAAAAGGCCAGGGTGCCTCTCCTACGATATTGTTCTGAACATTGTATATTTATAACTTGTGTTTTGTGGATTGTGTACGGTATAATTGTCCGGTAACATATAAATTAACGTGTGTCGCGAATGAGCCATTCTTCTAGACCGTAATAGGCCAAGTTGCCTTCACTACGATATTGTGCAAGACCTTGTGTGTACTTAACATGTGTTTTATGGGTTGCGTACGATACGCTTACGAATGAACAATACAATCATCTATCTGAATACGATCAGCAAATATTTCTCCTTTCATCGCCAACAAAAGGGCACGAGTCAAAGAGAACCACCTGCGAACAGAGATCGACAACACGACAAGGAAGAACTACCACAAAAGAGGACAAATGTCAACAGTACACCTTCGAGCCCACCTCTATCCAAAGCTCACCAGGTAAAATTCTCCTATTTCTAATTGGAAAAGGCGAGGTGTCCGTCCCCGCTGTAAAGAGCTGCCAAGCCTTGATGCATAAGCGAGACCGGCCGTGTTCGCCAGACCCTAAATCTTGGGCCCGACGTAACACTGTCTCAAATCGAGCCTATACTCAACACTCAACCTCTGGAATCACTCACCGATGATCCTGATGACTCATCAGTTCTCACACCTGGACATTTTCTCATCAGTGAAGCAGTCACAACTGTCCCAGAGCCAACTCTAGAGGATTTTGCAATCTCACGACTCTCAAGATGGCAATTTTACAGCAGGTGCAACAATTTTGGCGTCAATGGTATGCTCATTACTTACAACGGCAGCAGTCAATCTCAAAGTGGCATCACCCTAACAACATCATCAAAATCGGCTCTTTGGTTCTGCTCACGGATGAGCGCTTTCCCCCGTGTGAGTGGCCACTTGCGCAGCGTTGCATCCAGGTAAAGATGGGCTCACCAGGGTGGTGAACAGTGTTTGTGAACAGTGTTCACAAAAAACAAGACGTTGAATACTTCATCGGGCAATTCTTTGAGGTTTACCACAGGATGAAATAAAGTTCTGAAGAGGGTCCACATTGAGAGACCGAAACGTAAACTAAGTGAGAATTATTTCACCAGAAACTCCTTCACTTCCAGGAGATGGCCAATTTGTAGCCGTTTGCAACCGACACGATTTATCCCATTATAGTATTTGTTTGTGTGTGTGTGCGTCGCATGCGTGCGATTTCCAAGGCAAAAACGCTATAAGACACCGTTCTTTGTAATAACAATTGGTTCTTTACACTGTTTCCGTTACTAAACCTTAACCTTAACTCCTTTAAATTAAAATCAAGTAACAACAAGTGTTCGAGAATTCAGGTGGTTGGAGAGATAGCGGATTGTAAGATATTGAAATAGAAATTAAAAGCGGTACGCTGATGTTGAATAACAGTGGCATTTATTGCTCCACCTATAAAATTCAGTGGATGATATTACACATATAAAACATAACAATACATAAAATAATACTGAAAATGTGCGCAAGGAAATAACAGAACGAATGAGCTAAGCTGTCGCACGCCGGCCACGCGGAGACGCAGATGACGAGAGCACGACACGATGAGTCTACTAGGTGTACAAGTATGAAAATGCGGATTTTTTTATATAAAAAAACATGTTAAATTCGGAAGAATGATAAAAAGAGCTTTATTCAAAGTATGCTCCATCGCTTGTTATACACTTTTCCCATCTTTCGGGCAATTTGCGAATACCACGCCAGTAAAAATCTTCCCCGTTTGCTGCGAACCATTCATCGAGCCATTTTTTCACATCTTCGTACGAACCAAAGCGCTGCTCAGCAAGTGCGTGACCCATCGATGCAAACAAGCGGTAATCGGAAGGAGCCAAGTCTGGTGAGTAAGCCACATGGGGTAGAACTTCCCAGCTGAGTGCTTCCAACGTGTCGCGAACCGGTTTTGCCGTATGTGATGGAGCATTATCATGAAGAAAAATCACTTTGGGTTGCCTCTTCGGTATTCTGGCCTTTTTTCAAGCAGCAAATGGTTCAAATTGGTCAATTGTTGTTGGTAACGGTTAGTATTAACCGTTTCCCCAGGTTTAAACGACTCATAATAGACCACACCCCTCTGGTCCCACCAAACACAGAGTATCGTCTTTCTGCCAAAGTGATTTGGTCTTGCGGTCGATGTGGATGGTGCGCCTAGGTCTACCCATGCTTGTTTACGCTTGGGATTCTCAAAATAAATCCACTTTTCATCCCCTGTAATGGGTGACTATCAAAGTCTCGAAGTCTGAATTACTTGTGACCGATAGGAATGAACGAATGTTCGGTACGCCGTAGCAGGACGCTGATAGCGAAAAACCATATATATAGCGTTCTGACAGGATCGTAGCTTATAAAACATTAATTGAGAGTGACCGGTGGGGGCCTCAAATAAATAAATAAATAATCATTTTCAGCTAGCTCGAGAGCTTTGCACCGGTGATGATAACGTCGCCGGTTTTGCGTAGGGTTTAAACTAGACGACCGGGATGACCTGCGACTTTACTGACCAGGTCATCCCGGCGCTGACTTTGTTAGCTTGGCCGGACAGTGTTCCTCGTCGACCAGGTGTTCCGTCAGACTGTTCTCGAGGTCCAGCTTGACAGGAAAGTATATAATGATAGTTTATAAATATTAAAATATTTTATATACCAGGTCTATAAATATGAAACCAGAATTTTTGTATAGAAAATACACGTTTATTGTATGAAAATGATAAAAAATATTTTATTCGAAGTATTGCCCATCGCTAGCTATACATTTTTCCCACCTGTCTGACAATTTGTAGATGCCACGCCAAAAAAAACTGTTGCTCTTTTGAGGCAAACCAGTCATCGAGCCATTTTTATACATTTTCGTAAGAAGTAAAGCGCTGCTCAGCAAGTGCGTGTAATAATGTACGTGTCCCATCGATGCAAATAAGTAGTAATCGGACGGAGCCAAGTCTGGTGAGTAAGCCGCATGCGAAAGTATTTCCCAACTAAACGCCTCAATCGTTTCCTTGACCAGTTTTCCTGTGTGTGATGGTGCATTATCATAAAGCAAAATCACTTTGTATTGCCTTTTTTGATATTCTGGACGTTTTTCACGCAAAGCTTGATTCAAATCGATCATTTGTTGTCGGTAGCGTTCAGTATTAACGGTTTCGCCAGGTTTTAGCAGCTCATAATAGATCACACCCTTTTGATCCCACCAAACACAGAGCATTGTCTTCCGCCCATAGCGATTTGGCCTTGCAGCCTTTCCCATCTCTCGTAGCCGATTGGAAACAGCTTGTTGACTGACGCCCAATTGCTCGGCGAGTTGTTTTTGTGTTTGCGAATCATTTTCGTGATGTACCACTGTTCGTTTGGCATAGTAACACAATGAGAACTTGACTTGATGCACAATTGAGAAAACCACGCACGCTTTACGAGGTGTCGACTGAGCTGTACAAGTGTTTTAAGCAGGACTGCTTATGCGACGCAACCGTTGTCTACAACGCTGTCGAAGAGCGCGTGCGCGGAGCGAGCTGTTGCATGGCATGCTGACCCAGTGACAGCAGTCACTCTCCCGTAAGGTGCTGTCGCTAAGCAGCCACAGCGAGTGGTTGCCCACGCTAGCCTGCAGTGCGCAGTCCAGCAACGCCCAGCAGAATGCTCGAGCATTCTCAAACAACAAGCATCCAAAGTGAGCGTGCCCAATATTGGTGAGATTCTCAGGAGATATTAAACGGCAACAGATCACTGGCCTGTCATGTCCGGCTCGAAAGAGTAAAATAGTGGAATCCTAATTTTCGAAGCACGACAAGAGACCCAGTTTGGGAGAACTGAACGTGGAAGGCAATCCACCTTTGTTCGGCATCGAATAACTGTAGATATCGAGAGCTTGGTTTTTGAGCGAGGTAGACGCACCGTTTTCGTAAGCGGAGTTTTCTTTTAGTAAATTACGTGCAAATGTACATCTCCGGCTACAAAAAACCATACGTAAAGACAGAGGACAGCGCGAAGCGTCGCTGAAAGTGTTGGCCTACAGCGGGGTGATACAATTGTCGTGTTTGTTCGCCTTTTACGTGGAAAGGACGAGTCTTTGAAAAGTGAGGTTGGAAAGATTAAGCATGGTGGCGGGCGGAAATTCGCAAGACCAAGGCGCGGGAGGAAATTTCGTGAAAGGGCCGACAGAGGGCGACGGCGCCTTAGACCCACAGAAGAGTGAGAAAAAGTCTCGAGGCCGCCCAAAGAAGGTCCCGACCGATAAATCAGAGCACCAAAAAATCGATATGTACTTGCTTAAAGGAACGGAAACGCCACTGCCCAACCCATTCAAGGGGGGAGGCCGTGTCAACCGTTCGCCAACGAGCGACACGACGAAGCCGACACAGGGCAACGAAAAAAGCCTAACCAAAAACAAGAAAAAGGTGGACAATAGCGAAGACGAAGAAGGCTTTCAAGAGTTCAGCCAAGAACGAATGGGAAAAATGACGGGGGGAGCAAGCGAAGCTGATGAGACGCCTAATCTGAATAGTGTCAGTGCAGTGGCCACCCATACATCTGAGGTACAAGTGTCGTCAGTGACAGCAAAGGAAGTAGGAGCCGAGTATAACGACTATGACGAGCGAGAAGATGACTCGGGAACAGACGACGAGAGGACCGGCAACGGCGAAAGAAGTGCAGAAACGGAAGAAAAAGAGTGGGTCAAAGTAGTGAAACAGTTAATCATGCACGCTGAGGAGAGGATGAAGGAAATGTGGAAAACAGAAGTGCACAAAATAGTGAAGACGCTTGTAGTAGAAGCCGAAGACGAAAAAATACTCAGAGCTAACGAGAAAGTAGCGCACGAGGATGCATGCGAGTGGTACGAGGGGCAAATGCAAGGCCTCATAGGGCAAATCCAATGCCTCGAAGGTGACATTAGACAGCTAGTGAAGGATAAAGAAAAGCTGAAAGAAAAACTAAAAGAGAAAGACGAACTTTTGCAAAAGGAAAAAGAAGAGAGGACGACGGCCTCTGCGCCATCAGTGACAGGGGAAACAGAGAGCATTATTAGCGAAGAGGGGCAATCAGATTACAATAATAACGGCTGGGAACCAAAACAAACGAAAAAAGTAAATAGATGGAACAACAGCAAGAGAGGAAACAACAGAAGGAAGGAACAGCAAGATGCGGAAAGACATGGGGAGAAGCGAAACTCTAGCCAAGAAGCGCTACGCGAACACGCAAAGCCTTCTGCAATGCCGGCAGCAGAATGGGACTTCGAAAGAGAAGAGAGAAGGAAAAGAAGAAACAATATCGTGGTCACAGGCGTAAAAGCAGTTGGTAGGGGCGTCCGAAACGAAATCACACACATAATAAAAGAGAGACTGGGGATTGACCCGAGGATTAAAAAACTACAATTGCTAGGCGGGGGTACAGTGGCATCGACCGGAAACATAAACATAAAGAAGGCGATAATGTCGCGAACAGCGGAACTGAAAGGCTCAAGAATCTGGATCCGAGACGACTACACACCGAGGGAAAGGGAAATACAAGAGTGGATAGAAGAAGAAACGAAAAAGGCAAGAAGGGCGAACCAAATAGTTAGGGTAGGCTATCAGAAAATGTGTGTGAATGGTGTGTGGTGGCGGTGGAATGAGTTGAAGGGCGAACTAGAAATAAGAAACAATTTTTTTCGTAGATAAAGGAGTAAGAACGTGGAAAACAGTGACGTGGAACTGTGCGGGAATAAATAACGTATGGAAAGCGTGGGATTTCTTAGAAACCTGTGATATTATTATAATTCAAGAGTCGTGGATAGAGAAAGAGAACGAATCGAGAATATTAAGTAAACTTAACAAGCAATTCCGGTGGTGGACAAAAGCGGCGACGAGACAATGTGCAAAAGGTAGAGCAAAGGGGGGACACCTCGTGGGAATTCGCAAAAACGCGGGAACCAACTGGAGCGTGGATGAATGGGATTTTGGACTAATAATTAAAACAAGAAGAATGATCGACGAAAGAGAGATATGGATGATAACAGCGTATAACAATGTTGGTATGAGAGTGATTGGAAAAAAGCTTAAAGAATGCGTGGAGGATGGAGTGAATGTGGGAGCGAGTGTAATGATAGTCGGGGATCTCAATGCAAGAATCGGCAAAGACCAAGCACTTGTGGAAAACGAGGGAGAGGGGGGGCAGTGGGGACCTAGAAACTCCGAAGATGAAATAATTAACCCCGAGGGCCGCTACTTACTCAGTATATGCGAGGACCTCGGTTTAACGGTGTTAAACGGCAGATGTAAGGGGGACGAAGCGGGAAAAATAACATATATCGGAGCAGGCGGCAGCTCGGTCCTCAACCTCATAATTCTGATAGAGGATGACGAAGATATCGTTAATAGCATGGAAATAGTACCAAGAATCGAGTCAGACCACTTGCCCGTTGTCTTTAACATAATAGAAAGCTGGGGGAAAGAAACTATTGGGAAAATAGCCACCAGTGAAAGAAAGAAAAGAGAAAAGTTAATTTGGAACAGCGCAAAAGGGGAAGAATATGGGGCCGAGCTAGATAAAATATGGCTAGATATTAAAAAATCAAAGGGAAAAAAGGGGGGATGGCAACAAATGAAGGAAGCCATATGGGAAACTGCGAAAAAAATGGAAATGACAAAAAAAGTAAGAAATAGAAGCACCAATTGGGGGTGGTTTAATGCGGAATGTAAAGAACAGCGTAGGAAAGTCTGGAGCAGCCTAAAAATATTTTAAAAAAACAGAAGTTCTGAAACGAGAAAGAGGGTAGTAGAAGAGAAGAAAAGACTAAATGAAGTGTACAAAGAGGCGAAGAAAAGCTGGCTCGATGAGAGATGGAGGAAAGTGAAAGAAAGTAAAAACATGGAAGAATGGTGGCAGGC
Source organism: Cylloceria caligata (assembly GCA_963942595.1). Classification (NCBI taxonomy): domain Eukaryota; kingdom Metazoa; phylum Arthropoda; class Insecta; order Hymenoptera; family Ichneumonidae; genus Cylloceria; species Cylloceria caligata. Next base: position 62,701,775 of record OZ012705.1, read on the forward strand.
CGTGAGAGGCTTCCGCCCAAAACAGAAGAAGGCAGGGGAGAATATAACAAGTAAGCAGTGGGTCAAGCATTTCGGAAAGTTACTGGGAGCACAAATAAATGAAGTAGAGGGGGGAAATAGCCAAGAGAAAGAAGTGTGGGAAAGAGAAAACGAAGCAAGGCCCGCCATAGAGGAATTGGATAAAGAAATAGATACAGAAGAGCTAAGAAAAGTGTTGAAGAAGAGCAAAAACAAAAAAGCGCCAGGCGAGGATGGGTTAGTTGTAGAGTTCCTGAAAGCAGCTTCGAAAGAGAGAATAGAGGATTTTAGGGAGATGTTGAACGAAATATGGGAAAAGGGGGAACTAGCAGAAGGGTGGGAGACTGCGAGAATAATACCGATACATAAAGCGGGGGATGAGGATATAGCAGATAATTACAGAGGGATTTCTCTATTAGATATAGGGTATAAAATAATAACAAGCATAATCGCTAGAAGACTAAATACGTGGATTGAAAAAGAGGGAATCTTAAAAGAAAGCCAAGCGGGATTCAGACCGGGACGCGGAACACGTGACCACATCTTCGTGCTCAATGCACTAATCAATAACAAACTTAAAGAAAAAGGGGGGAAGCTGTACGTAGCCTTTGTAGATTTCAAAGCGGCATTTGATAGTGTGGACAGAACGCTGATGTTAAGAAAGCTATGGGAAAAGGGTATAAGAGGAAAAATGCATCAATTTATCAGGGGTATATACCAAATGACTAAAAACGAAGTAATTGCAGAAGAGGGGGTCACGGAAAGTTTTGAAACAACACGGGGGGTCAGACAGGGCTGTCCAGTGAGCCCAATATTATTCAACTTATTTCTAGATGATGTAGACAAAAGGTGGGAGGACAAAAAAGAGGGAGGGTCAAGAATAGGTTCAGCCAAGATATACGCTCTTAAATACGCAGATGACGTGGCTATTCTGGCCGAGACAGCGGAGGATTTGAGAAAAATGTTGAAAACACTAGAAAAATTTGTGATAACAGCTAAAATGGAGGTAAACACAGAGAAAACTAAGGTAATGATATTTAGGAAGGGAGGAAAAAGACCAAAGAGGGAAAAATGGAAATATATGGGCAAAGACCTAGAAGTCGTAAACGAATTTAAATACCTAGGCTTCTGGTTCTCCACCAAAAATAAAATGAGGAAACATCTTAAAAATGTGGCAGGGAAAACACGAAAAGCAATGAATGTAGTATGGGGAATAATGAAGAGAGCCAAAGTAGATGAGTTAAAGGAGAGACTGCTGTTGATGGATTCGATCGTAAAGGCGGGGGCGCTATATGGAGTGGAAATTTGGGGATGGGCAAAGAGGGAAGAAATAGAAAAAATACAGGGGCATTTTATTAAAATGGCGATGGGCCTGGCCAGAAACACACCAGCATTTCTCTGGAAACTAGAAGCAGGAAGACGGAGCGTGCAGGTAGAGGCAAGGAAAAGGGCAGGAAACTACATGCTAGAAATCCTAGGAATGAAAAGAGAAAGATGGCCAAGAATATGTTTAAGGGAGGAAATAAGGGGGGTAATTAATGGAAAACCAACGCAATATGGGAAAGAAATGCAAAAAGCAATGGAAGAGGTGGGAGAGGGACGCCTGATAAACCTTATATGGAATGAAGGGGAAAGGGGGGAAATAGAAAAGATGCTAGAAGAGGGAACCAAAATAACAGAAGAGCAGGATATACAAAGTGACTGGGGAAAGGCAGAACGCTCCTCTTTTTGTCGCTTCTACACAGAGATTAAGGCCGGGGTGGAAAGAGAAAAATATTGGGACGACAAAAAGCTACCCGGGGCAATAAAAGAGCAATGGGCGAGGTTAAGGTGTGGGAACATTGGGAGAGTGGGGAAAAAAGGGTTTGAGGATTGGATGTGCAGAGCGTGCGGGCTAGAACAAGAAAGCCTCAAACACATATGGGAGTGCAAAAGTGCAAGAGAGCAAATAAATAAGAAGTGGGTCGAGGGGGTAGACAGATGGAAAGACGATGGGCCAGGACAGGACGTAGAAATCAAACTTATTGCAAGTCTATCAGGAAAGCCAATAATAGAGTTGTGCCACTATGTAAAAGAATTTAGCAGAATTATGAGATCGAGATCTGAAGCTGCGGAATTAAACGTAAGCAGGAGTTAAATAACCTATGCAAACGGATGTTAAAAGAATGTAACGAAACATGGTAGCGCGAATGACAAGTGAGCATGCAAAAGAGTGGACTTAAAGAAAGTAGAATAGACGTAAGGCAATATGTAATTCTATATGAAATAATAATATGTGGTCTTGTAATCCTTGTAATAGGTATAAGTGGCGGAGTATAAGTGGGTCTGTAAAAAGCCAAAAGGCTGTACAAAAGGAAAATAAATACTACTACTACTACTGTAGATATCTTCCATTCATAGTGGAAAAGGCTGTTGTCTTGCTGAGAAAGGGTGATAACCACTAGAAGAATCTTCGTCTTACCGCCCAATAAACCTTATAGACACAACAGGAAAGTTGTTAGAGACTCTTGCTACGTAGGCTAGAAAATCATATCAGCGAAAACGGAGGCCTATCATTAAAACAGTATGGCTTCCAAAAGGGGCGCGCTACAGTGGACACAGTTGCACGAGTTACCGAGCTGGCCGCCAAAGTAAAACGCGGTCCGTGGCAGAGTACATGCTACTGTGCTCTGATCACCTTGGACATCCGGAATGTATTCAACACGGCTAGATGGGAGAGAATTCTGACTGCGCTCGTAGAGAGGAAGACACCGGTGAACCTCCTACGAATGATAGATAACTACATTAGAGAAAGGGTGCTCATATATGACACGGAAATAGGCTCAGTTCAGTACGAGGTGACATCAGGCGTGTCTGATCAGAGAGATCAGTCTTCGGACCATTCCTGTGGAACGTTATGTATGATGGTCTCCCCAAGCTGAAGATCCCACCCCGGGCAGAAATGATTGGTTTTGCGGATGACGTCGGGCTGGTCGTCATCGCATTTTCATTAAATAAACGTTGCCAAAGAAAAACATCTTATTAGGATCAATTTATACTAGTTTTCTTAGTCAAACCTAATAACAAAAAGTAAAATATGAAATTGGATATGTAATTAATTTAGCAAAAGAAACTATAAAATGACAAAATAAAAATAAAATTCCTTTGTTTGAAAATAACTGTTTTTCTCGATGTGAAAATATGTTCTTAAAATTAGAAACTTTATATAAGTGTTGTTGTGAAACTACATTTCCAATGTTCATACAGTTAACAATGTCAAATCAATAGATTGAGATTAGGGTAGCAAGGTGGAATCTCGAGTACAATTACGTGACGGTATGCTATCGATGATACGACGAATATTCTTTGTCTCGCAATCTTATCGATACGCATATCGTAAAATACGAGAGCAAGATTAAGAAAGGTATCTATGCCTGAACGTTTTATAAAAATACTTGTCGAAACTATTGCAAAATTGATTTAATTGAGGCAGTCATTGCTGTTTTACAGGTGTTACACAATACTATGAATTTTCATTTTTTGATAATTGAACAGCATGATGCATTTTTACAGTTTCAGGGTATCTTAGTATTCTTTTTTCGGGAGAAATTGTATGTTGAGTTGCACGATATTTAACACAGCTGAAGGAACATTCCTATAAAGTATATCTCTAGTGTTTTAAAATAGTTGAGATCATATGTGTTAATGAAAGTTGTTTTTAGCATTTCGCGGTCGATATTATTAACTTTCGTTATTTGGGCTACGTCTGGAACGATAATTTATAAGATGTTAGGCTTGGTCAACATAGCGCGGAGTCTGAGTCAAGTGCTGCCTAGATGCCTATGTTACCGATGCGATTAAATCGCAAACAAATGGAATTCCTATATTTTTATCGACTCTAATTGTTTCATTGAGAACTAATGAAGGAGCCAGACTTGACGATTGTTATCGGCCAATTATGCTACCGTGGCTACGGCGAACTTAATTCACGATTTGTCACATGTTTCAAGACATAATTACCTATTGTTTATAGCATTTCTCTTAATTACTTCTCAATGAATTGATGAAGCAGAGTCGATACAAAGATAGGTATTAGATTTATTTACGATTTGCTCGCACCGAGACCATTAGCAACACTGTAAAAATTTTGTATACTAAATTTAATATACCGGTATCGAAAATTTTTATGCATAAACCGTATATTAAATTAAACACCTTCTTCAACTCAATATTAATAGTCACTGTGATTGAAAAAAATTGCAATTGTCGGTAATTTTACAAGTGTAACGTATTTGAATTTACTATTCCTTTGAGGCATTTTTAGGATTGACGTGTATGAAAATTAATGAATAAAGTTTCAGTTTCTATTGTCTTGTGGGTTAAATTCTATGCACATCTCTCACTAATATTTAAAAAGACTTTAAAATGTCTGTTTTAAAAGGTATAACTGTCGATTATATCCGTACATTGATTTTCATATACAGGTCCATTAATGATCAAACCAATTACGCGTTTTGTAAATTTGGAACACGTATTGGGTAAATTTATATAATATTATTAAATTTCCAACCCGGCGTATATTAATTCTTCATTTCATACACCTAGTTCATAAGTTTAATACACACTTGGATTGTAAATTCATCACCATTTTTTACAGTGAATATAAGAATCTAGACATCACTTAGCTGAGACCCAGAGCTGTGTTTGCCACATCTAACATCTTGCGATTGGCCGTGCTAGATACAGCTTAAATAACGAATGTGAAAAAAATTCTATCGTAATTTAAAATCTCTCATAGGATACTCTGCATGGCTTTTGCATCACGATAATGCAGGTGCATTATCACACTTCATGGCTTGTTCGTGATTTTTTGGCTAAAAACAACACTATAATGATGCCCCAGCCTCCATATTCGCCAGATATGGCTCCGTGTGACTTTTTTCCATTCCCAAAAATAAAGAGAACCTTAAAGGGCCGCCGTTTTGCAAGCATACATGAGATTAAAAATGCATCGCTGAGAGAGCTAAAAGCTATCCCAAAGAACGAGTTCCAGAAGTATTTCGGGGATTGGAAAAAACGCTGACATAAGTATATACCACCTTGATCAAAAAGTTTTAGGACTTTATTCATAAGATCGAAAATACAAATTTATTCATCAAAGTCGATATGGTCTCCTCAAAGTACTCCCCATCAACTGCAACGCATTTACGCCAGTGCTTATCTAATCCGCGAAACACCGCTGGTACTGAATTTTCGGTATGTCCATCAGAGCCATCATAGCGTATCTTTGTTTTTTTTTTCGTATAACAAATTCCAATAAAAACATTTAATGTATTACTGTTTTAGCAACGTTTACCATTCACAAATTGGAGATCAGCTTGATAGTGCCAGATCGATCGAAGGAATATCGTCGAATTGGTCATTCTAAAATCTACAAGTCTATATTCGGATTATCTGGTATACGGGATCATGCAGACTATTTAAGCCAGCTATAATGAGACATACTGGTCGTCTAATAACGCGCGGGACACACAACCAAGCACCACTACCGCGCGTTACTCACACCGGATACAACGGCCTATACTTGTCATCTCATGACGCGCGGTGCACACAACATAGGTCGGCACGTCGAGAACCAAGCCCCGTTATTCGGTCAGAAAAGCACGACTAGGGGAGCGCTATCTGAGACCAGTTGGGAATTAAAAATATCGTTAAAGACAAACGACGAATTTTAACGAGGACCAAGGCTATCGATAGGCTAAAGGAGATGGGCCGCCACCAGATATAGTAATAAAGTATTAAATTTAATGAAACATGGTCTAATACAAAATGATGTACCGGTTAACGAGACAAATATTTTACGCCTTCAAGGCATCTCCGAAGGGCCGGTGTTCACAAAAGGGTCAACTGACATCAATAACCTTGGTACGGAACCGAATTTCATGTGGTCGAAAATTCTTTTCCCATGGATCAGGACGCAATTTTTGGCGCAGTTTCATGGTAAAAATAGAACTGCGATTGAATGGGACAGAGACCGTCAGTTAGAAACATCGCGTTTTACCATTCAAAAATCTGGAAACAGTGTTTCTCCCGGCTCGTTCTAGTAGAATATATCACGTTCGTATAAGAAATGCCAATATCAATGAAGGATATATACACCGTTTAAACGTTGCCAAAGGCTATCCTACGGTAACCTTATTAACGTTTGAAGAGTTCCGCAGCACTGCGCTCGCGACCATCATGTAAAAGCCATCGCCGCAACCTCGGTCAATAATGAATCACGTATTCAAAGATAAAAATCCTTGCTGTGCTTCGACCATTTTTACGATTAGGAGGTGAACAGCATCGATCGAATGATAAAGGAGACACACGACTTATTTCATTGCCCAGAAGATTTCTTGAGTACTAATAACGCGTAAACGCATAAAATAGTAACAACTGACGACCAACCTGTTTTGAAGCGCCAGTATCGCTTCGCACCAGCTCACAAGGATGAAAGTGAAATGATCGATGGAAAAATAATAGAACCTTTCGATTCTCCATACATGTAGATACATATAGATCGTTCCTAAAAAGCCCGATTCACACGGGAAACCGAAATGGCGAATGGTCATAGATAATCGGCATTTGAACGATAAACCCATAGGAGACAATTATCCTCTCCCTAATATTATAGAAATTCTTGACCAATTGAGCCAAACCCGGTATTTTTCAGTATTCGATTTGACAAGTGGATTCCACCGAATTAAGGTGGATTCCAAGGATGTCCATAAAACAGCGTTTTCGACGCCGTTTGGTCACTGTCAATATTCGCGGCGGCCTTCGGGCTTAAGAATGCCCCCGCCACGTTCCAATGATTAATGGATCACCGATTAATATTGTACGGTCTACAGGGTGTAAACTGTTCGAGTATCTGGACGACATAGTCATATACGCTAATACGCTTCAGGAACACGAACTTAAATATTGGCAGACAGACTGCATAGAGCGAACTTGAAGCTCCAGCCAGAAAAATGCAAATTTCTCAAGAAGTGGGGTATTTGGGCCATATTATTAGAGAGGATGGTATCAGATCGGATCTTAAGAAGGTCAAATCAATCAGATACTATCCTAGGCCAAATAACTCTACGAAAATTAAAGAATTCCTCGGGCTGGCTGGCTACTACCGTCGATTCGTTGAAAAATTCTCGGGTATATTGCAAAGCCTCTCACACTTCTTTTAAAAAAATGGGTCTCGTTTTTATGGACGGAAAGCCAGGTGCAAGCGTTCAATAAACTCCGCGAAATTCTTTGCAAGTCGCCGGTACTCCAGCACCCAGATTGTACAAAACCCTTTATAATTAAAAATCTCCTTTAAAAGGATGAGGAAAATCCTCCTGACTTTGTGATTAGTGAAACTCGCGATAATTTTAGTATACACACTGATAGTTTAGTATATGTAACTAGAACGAAAAATATACCAATCGATGTTGGCGCGAAAGATTTATCAGCTACGGGCAACCTCCCGACGAATGATCATCTCAATTTAGCTCGAGTAAACATAAACCTTGTAAAATCCAAGATGTACGTTGCTCTTCCGGTAAAAAACGACCTTCGGGCCAATGTTCATATAGACAATGTCACAGAAACAATACAATCTCTGAGGGATCTAGTGATAGAACTAAAAATAAAAATGTATTCAGTATCAGTGGAACCGAGAGGATAGATGGAATATACCCGGAAATCGAGTCAAACTCAATACCAGTCCACCTTTTTCATAACTTCAATTTGACACTTGTATAGAAAGTTTCAGTTTGATAGCTGCAATTTAAACAAGCTAGGGTGTCGTTTACAATATTTTGCATTTTGGAAGAAATTCCAAAATTAGAAATACACTCCTGTCTGCAGATACTATAATAAGTAACTAGGAATATGCATGTCGAGTACAAAAAATGTTCAACTAATTATTTTCTTACTCTGTATCACAAACGTATTTTCTTTCCATTGTGGAAATAGTTTCTATATTAATTCGATTTCAAAATAAGCCTGCAAAGTAAAACCTTGAAAATTGCTTTGTCATTATTTTACACTATTCACAAAGCAACCTCTGTAAAGTAGTTAAATGATTTTGGCATTGATAATTCCAAATTTATGAAAGTAAGAACAGTGATAAATAAAAAAGAAAATATGAAGTTCTGCTTCACAACCTTTTATTTTAATGCTACAAGAAACAAGAGAGATGTGTAACAATAACTGTCTTGATGGAAGCTTACATTAAAATTCTAAAAAATTATATTCCATAACATTTGAATCACTCTATTGATCCTTGCTTAGTTATATACCAATGATTGTTAAATGTTAGTTCATTTGTATAGGAACATTTCAGCCTAATAGTGAGAGATAAAGTGTCTATAGTTATTTATGAAAAAGTTCCAAATTTTATACAATTTGGACCCCTTGACCAATGAAAATGGTCACGACAATTGAAAATGAACTAAATTTGAGTTTTGTGTCAAAAAAATTGCGAGAAGTAGAGTCTTAACAACAAAAATCCAAACATACACACGTACATAAATATTTTGTTCTAAACCACTTTTCTCGATGTATTAGGCGATTTTGAGTACCCTGAAATTAAGTTCAGGATTTTTTTCACCCAAACAAGCGTTCTATGAGGAAGCAAAACAAGCTTGTACAGTAGAACTTTTCACATTGCTTCTTAACTATTTTCCACCTTCCACGAACCCACCTCATTGAGGAGGTATGTTAATCGATTTTGACTTCCTTATAGTAGAAGTCTTGGCGATGTGGAATATAATGAGGAAGCAATGTACAACGGTGTATAGGCTTGTTCAAATATTGTATATGGTAGCTCTTATATGATCAAAATTTGTTGAAGTTAACAATCAACCATTTAAAAAAAAATGGCCATTCCCATACAAACTCAATAGCAGGTGATTGTGATTGTAACTACTCTTGTGTACAGTTTCAATTCCATAGCTTTATATTTACACAAGCTAGTGTGGTCATTTATAATTTTTCAAAACAATGAAAAATGCGATATACATAAGGAAATTAGTAAGGTTGCCAACTGCTTTAAGTTAATGTGCTACTCTTTAGTAGGAAACAAAAACGGCAATGCATATTTCTCTCCAATTGCGTCTCGTACTTCGACAGTTCATTGTTGTTGTTTTTTCAGATCAATCGTAGCGAGAAAATTTGCAATGAGAAAATTCTGGTATCTTTCTCGCATGTATGGTGATCTGATAGACTAACAACATGTAGGGCATCGTTTTAGCATAACAAAACAGACGAAATAACGAAACAGTTTATGGATGGACCCACGAATACAGGTTAAAAGAAAAAACACGCAAAAACGGCAGTAAACATTTGACACTTACATTTGAGTCCATCGCCGGTGGCGATATTGACGCAGCCAAAGGCGATTAGAATAGCACAGAGGTACTTCATCACGTTGATCCGCAACTTACTTTGTTAAACGATCTCAAATCCGATAAAATTAGAGGTTATGTTCGTATATTTCAGGTATTCGATTAGCCGATTTAGAAGGGTTTCGGTATGAATCGCGTGATTTAACAATATACAAGAAGAGAACAGGAGGGTTTAATAATTGAAGCTCGTTTAAATGGTAAGCAACCTTTATACGCACTGGTATAGAAGGCTGACAAGAGCTCGTGCGCTTGCAGAGTCTTTATCAAGCTCTATAGCGTAGTAATACCGTATTGTGGCTAAGAATGTGAGAGAATGAACAGAGAAATATCGATGTATATATATCAGCGATGACTAAGGGTTTAAACACATAGGCAAAGTTCTACAATCTTTCGGCCACTCGAAAACAAAGTGTTTATTGCGTATAGCGTCGATACCACCGCTAGTAACTGCCTCCGTGCCTCCGCCCCCGGTTTACCGCGTGACGTCGCATAATAATCACTGCGCACAACTACATAGTATAGTAACTTATGTCACGTACATACGACCAACACATAACAGTCACCGTGTGTACACTGGAAATATCTCCGCAGTTGACGAGCTGGCGCACTCTCGATGGTGATGTCTGATAGCCGAAAAGCGTCGGAAACATCCGAACGATCGTTCTTTGTACGTCATGTAAGCCAAAAATCTTATCTAGAACGACTAATAGGAATGCGTATAGAGCTATGTCATAAAGCTGCAAACGAAGGGGTGAAGCTTCGGAATTAATTTCCCATTTTTCTCCATCCATATCGCGATCGGATTGTTGGAATGTAGAACGTAAGAACGGGTCGCGGAGGGGGAGGAACATCTTGCATGCGGAGGAATTTTTCGTTAGCAGGACCTGCGCAGGCGCATCGAGAAATCAGCTGAGCCGAGCGGTGTCGGAGATTAACGGAGGTTGTCCAATGTCGGCCACTACATTCCACCCGATTCGAGTCGCAGTTGTCACGATCGTCATTCTTCTCATTCTTTCATTGTTTAGCAAGGCGTCGAAGCGAGAGTATTCACGCTGTGGCTAAATTGAGGATGCGTTCTTTTTCGGAAACTTATCGAGGTATGAATGACGTTTATTCCATTATTTCAATCTTGTATTAAGATTCTAGTAGGTTATAATTGATTACGAATAAATAGCGAGTACTTTTTTAGCTCAATGCACACTTTCATGATCAGCTTTCATTCTTATGTGTATATTTGATATTTCGCCCAAACGACCATTGTAAAGTTGAACCGTTTGTCGGCCCCATATCACCTGATAACCTAACTTTTCGAGCAGGAGTATAAAAAATACTGTCTTACGCGTAACACATTCATGCTCGTGTTGCACTTGACTGGGGTGTCAACACGATCTGAAATTTTCGCTTGATTTTTATCACATTTCTTTAAATGTTAAAAGTTTGTAAATTTATTCTACTTTCAACAAAAAATTAAATGCAATTTTTTTTTGTTTTGTTAAATATTAAAAAAATATATATATTCATTTTTGTGGTTTCGTTTATCTTTTACAAATTTACAATATTTTCCTTCTACTGACTGAAGAATAATGCTTAAACATTAAGGTGGGGTTTGATACCAATGGAAATTGCATGAATGCTCCCCTTAATATCACTATTCTATAAACTAGACTTAATATAATATGTTCACTCAGCCACATATCCTCTTTAAACTTAAACATGCATGCTATGTTAATATTCTGTAATTGTTACAATAACTTTAATACTCTATATATACTACTATTCACATCAGTTTGTTTTAACCGTTTGCACTCCGTAGGCGCCGCTATTGCGCCATCTGCTGTTGAGTAACAAAACACTCGGAGTGCAAAGGGTTAATATGCAAATTCTTTTCCATTAAAAGTGTAGATAGACAATGGATTGAATTTTGATTTCTCTTATGCTATCAGCAACTCATTAAACTTTAAATAAAGTACTTAATGCATGTAAATAACTACTTAAGGATTATTAAAATTAGAACTATCTCCTAAAATTCTCCTAAATGTTTTTCTGATAAAGGGCTTTATCTTTAAGTTTGTTCAAGAGTTTTTACAGAATTTCCAAATTGAATGTATAAGATGTTATGTATATCTCAAGACATTTCTTGAGGATTTATACCTACTTAATACTAGAATGATTGTTTCATTAAACTTATTATTTCACAAATATTTCATAGATTAAACCAAAGGATGCACAATGGCCTGTGCTAAAGCTTTATAAAGCATTGAAACAACATCGATACCGATTTATTAACAAATAAAGAAGTTCGAAGTTTGAATTATTTCTGATGACAATTTATTTCATGACTATATCACAGAGTCAACTTCAGTTGACGATTGTGGGTTCTGCATATCCATGTATAGCCAGCAGGGTCCTCTAGTAATAATATAAGATTAAAGTCTACATATCTATTATTACAAAATAAAAATTATTAACAATGTAGCTGAATTCAATGGATCGATAGAATTTTGTTGCATAATAATACAGGTGCACTGTTAGAATGCTAATCTGACATAGCGTCATAAAAATATTTGAGTTCAGTGGATTAAGAGGAGAATGTGTCAATTATAAAATAGGATCACTGCCCATAGAATTTTAGTCCCATATCGAGCATAATAAATAGATGATTTTAGTGGATAGAGAGAACACAAGAACACTGCTCATTTGAATATCAATTTTTGGAATGTCTAAAAGCTACATTTTTGTTATATCTGATTACTGGAAATTCTAGCTGAAGGCTGACTAATCTGAGAAATATAACGATTATATAAAAACTATATCATAACAGCAGCACAATTCTGACTTCCTTGCACTCTGGGTAGATCACCCAGAGTAGGGTAGATATAACAGGAAAAATGCAGTTGCTGTAGCATCTTGTATCAGCAGATCAGCGTGACGTCTTAAGAGGAGGCGAAACCTCCATACTTACACAGATGTGCTGCTTATCTATCACTGTACCGTGAGCGCCATATTAGTTCTATCTTTTTCACACTCATGGTGTAAGTACGGAGGATGTTTGACCTCCTCTTGAGGAGTGGGATATGAAGATAGTCTTCATGTGCGCCACTTTACCTACATTTAGTTCAAGATTCCTTGCTACAGTACTTGACAATTTGGTTATCTAAGAACTGGCTTCACTTTATTATTGTATTACAGTTTTTACACATCTGACTCCTACCTTGCAATAGATATTCATTGCTATTTGTTTGTGCGCATATGTGTCAGGCTTGAAAATTCTAAACCTCTATAACTTGGGAGCATCTTCTGCTATTAAGCTGAAATTTATTATGTACATAGAGTGGTAATTCTCGTTGTTTAGTCCACTTTTCGGTGAAATGCTTGCTGTCTTTGCATTCCATGTAGTTTTGAACGTTAAAAAAATCTGTTAACCTCCTAGCTTCAACTATTTTAGAGTTACTGGGCTAAACCGTTAAACTTTAACCGTTTAAACTTTATGAAAATTTACTAATTTTCGGAAAATTACTATTAAGTATTATCAAAGTTCTCGAGATATATCCATTGCAATTTTGCAAGCTCATTATATACACATACACGCACGCACGCACGCACGCACGGACATTTTTTCTAAATATGATTTCTCGACGTTTTGGGACTTTTTAAGTACTCTGACATAAAAATCTCGAGAACATTTTTTCCCATGAAAACAGCTTTCCTATAAGGAAGCAATAAATAGATCATAAACGCTATAGCTATATCGATATTTAACCCTTTGCACTCCGTTGTCGCCGTATTTGCGACATTAAAGCCTCTATGCCCTACTAGGCTGGAGTGCAAAGGGTTAAAATGTACATCATCCCTTGATTACAATTAGTACGGTGTATAAACAATAGTAGAATGTTCTTACAGCTCAGGCACTATGCGTCCTCGCGATCAACTGTAATTTGAATGGGCGGAGACCAGTAAATGAATTATTATAATTCAAGTATGAGTTATCTGACATCGGAAATTATTTTACGCTTTTCAAATTCGGCTTTATAAAATGTCTCTTAAGCGGTACCAAACTGAAAATTAATAAGCGGTATTTACTACGCACCATAATTAAGTGATCTTCAGGCGCTAATTAAGTGATCTTCAGGCGCTAATTAAGTGCTAAGTTTGCGAAATAGGTGCTTGACGTCAAGCTAGCGGTCCCCATAAAATTTCCATTTTTTCGTGTAATCGGAAGAACATCTAATTCCCGAACTTAGCACTTGAAGAGCACCTACCTAAATATGGTATGTACCAAATATTTTTGAAAATTTTTTTTAGTTATGGGACCACTAGCTTGACATGAAGTTAGCGATCCTATTTTTATTTTTTCGTGGAATTTAAATAGATTTACAGTCAAGTAATATAAACAAAATTCGTTATGTTTTTGACCTTGGCTAAGGCTGATTGGTCAGCGATATGGAGTAAAAGATTTGATGAAGTATCGGTGACGGAAATAAACCTTGTTTTCAAATATTTAATTGTGTAGTTTGAGTTAAGAACGGATACTACAAAACTGTGGAAAAGGAAAAGAGAAAATTCAGTCGCGGTGGGTTGCTTTGCTTTCGCACTGAATAAAGACGGTGTGAGAGTCCGCAGTGCAGAGTAAAAGAGAATCAACACATTTGTGTAAGTGTTGAGGTTTCGCCCCGCCTTAAGTGTAGAAGGAGATGTGTGACTGAATTCCAGATGACTCCGAGTAGAAACAGAGACCATCCGTATACGGTATGTAAAAATAACCATGAATGATTGTATTCACGATGAACTTGAATATTTTTATTAGGACATTTATCTCGATGATGTCCGTGTTCGTGGTTGCATTTAACGTGAAACTGTCTCACATGTTGTTCCTTAAGGAGTCTGCGAAATTTCGTAGGCCAGCTGTACTCAACATATTGGAAAATGCAAACCTTGGAATTTAAGTAATTGACCAGTAATTCTTCGGGCAATGCTATTCAGAACCGCAGACTTTCCGACAATAAACATGATATGATCACTGAGTTTATGGAGATCCCCCTACGTATACATTCCGCTTGTTGCTGAAGATGCTCGATTAGTGTTTTTCCAAGTGGGATTGGTGACTATTGGTGGCAAACTTTGTATTGGTTCAGGTAGAAGTTTATGCTAAGAGTCGGCCAAGAGATACTGCGTTGGAATTAATGCGTCACAGATAATTTCCAATCTTGTTTGCACGATAATATGCGTTCGCGGTGACAAGCTTTGATTTTCTCTGAAAACCAGAATTTGATCATAACAATTCTCCGTTCGTCGTACCATAACGTCGACTGGGATGTATATGATGTGCGCGATGTCACCCATGACTACTGGTATGAATCCGGATCCCTTTTTCAGGTGATACGCGAATACATAAGGCGACTGCGGTGACGAGGTCATTCTTCAACACTTACTGTTCGTGGTTGCATCATTGAATCAAAACGTCGAGGTACAATTGATTAATCTGATTTCCAATTTCTCTCGACAAAAATAAATTTTGATTTTATATATGCAGATATTATCCACTAGTATTGGTCTGGGCTTTGCGAACGTTTCTCCTTTCTTAATTTCATGTGTGAGTAATTCGGATGTTCTATGCGTATTAACGTGTAACCGCACAAGAATTATTCTGATTTTTTTGTTAATGCAGAGGTTGTATCTTGGGTTGAAAGTGTATAGGCAGCTTGTCCTCTGTCCAGTTTGTCAGCTGACAGTGAATCCCAAAAGGTCTGTTCATAGAGATATATGCAGTTTTGATCCGTTAGCAGGCGCGTCGTTCCAGATTTAACATGAATTTTGAGTGTGTATAGTATTGTAAGAACTAAATGTACTGTAGCTTCATACTCTTCCAGAGTGATTCTAATTGTACTTTGACTACTGTGAGAATACTGCGACCCGTGACAGATTCCGTTTTTCTTTTTTGACTTGTCTAAAGTTATACTACGAGCTGCTGTATTTTCATATACATCAGTAATGAAAGCGTTTTCAGTTCTGAATATTCCTGACATGTCGTATAGGTCCAGTGCATTACGTTGGCGCTCAGTCCTCAAGTAGCGCCGTAGGCCCTATGTGTAGCCCACAAAATGGCACAGGTCCTGTCGTGAGTCTTCTGCATATGCGGCCCCTGTTCAGCTTAGCGTCCAGGATGACTCCCAGTTGTTTAACTTTGTCCGTTGGTCTGATAACTGTGCCTCAAAATGTTGGGTTCCTCCATACGTCAAACCGTCTGCGGATGAAGCGAACGATTTCGGTCTTCTCCTTGTTGACGTTTAGCCCGACCTCTGTGCACCATCTGCTGACCAGATTCAGTGTCCTTCGTATTAGGATGAAACACCTCCCCGTTGTCAGACCCGGGTTTTGCTTTTGCAGCTTCCGAAGCGCGTTGGCTGAGTCGATTGGGTCTCTAGGTAGCCAGGTCATGATCCTGATGTATTTTGTGAGCTCGTCTGACTCAATCAGCTTGAGCCCTGTGTCATACTGCCGTCTGCTGACCTGCGCAGATTACCTTCAGAGCTCTTCTATATAGATAGGTCTGCTCAAAGCGCCACGTGAAGCTCTCTGTCGGGATCCCTTTCACAACTTCCAACAGCCCCCCCCTCCCTTATGAGCGCTGATTGCTCCTTGGTTATATTGTCCTTTAGGCCCTTATGTACGATTGCCAGCTTTGACAAATCGCTGGCCACCGTTGCGCAGGAGCTTTTCCTCAGCCCCCCCCCCCCCCCCCCATCTTGGTCTTTTGAACTCCAGTCGCTCGGCGGTATCTTTTAGAGTCCCGTCGTCGCTACGGGTAGCTCTCCCTCCTTTCAGACAGAGTATGACAGACGCGAACTCTCGGAAGCCGATCAGCAATGCTTACAAAACAATGCAAATGAACGCTTAAAAACTCTTCAATGTTCAACAATTCATCGCAGATCTTGTTTTTTTTTTAATTGACAAAGTGGCAAAGATTGACGTATTCGAAGACGTTCGAACACGAAAAACGAAAAATGATTCGGAGTAAAATTAATTTTTTACGAGAAATTGAAAAATGCAATAAAAATAGGGGTTACATTTAAAAAAACAAAAGTTGGGCACAACGGGCCCAGCAGAGCCCCTGGACCCAAAAACTGACATGCTTATCTGATTATTAAATTAAATTCTTAGTTTTCGATATATTTGAGCATGTTTTAGAAAATGGAACACCCTGCATATATACTGTATATAGTTTCAATATATATAATCAACAATATTAATGATATTAATAAATATATATGTACATATGCGAAGTGTGTTATAAAAATAACGGGAATTTTCGTTTCTTTTTTTTTTTTTTGAAAGAATTTTATTTATTCATCTACAACAATGTTATCCCCTTCAAAATAATCCCCATTAGATATTGAACACTTATGCCAGCGCTTTTTTCAATCGCTGAAACACTTCTGGAACTCGTTCTTTGGGGTAGCTTTTAGCTCTCAGCGATGCGTTCTTAATCTCTACTATGCCTGCAAAACGACGGCCCTTTGAGGTTCTCTTTATTTTTGGTAATAGAAAAAAGTCATACGGAGCCATGTCTGGCGAATATGGAGGCTGGGGCATCATTTTACCGTATTGTTTTTACCAGAACTATTTATCAGAAAATAAAAAATTTATCGTAAAAATGTTTTAAAAAACAGTGTTTATTAAATGTTGAACCTGGAAAAATTTCTAAATGTAACACAATTTTATGGAATTCCAAAAATGCCGAAGTTTGCGGAAAAAATGAATTAACTATACAGTTGTGTATAACAATAGGAACGTACAATTTTATAATTACTTGAAAAATAGTTCAAATGGTGCTTTCGTTTATCTGTTCAAGACAAATAGAACCGGAGATATTCATTTTTGAAGTTTAAATCCCGCTGGTTTTTTTCCCCCAAAAATGTACCGTATAGCAATTCTCTGTAATTGAAAAACAAAATTTTTTCGTCGAACATAAAAATATGTCTTCTTTTTACGTATACTTAATGTGAAAAAAGTTTTGTTCGTTTCGGTCGATTTCATGTTGAAATTCCCCTATCTAGAAAGTTTTAGCTTATCAGCCCAAATGTTGTAGAAACCTCTCTTACGATTAAGAATAAATGCAATTCTAAGCAATCTAGAAAGTATCTGTAATTATAAAAAAACTATTTGGCTCATTAACGATAAGCACTAACTTAAATTAGAAAGTCATATAAAAACTTCATAAAATCTGATCGCAATATTGGGTCTGGGAAAAAGTTCGTGGCGTTTTTCCCGATACATGGCATCAAATGCAAATAAGTCAGGAAACACAGATCGCAGCGACACCACTAAACGCTCGTTGGAAAGGTGACACTTCGAGCGTTACTTTGAGTGCATAGGCATCGAAATTGGTACAATGGTTGGAAAGCTGTTTGCGTTTGAAAATGGGGAAAAGTAATGAAAAATTGTGCTATATTTTGCAATATTATTACGACAAAGGGAAGAACGCTGCACAGACTTGTGAAAAAATTTGTGCTGTGTACGGTGAAGGTACTTTATCAAAATCTGCTGCGCGGAAATGGTTCGCTTTCGTTCTGGTAATTTTTATGTGAGAGATGAGTCACGCTCTGGTCGTCCAAGCACTGTAAAAGCTGATGAAATTCTTGAAAAAGTCCAGCAAGATAAGCATATCAGTAGTGTCGATATTGGTATGGAGCTAGGCATTGACCACAAAGCTGTTTTGAACCATTTACACAAAGCTGGTTACAAAAAGAAACTCGATGTATGGGTTCCTCATGAGTTGAGCGCGAAAAACACGATAGACCGAATTAACATCTGCGATGCGCTGCTGAAACGCAATGAAATCGAGCCATTTCTGAAACGTGTCATAACCGGAGATGAAAAATGGATCACGTACGACAATCGGAAGCGTCAAATGTCGTGGACAAGGGATTGTGAGCCGTCACAAGCGTTCGCGAACCCAGGATTGACGGCGAAAAAAGTGATGCTGTGTGTGTGGTGGGACTGGAAGGGAATCATCCACCATGAGCTCCTTCCAGTTGGTCAGACGATTGATTCTCAACTCTACTGTGGACAACTAGAGAGGTTACGCCAAGGAATTGAATGAAAACGACCCGAATTGGTTAATAGGAAAGGTGTTGTCTTCCATCATGACAACGCCCGACCACACACTTCTTTGATGACCCGTCAAAAATTGCGAGAGCTTGGTTGGGAAGTTTTGATGCATCCACCGTATAGTCCAGACATAGCACCCTCTGACTATCACTTATTCCGATCTCTGCAGAACTCTCTCAATGGGATTAAGCTGCTTTCAAAAAAAGCCTGTGAAACCATTTGATTCAGTTTTTCAACCAGAAACCACAGAAGTTTTTCACCGATGGCATCATGACTCTACCCGAAAAATGGCGAAACATTGTCGATATTAATGGAGCATATTTGGTTTAAATAAATTCATTTTCACACTATAAGAAAACCAGTTCAATTTTACTAAAAAAAAAACGCCACGAACTTTTTCCCAGACCCAATATATAAATAATGGGTGATGATTTATTTTCGTGTCAAATGTTAGTTCGATGCTCAAGCGATTCTCTAGCTACAGGTTTATCATTTTTACAAGCAAAATCAATATCAAAATAAAAAATTGAATCGGGTGTATCATTTGAACCCCTTTATCAATTTTGGCAAAATTATATACCAAACATATGTGAACAATATTAGGTATGTGAAAAATTGTTATGTTCGTCACCTCTAAGCTGTTAGTAATAGGGGTGGTGACAAATTGAAATATTCAAAATTCTCTAAAACCTAAACCGCTCTAGAGATTTTTACCAAACTCTATACCAAGCACCACTGTATATTACTACGCTTGTGTATGACATTTTTCGGAAAAAGTTTTACGGTCGTTAGAGCGCGACCACGCTCTCTTTCGAAAAATTGAATACAACATTAAATCTAAACTATGTGTATATGTTTTGTCTAAAATCACATGAATTAAAGAAGGTACTTTACTGCTTCACTTGTGTACTAAAAGTTTCATCTTAATTACCTCCAACGGTTCTTAAGTTCTAGGTGATTGCGTTTTCGAAGCCTGCTCGCACGCGCGCGCGCGCGCGCGCGCACGCACGCGCGCACACACACACACACACACACACACACACACACACAAACCATTTTTTCTAAACCATTTTTCTCGACGTGTTTCACCATTTCGAGTATCCTGACATGAAAATGACGAAAAAGAAAATTCATAAAAACAAAATTTCTTCTATTCCTGAACAACATTTTTAAAGTTTCTTGAGTGTAGTTACTATTTTACCGAACATTCACACAAGTTGCACAAACTATAAAGCAATGATAATTTTTTATAAAAATCATTTATACAATAATAATAATTTATAATAAAAAGATCATTTTTAATGAAAAGGTGAAAACAAAGCTTCATCCATCAGGGAACAAAAATATTTTATGTTCCCTGTCGTATACTAATAATTTTACAGAATAAAGAGATGATTTTCAATGTAAATAATTTTTAATGTAAACATCATTCTTATTGCATGTAATCACAGCTGCTTCGCTGTATCAGTTTACAAATACTGACTGAGTCTCGCGGACTGTTTCCTCTTTACCACAATTTTTAAAAACTGTTTTTATTTCCGGATTTGCACCTAATAAATGCGATCTATCTAAGAATACAGAGGTTATAATGCACGGAAACTGTGTACTAAATTCTGGGAAGACATCTTTGAGTGTTTGGGCGAATATTGAATACCAAGAGAACAGGCAAATTCCCGCTATGGTAGTGAAACACGTACTTCCGTCGTTTTACGCTGCGAGCAGTCGGGTGTAAATTAAGCAGTCGCGAACGACTCATTCCATGCATGTTAACCATATTTACTATAACAAAAATAATATCCTTGCCGCAATCACATTGTTCACGAATACTCTTCTCGTTACAGTACCGAGACATCCAATCATCATGTATATACTTGGAATTCTATATACTTTACTCGTGGCGACATCTGCGGAGTTTTGTTACAATGACGTTGAGGCTGCTTGTAGTTCTAGGCCTCTGACCTCAGGTATATTGCAAGCATTGATGAAATTACTCGAATTCAAACGTTTTCACATAATTACCTTAAAAATGTTCAGACGGTCCACTGCTTGCAAACTGTAATGCGAAATACGGAGGCATCGAAGCACTGCAACCGGATCTTCAGGCTTACGCGAATGCGCACATCGAGACGAGCTTCGAGTTTCTACTGATGTCTACACACTTTGGCAATTACGAGTCTAATCGTGAGGGATTTAAGAAATTGTACCGCAAACTGTCGGACCAAGCCTGGAAGGATGCTGTCGATGTTATCCAATACATTGCTACTCGCGGTGGCAAGATGAACTTCAACCAGTTGCCGCGCTTCAAGAAGAACGTAAGAACACACAATTTTGAGACACAATTTGACTTATATTAGGTGCACAACTAAGTTCCCGCTGTTTTTCTTATGAAAATGCAACTTTATTGTGAAAAAATGTTCACAAATGAATCATTCAAAATATTGCCCATCGCTAGCGACAACTTTTTCCCATCTTTCTGGCAGAGCTCGAATACCGTCACGGTAGAAGTGTTCGTCTTTTGAGGCTATCCACGAATCAAGCCATTTTGAGATGTCTTCATATGAGCTGAACTGCTGATTAGTCAGACCATGTGCCATCGAACGGAACAAGTAATAATCGGACGGCGCAATATCTGGGGAATATGGCGGGTGGGGTAGGACTTCCCATTTGAGCGTTTCTAAGTAGGTTTTAACGGGTTTGGCAACGTGAGGCCGAGCGTTGTCATGCTGTAGAATCACTTTTTCGTGCCTCTGCTCATATTGTGGCCGCTTTTCGCGCAGTGCTCGGCTCAATCGCATCAATTGACTTCGATACCGTTCCCCAGGGATGGTTTCGTTCGGTTTCAACAGCTCATAATAAATAACACTGCCCTGGTCCCACCAAATACACAGCAAAATCTTCGCAGCATGAATATTCGGTCGAGCCGACGACGTAGAAGCATGACCGGGCAGTCCCCATGATTTTGTTCTCTTTGGGTTGCTGTAATGAATCCATTTTTCATCAGCCGTGACGATGCGATGAAGAAAACCCTTCTTTTTTTGCCGCTGGAGCAGTTGTTCACAGGCGAAAAAACGACGCTCAACGTCTCTTGGCTTCAAATCATAAGGAACCCAAGTTCCTTGTTTTTTAATCATTCCCAACGCATGCAATCACTTGGAAATTGCTTGGCGGGTAACTCCTAATGCTGTAACAAGCTCTTTTTGCGTTTGGCACGGATCCTCATCGAGCAATGCCTTCAATTCAGCGTCTTTTTGGCCTTCCTTCACGCGAACGGTCGTCAACATCAAAATACCGTCTTTGAAGCGATGGAACCAATCACGGCATGTTGTTTCACTTAGAGCAGCATCTCCGTAAACTTTTTGGAATTCACGATGCGCTTCAGCCGCCGTTCTCTTCGAATGAAAGAAGAAAAGCAACACTTCCCGCAAATGACGATTATTTGGCACAAAATCAGACATTTTCACACAACCAAAAGTATATGACGCAAAAACAAAATCACTAATGTGTCAAAGCGGTTTGTTTACCATATGTCTAAGCTTGGTTCATGACGTTTTGGTTACGTCCCAATCGACCAGCACTTACTACTGGAGCCATCTCTTGAAAAACAGCGGGAACTTAGTTGCGCACCTAATAGTTTATTAATGCTCAAGTAATCACCTAATTTCAGTAACCTCAGATGTTCAGCTACTTAATTGAGTATATTTAGTCATAGAACGTGTGAATTCAACCTATTCATACCGGGTAGAGCTCAGGCACACGTCCCTACTTGACTTCGCGTTAACCTCGGCTCTATTAACACAGTGACTGTTCAGATATCAGACGCGGTTCGGTGTGCGTACTTAGAACCCTGCTTGATGATAATTGGTATGTATTGTGCATTAGTTCGAGATCGCCAAGTATGCTCGACAAATGAAAGCCAAATCACGTATGAGCCCCCGACCTTTTTCTTTTCAAAAAATTGTTTTCTTATAACCAATAGGAAACTAATCCGCAAAAATATAGATGTTGGCGATCGTCTTTTACTTTTCAGTTCCCGTACGTGACAAGCGGATGCGCTAAACACAAATAGAAAACGAGTACCTTCTTTTTCTTTTACTTAATTATAAAAGCTTTGTTTTCGAGAAAAAAAATTACAGATTTTTATTTCATAACACTCAAAATGGTTGAAATCTTCGAGAAAAGTAGTTTAGAATGAAAATATCTGGATTTGTCTATGCCTGTGTGTGATTGTTGTTAGCACTGTAACTCTCACAATTCTTGCGATATCGGCCTCAGATTTGGTTCACATGTCGTGGACTATCATCAAACATGGTTTAGAATGAAATTTCGAGTTAATCATATAGAATTTGGTGAAAATCGATCAGTGGTTCCAATTTTATGAGCATTTTTGAAAAATCAGTAAACATTGTAATTCTTGTAAATTTCAAACTATCCGGTCGTGATTATTAACCCAAATACAGGGTAATTGGGAATCACAGATGAAATTTAAGGCAAATCAGTCAAGGGGTTGATATTCGGGAGTTCTCTATTGAGAGCTTCTTCGTCGCAAACTACGCCGTCTCACGTTTAAACCGGATATCTGGCTCTTTTGTGACAGGAGTTAAAAATACCCCATCACGATACAATTGAAGAAGATAGCAAATATGTTTGGTAATGAATTTTTCTTGAATGGATAAGGGGGTTCGGATTTTTTTGAAAATGTGTATTATTGAAACTATTATTGAAACACTGGTGGTTAAGCGGTCGCTGTGCGGCTTCGGAGGTTCCCCGAACTGAGCAGCATTCGTTTGTTCAAACAGACCAGCATGCGCTAGCTGGTACATCAATTAGTGAGCGAAAGGACAGTTTTTCTGAGACCTTGGTATCTGCACTTCGGTAAGCTACTTTCGTGTATACACCGAGGAATCAGAAGAACATAGGCTCCCGCCTGTACCAGCACGGGTTTTGCGGTGCTATTACATGGCGAATGCAGTGCATTGTAGCTAAGTCGGCTGCGGACAAATCAGAAATGAGATTAGCTTAGCGAAGTGCGGGTTGGGAGTTTCAATTGGGATGGGTCATGAGTAAAAATTGCAAAAAATTCGTTGAAACACATAAAAAATAAAAAAGAGGGTTAAAGAAGACGCGTGCTCGCCTCACGCGCTTACGCTCACGAATTAATTTAGATGAGAATGAATTACACTAAAGCATAACGAAACATGAAACACTAGTATCGCTTCACTAACGCTTGTCTGAAAGTGAGATGAGAGCGTAACGAATATTGAAACACGCAAAACTCACTCCACTGTTGGGTTGCTGGGTGAGGAGTGGGGTATTCAATATTCCTCTTCTCCGTTGCCGCGTTGAGTGGTCTCACTGTGCCCAACGCGCCACCCACTCCTGAGCTTTTTACGTTTCGTTACAATTCTTTTTCCCAACATGCCAACTTACCCTACCATGACAAAAGAAGTTTCATTTATAAAAAAATCCAGCCACGAACAGTTTTTTGAGATAGTGATATTCCAGCTAAACCTCTTCCGACACCGTCATGAAAGATTTCCGAGAAGAAATCTGCGTTCAGAAGCAGGTCGATTGTTGTTAAGAGCTCTTAGAGATTTAGTGAGATGTACACCTTGCAGGTGAGTCCAATCCGCGAGGACAGCTTAGACTGTGTGTTAAGTTACGAATAACAGTATGAACGTTTCAACCGTTTTGCTCAACCTAGGGCCAAAACGTGACTAAATGTTCATAGAGGGGCGTTCGTTTGTTAATTTAGCACATACTCCGCTAATTTTGTTGACTGGCATACACGCTGGTGTTCTCTGTAACTTGAACTTCTTAACCAAGGATTACGAGTTAAAATATATTTCCGAATCTTGGTTAATTAGTGCACGAGCTAGTTGTCTTTTGCATTAATGGTCGTGCACATGGTACCAACGCGGAAGAAAGCAGTACTGGAGCTGAAGCGGTGGCTGCCTGTGGCGAAACGAAAGCACAAGGTAGTGTCACCATTGCTATTGGGATGAATGCGAAGTGAGAGCACGGGCCACCGGTAACTGGGGTGGATCGCGAGTGGAACATCGTGTTACGGTGACCGGGGCATTGTAAACATCGTTTTGATGAATGGCGTTCACTTATTTGATGCGAGCCCAGGCAATTATAGCACAAATTTTTGTTGCCGAAAATTTCTCGACTCGATCTGGTGTTTGGGCTCTGAACTCGGTGCAGTGCAGAATGAAATAGTCGAATGAGCAAAGCGAGCAGGTATATTCACGAGAACTTCCTGCTTAATTCTTCGCGTTGCATGAGCCATCTGCGTAGCTAGACGAATGGGCTGAGTTCTGCTGAGCGCCGAGTAAATGAGTAAATTTAGCCTCAACTTACCACACGTCACCTATAGTATGTCTCAGTTTTCTTTCCTATCTTTTTGTTCGCTCTTACGAAATGGGCGTCAGGTGCTCACACCCCTGGAGGAAAATAACTACGTTCTAGATAAGACAAAGCCCAAGCTAACTGCATCTATTCAAGGTAGAGTGGGTGTCTCGGAGATTTCGATATATAAATTCAACGCACCCAATAAGTACGGGACTCACAAATACGCCAAAGTGGTGAATAATTTATTTAAATGAAGCAGCTCCTTGCTTGGCAAAATATTACAATATAAAAAATAGAAAGAAATGTCCCGTAAAATATCTCTAGGTTTTTCCACAATTAATTTAGCTAATTTAAATATTCCGACGGTGAAAATCGCGACACTAGCTCCCTCTCTCATACTGACGCACGACGCACCGATGTGGCCTAACCCCAAAAATTTCAACGCGTTCCAAATTCAAATAAAATCCAAAATAATCCTCAAAAAAAATAACAAAGTGAGATCAATTAAAATAGGATCTCTGGAGAAATAGGTAGCTGCGACACGCCCCATGCCGTGCAAATACCACTCACGCAAACACGAATCAACGACAACGGGACGATGGAAGGTCACGTACGTGACGCTGCTATCAGCTCGATTGTCGAAGTAGAGAAAATAATATTAATATTATCAGGGGTACAAATTGAAAATGCGGGTTTGATAACAGATGGCGTTACTAACGCTATACGCATCAGGCAGTACTGTGACTATGTTCATGTCAAAGCTACGTCTTATAGCTTTAATTTTCAGTATGTGTCAATTTGTCGCAGTGTCAAATTCATAGTTTTTTTGAGCTCTCAATATGTCGAGTTTCGTGCCAACAAAACAGCATTTGCGGGAAGTTTTAATTTACTTCTTTAATTTGAAGAAAAGTGCTGCTGAAGCACATCGATTGGTCTCCGAGGCTTATCCGAGTCATGTTCCATCGGTTTCAACGTGCGAGAGATGGTTTGTGCGGTTTAGAAGTGGTGATTTTGACGTTGAGGACAAAGAGCGGCCGGGCCAAGTGAAAAAGTTTGAGAATGCTGAATTGGAGGCAATACTCAATGAAGACTCGTGTCAAACTCAACAAGAGCTCGCAGATTCATTGGGAGTGACACAACAAGCCATTTCCCATCGTATAAAAGCCCTCGGAATGATCCAAAAGCAAGGACATTGGGTGCCGTATGAGCTGAAGCCGAGAGACGTCGAGCGCCGTTTTTTTGCATGCGAACTGCTGCTCGAACGGCAAAAACGGAAGGGTTTTTTGCATCGCATTGTCACTGGTGATGAAAAGTGGATCCATTACGATAACCCGAAGCGCAAAAAATCATATGGTTACCCCGGCCATGCATCATCATCGACGGCCAAACCAAATATTCACGGCGCCAAGCTCATGCTCTGTATTTGGTGGGACCAGCTGGGTGTGGTGTATTATGAGCTATTGAAATCGAACGAAACCATCACAGGAGCACTATACCGAACTCAATTGATGCGTTTGAGCCGCGCACTCAAAGAAAAACGGCCACAATACGAGCAAAGACACGACAAAGTAATTTTGCAACATGACAACGCTCGGCCACATGTTGCAGCGCCGGTCAAAACATACCTACAAACGCTGAAATGGGAAGTCTTACCCCACCCGCCGTATAGCCCAGATATTGCTCCTTCCGATTACCACCTTTTCCGATCGATGACACATGGCCTAGCTGACCAGCGCTTCCATTCTTACGAAGAAGCCCAAAAATGGGTCGATGACTGGATAGCAGCCAAGCCGGCCGAATTTTTTCGCGACGGTATCCGTAAATTGCCAGAAAGATGGGAAAAAGTTGTGGCTAGCGATGGACAATACTTTGAATAATTCATTTGTTACCATTTTTTCAGAATAAACGTTCAAAAATAGAAAAAAATCCCGCATTTTCAATTTGTACTCCTGATAATAAAAGATAAGATTTTAACGAACCACGAGATACGGCCCACACTTACCAACCTTTAACTCACAAAACCAACAATCCACCCGCGATGGAGAAACGTCACCGAAATAATTACTTAAACTTTGTTTAATTACTTGTTATGCCGGTACCGCGTAATTGGATATCTCGGTAATCGGTATAATATTAAAAAGTTATTATTTTCGGATCGTTTGCCGATTAGGAGATGGATCTCGAGTAATTCATGTAAACGTAAATTTATGTAAAATGGAAGTATTTATTATAGGCAATGGTAACTTTCCGTTCTCTATTTAAAAGTCAATAAAAGTATATTACAATAAATTGTGGTTTCGAGCCCGTACGAGGAACCAACCTCTCGCGTTTGAATCTACGAATAGAATTAAATATTTCGGTCCAGTCCGACCCGCGATCAACCGTTCAGGTTGATGTTAAACTTTAGACTCATTTAGGCAAAGCAGTTATTCACTCCTTTGACCTAAATCGAATGTCGCAATGAATTTCACAATAATCGTTGCTTGCGAATTTCAGCAAGTCGTAGCTCGAGCTCGTAGCAGTCATTGCTCGTAGCTCGTTGCTTACGTTTGCAGATTTTTTCTACTTCGGTGAGTGGCCTCACGCGAAGAAGGAACAATGGCGAAATAATATACACAGAATTAATTCGCGGCACAACATCCCTCCCACCTTAAAGGAAAATTTTTTTTCTTATAAAAAAATGTTTTCTTCGGTTGGTTTCCCTTATCTCATTCAAGATGTTTATATACCGGGCAATATATAGTACAATACAATTTTTATCGTAGTTTTGACATTTTTGCTATAATTTTTCTTTTCATCGTTGTTCTGGCATTCGCACTCGGTTGAGGGGGCGAGTTTCCCAGATCCTGGCCCGCTCGGATTGCGGTCGCTGCTGTGGCCGTTGTCGTCCGAGTGGCTCGAGATTAATATTCACCTCGGCTGCTGCCGGGGTCGTTGCCTCGGTTGTACTTCTCGGTGTCCGCTTCCGTTTGTACCTGTAACATTTAAACAGAAGGAAGCCGACCAAGGCTTCTGCTCGAATCTCCGAGCTTTTGCAGCCCCTCCGGATCTCGCAGCACGCTTGATAGTGAAACTTTCTCGGAGGGTGTCGGATGTGCCTCAGCCTCTATTTCGCTCAATTTTCGGGCGTACGGGGGAAGGTAATCTTTTCGGATGTTGAGATGTTCGCCCTGTTGATTTCACGCTGAAATCTGGGGCGGTTACAATACATACGCCGATCAAAGCCAGTATTCCGGTTATTTGTGTCCATTTTCGCGTATTTTAGGACTTCGCGGGGTGCGTTGTTTGTAACCAAAATTGTACGGTGTATCAGCGGGCAAATGTAAGATTTGCTCAGTACCTTGCAATTTTTAAAGTCATCGGTTGTCATCCTCAGGCATTTACGATTCTCGGTGTCAATTACTACGTGACTCCGAGTCGTGTCCACGTAGTAGTACCCGCCATTGCCTGCTCGCGTGTGCATAGGGTATACTTTTTGTATACTCTACTGTTGCTGCCCGATCAGCGGTATGTCGAGTACGAATATAATTGCATGACCTTCGCTGTAGGCCTTTAGGTCAGCCAGTCGCATAAGTGCGGACGCTTGGCTGTGCTCTATTCAGTTTTGGAACTAGGTTGTTTACGTGTACTGTAACATAGTTACAAGCATGAGCATAGGAGTAGATGCAGCGATAATGATCGGTGCGAGATAATAGAGTTATACTCTCGAGTCCACGTTGTTATAAGAGCCGGTATAGATTTCGAGGCATAAGAACACCTGAGCGACAGATTCGGTACAAGAGTACCGAAGTTTGCGGGCAATAGGCCATCGAACTCGCGTGAAAAACATGCTACGTCACGCCATCGGAATTCCCTCGCTGACATAAACAGCAGGGCAGCGACCAACTGATTTTGCTGGGTGGCGAGGGGAAGGCGGTGAGCGCGGCAACGGCAGATCGAAAAAGCCGAAAAGATGCGTTAGGTTTGAAAATTACGATGAAGAGTAGGCAGAGGGGAATGAGGCGAGGGGAAGCCTATAAAAGAGCCTGCGCGGGGAGAGGAAGCTCTCTTATCCTCGAAGCTAGTATAGCAGGAACATAAAAAGATGAGTGGAAAAACTAAACGAAATAAGAATTGACGAGAAACGGTTTTGTAGAGATTTGAAATCACTTCCTGTTAACATAGAGAACGGAATAACGAATCAGTGGAAAAGAAACCCCGCAAGAAAAATAGATTAGGCGAGTGGTGTTAAAGATATAAAGAAGTAGTTAGTGGAATTAAAACAAAATTAGTAATAAATTAAAATAGGGATAGATTAAGTGAGGGTATATCCTCGTCGCGCCGTCCCGTAGCGGCAGGTGGTGCCCATACAACTTGAGCATCTCGCCATGCAGGATGTCCGCTTTATGCTGCTTGATAAAGTCCATGCCAAGTAGTTCGTTGACCTCCACCGGCACATTGTTCGGGACGATGTAAAACCAATGCTCTACATTTGAAGCCGGTGTCTCAAGCACAATTTTAGCTATCCCGAGGGGGGTGAATTTTTCGCCCGCAACCCCCTGCAGCTCTACGGTGCAGTCGTTCACCATGGTCTCCGGTTTGAGACAGCCTTCCTTGATTATGCTGCACTGCGCTCCGGTGTCCGCCTTGAGGGTGAGTACCCCGGTCGTGGCCAACGGTACATCGATATCGAAGTCGCTGGCGGTGGCCCTCGACGCCGGCAGCGTTACTTGTAGGAGCTGCAGCGTTGTTTTCTTCTGCTTGCACGCAGGTCTCTGCTGGACAGTTAGCATATTCAGCCTCAGTGCGCCCACCGTGTTAACGCCTGCAGTGGCTGGATCAGGCCCCGTGGTTACCGTATTTCTTGTATCTTTGTAGCCTGCATTTCTTGGCTGTCGGGGCGGCTGCGTCGGCTCGCTTTTATTCTGCGACAGTCTCTACCGGCAGTTCTTCCACATGTGGTCTTTTTTCTGGCAGTAATTACAGGTTATTTCCACGTTGTGGATTGACTTGTTTTCACTGGGTACTGGTAGGCTTACTCGTTCCGTATCCCGGGTGCAGTCTCGAGCCATGTGTCCAGTTTTTCCGCAGGTGAAACAATTTTCTCCCTGCCGCGGTGATGCGCCTTGAGACCTTCTGGGGTGGCTTAATACTCCACCTACCCCTCCTTTTGGCTGCACTATATTGGTGATTTCGATCGCTCCCATTACTGGCTCGTGGAGAGTGGTGTAGTTACGAGATCTCACCAGAATTTGGACCTGCCCATGTAGTCCATTTTCGAAGTTGGCCTGGGTGCTCTTCCGTGTTATGTTATGATGCGCATTATCGACATCGAGGCGGCTTCCTCGCAGAGCTTTTCCATAATATCGACGGTGATACGCTCTGTCCTGGCGGCGTATACCGCCATATCCTCGCCCTGGCCATGCCGGAGGGAGTTGAATTCTAGCTGCAACGCAGGCAGCGACTTCCACTTCCCGTACAGGGCCTCCACTCGGTCTTCAGCTGTGCTACCGAGAGGATGGTTTTATGCTTCATCTCTCGGGCCGCCCGATCCTCGAGCTTGCTGCTCTGTACCAATTCCAACAGGATCTCGTGGTCCCTGGGCGCCGCTCGCTTGAAAACGGTCTCACAGGATCGTATTAAGGCGTCCAGCTCGTAAGCGTTGCTGCAGTCGAAATGCTTTATATTTTTCAAGGTTAGCCCTAGGTGGAGCGTCCGACCCTGGGTTTCTGGTATCCACGGTTGCTCCCTTTGGAACATAGGATCCGCAGGAGGGTACTCCGGCTCCTCAAATCGGGTTTGCCTCGGCCGCGGCCGTGGTGTCGGGTGTTCTGCCAACCCCGCCCTTTCCAGCCTTCGCTACAGTTCGGCATTTTGCTTCCGCAGGGATCAGATGAGCTCGAACTCATCTGCACCGACCTCGTTGAGTGTGTCCGCGAGGTTTCGCCTTGCCGCCGGCGTGTCGCGGCCTTGGAGCCTGAGCTGTAGATCGAGCTCTCGCTGAGTCCGCTCGTACTCGCGGTGACTCCTGTCGATCGCCTCTAACCGATCTTGTACTCGTGCTGGTACCGACCGGGCTGCCGTACCGGTAGCGGATGGGAAAACCTACGCGATCCATTGTTCGCATGTTTTCGATTTCTCGCTCGACCATATCCTCTGTGATGCGCTCTGGTGTTCGTTCACCAGTAGCCATGTTGAATATGTCGTCGCTATCGATACTGTCGTGATCTCCGAACGACACACTCCTAAGTCGGTTCTCGCCATACTGGGCTGTCAGACGGCCGGCAAGCGCCTCCTGTCTGGCCGCGGGGATTCGTCCCGACAGCGAGAGCTCTGATAACGCCCTGCACGCTTCGTACACGATGTCCCCTACAGCCGCAGCTTATCAGACTGTGGAGTCTACCCCTGTGCCAGGCAACGTCGTGTCCAACGAGTTGCCCCTACGCTTTCGTCGGGCGTCTCTATATTCCGCCATGTTGCTAATTTTGCGCTCGACCTTACTTTAAAAATATTTCCAACAATCTCAGGAGAGATATATATTTCTAGTGGAATATTTTCCCCAAGCTACGGATTGGACTGGCCTTGATATTACAAGGCTTATGTATATGTATAATGTAACCGCCACTAACAGGAGGATGATCTTGCTGATGGTCCTCTCCATGGCGATGTTCCTCGGGTGCTGTTCCTTCGGTGCTGTCGACCTGTCTTGTAGCTCCCCTCGAAGGTTGGTCCAGATGTCTTCCCTGGCACTGTTCACCCGTTTCCTTGATGGTTCCTGGGCTCGTCCTCTGTGCGTCGGCAATGGCTGCGCGACGACTTCGTCTCAAGTAGCTGCCTCGACCACTTGGTTGCACACTTTGTGCGTTTTTCCGCGACTCGACATGACACCGTCAATCGGAATTTTAAACGGTTGACCGATACGTCACACCGCACCGACGTTCACTTCGCGTCTTCGCGTTAGATTAGCCGGGTTTTCATGAACTACACTGGCGTCCTTTGCACGAGTCGTAGTCGTCACTTCAAAGTCACTCTTATTACTTTGTCCAAAACACTTTTTATCCAAATAAATTACGTAGCACTTATCACTTCAGCAGATCGCACCGCTACCACCAAATGTTATGCCGGTACCGCGTGATTGAATAACTCGGTAATCGGTATAATATTAAAAAGTTATTATTTTGGGATCGTTTGTCGATTAGGAGATGGATCTCGAGTAATTCGTGTAAACGTGAATTTATGTAAAATGGAAGTATTTATTATAGGCAACGGTAACTTTCCGTTGTCTATTTAAACGTCAATAAAAGTATATTACAATAAATTGTGGTTTCGAGCCCGTACGAGGAACCAACCTCTCGCGTTTGAATCTACTAATAGAATTTAATGTTTCAGGCGAGTCCGACCCGCGATCAACCGTTCAGGTTGTTGTTAAACTTTAGACTGATTTAGGCACAGCACTTATTCACTTTGTTGCGTCCTGGGTTTTGAAAAAGGGACGCAACGAAGGAATAATATTTTATTTTCTCCATTTTAAGCCGGAATGTGCTGGCTCGGGATTGGAGCACGGCTAGTGAGGAGCGGATTTAAATAAATATAAGATAAGTGTGCGGGACAACACTATACTTATATATTAAAACAGTCGAGTTGTTATTATTTTGATAGTCAGATTACAATCAAACAGTGAAAACTTGATAACAGGTAATTAACATCACAATAACTTTGCGAAAAGGTCCAATATAACAATTTATTTATTTGTGAGTACTATAAACTTATAGAGTGTGAAAGAAACGAGTGAAAATAAATACGGGCCCGAGCTGTTACGAGGACCGACCGTCGTGGTCGGCCCCGGAGATGAACTAACTAAACTAATGACGAAAAGTATTGGCCGGGCGTAGCGCGTCTCGCTGGTCAGCGTGTGAACGCTTACGTTAGCTAAAGATTGGAAGTGGCTACTCGCCAGTGGATAACACTGGAATGTGGCGAGCAACCTTATCCCGATTAGGGTGCGTGAGAGGCTGTGCGTTGCTACGCTAAATACAAAGTCATATCCGATAGCTATACGCTATCGGATATTTCTCGTATTGCCTAGCGTGCGTTTGAAAATGTGTGCATATGTATGTATGTATGTATTAAACATACGTATAAAATATATGTATTAATTATACGTATTGAATTATATGTGTGAAATATATATATTTAGAATAAAATTTTTCAACTTTACATGTAGAGGACCCGGGACGTAACACACTCCTTTGACCTAAATCGAATGTCGCAATGAATTTTACAATAATCTTTGCTTGCGAATTCCAGCAAGTCGTAGCTCGAGCTCGTAGCAGTCATTGCTCTCAGCTCCTTGCTTACGTTTGCATATTTTTTCTACTTCGGTGAGTGACCTCACGCGAAGAAGGAACAATGGCGAAATAATATGCAAAGAATTAATTCGCGGCACAACATACTTAATAATTAAATAAACGAGAAAGACGAATACCGCCACATACGCCCTCGTCTGTGCAAATCCCTCACACAACCGTAAAAGAAACGGGACGACGGCCGATTGCGCACTCCACGATTTCTCAAAAATAAATAAGATAAAATAAATAAATAAATAAATAATCGTCAATAACTATAAAAACTCGCGACGTGGTGTATATCGTACCAATCGCTCTCACACCTACACTCAACGGGATGACGAACTAACACGCGAGCGACTTTACAATAAATGAAAAAAAAGAAACATAAAACAC
The DNA here is from genome assembly GCA_963942595.1 of Cylloceria caligata. Lineage (NCBI taxonomy): Eukaryota > Metazoa > Arthropoda > Insecta > Hymenoptera > Ichneumonidae > Cylloceria > Cylloceria caligata. The sequence goes on from OZ012705.1 coordinate 62,735,379, forward strand.
CTAGTGACTTTTCCCTGGCTCTAGACTCCAAAAGGTCCCGGTGTTACAAGTCTACACAACGCAATTTATTCCGTGATGCTAAACCGAGCGTACCATAAGTTACTTAACGCGGCCAGTTAACATGAAGAAAAAGTAAAGCACAACAATAATCTTTTATATATCGATACGACACGTACTCTGCGCGCGATGCACAGCAATTGCAGGCACGACCAAGCTCCGACCAAGATCATTTATAACGAAACTTTTAATAGCAAAGAAATAATAAATAAATCAATACATAACCGACGAGAGGAAAGACAGCTCGCTGGGTCGAAGTTGCGATGGTGTTCTCAGCAATCCTCTTAAATCCATAATCATCTCGGAATATTCCGTCGTGTCTTAATCTTATTGGTAATGTTTAATATGTATACCCGCTGCGCGAACTGTGATCCCCTCTTATTGGCCCAACATCGAGCTAATTGGGGAAATCGCTGTCGTTGGATGGCGACTAGCGCTTCGCCAGGATATCGCATAAATCACAATAGACGATAGAAATGCGTAACCCAGTCCGGGAAGTAAGACATCCTCAGTAATCGGACTGGATGGTTTCGAGCGGGACTGCTCGAGATCTCGATGGTAAGATGGGTCTGATGGATGTGCCCGCTCGAGAAAAATGGCGAGTGCATTGATGCGTTCCTTCTCTCTCTCTCTCTCTCTCTCTCTCTCTCTCTCTCTCTCTCTCTCTCTCTCTCTCCCTCTCTCTCTCTCCCTTGGTCCATCATTCATAAAAATAAATAATAAAGCATTATCCTGCGTGATTACAATAGCGCCCTGCCAGATCGTCTTAGAGTCGTCGAGTGAGGACGAGGTAGCATTTCATATGCCCCCCCCCCCCCCCCCCCCACGTGCGTACGATATACAAGGTGCGTACGACCACCCGTCCACCCCTTTTATTTTGAAAAATACGCATTTTCGAGAAAAGTTTTTCATACAAAAGTTGTAGGGTTTTAAATGATGCACAGACAGTGGTATTAGTATGACCTTGAATAGCGTTGTCAAGGCCACGTGGAGGTCATTTGCAATTTTTTGAATGGAACCCCCAATTTTTTATTGCATAATCCTGTAGCTTATCTCGAGAGCTTTTCAAAACGCTACAATAAAGTATTTTTCTATTAAGTATTTTTCCAGTTATAAGGCTTGAAATTTTTTATTTTCAATAATTTTAAAAGACGTTTTTTGGGGCCGATTTTTTAAAATGGGAATCCCCATTTTTTTATACGGATTTGTATTCTACATGAAAAAAAAGAAAGTTTTGCTAACGGTCATTTTTCACTAAACGCCCTTCACAAGCCTAAGACGTATTTCAAAATTATTGAAAATAAGATATTCCAAAATAAAAGGGGTGGACGGGTGGCCGTACGCACCGTGTATATTGCAGAGGCCCCAGCGGAACTGGTAACAATATTTTGATATGCACGCACGCACGCATGCACAGAGATAGAGAGAGAGAGAGAAACCAAATTGTATGTTATATATACCAGGTCTATAAATATGAAACCGGAATTTTTGTATAGAAAATACACGTTTATTGTATGAAATTTTTTTTTAATTAAAAAAAAAAATCTTTTTATTAATATTACAACTGATTCAGAGATCATCTAGTAATTTATCTATCTTAAATTAGTTTCTCGGATTAAGATGAGTAAACTATTGGCTACTCATTTTACAATAATTTCTTGTTCTAATTAGAACTGCCCAGCTCCAGCGGTTTCTGCCTTTGGAGTCTCCTCGCTCCGTTGGTGGTGTCCAACATACGACGGATATCGGCATTTTCATGTCGAGATAATCGCTGTACATGTTTCTTTGCTTGTTTCTTTATTTCATCGGTGACGTACTCCATCTTCAAGTCTCTATGAAGGTTGTCGTTCCTAATGTACCATGGGGCATTCACAATCCCTCGCAGCACTTTATTTTGGAAGCATTGTATCATTTGTACATTGGTTTTCTTGGCACAACCCCAAAGTTGGATACCATAGGTCCATACTGGTTTTAACATTTGCATGTATAGAAGCAATTTGTTATGTATCGAGAGCTCAGAAGTTCTACCCATGAGCCAGTACATTTTCCTATATTTGATGCTTAACTCTTCTTTTTTCTTCTTGATGTGTTCTTTCCATCTTAGCTTAGCATCGAGGGTCATGCCAATGTATTTAGCTGTATTTGCATATGGAATTTGGTTTGAGTTGAGAACCACGGGAATACAGTTTACATTTCGATTTGTAAAATTGACATGTACTGATTTGGCTTCATTTAATAAAATGCGCCATTTTTTAGTTCAGTTGCTCACAGTGTTAACTGCATTTTGAAGTTTGCTTGTTGTTCCTGAAATATCTTTTCCAACTGCTAGGATAGCTGTATCGTCTGCAAATGTTGCTATTGTTGTACCTTGAACACTCCGTACGTCTCTCGTATAAAGGATAAATAGAATACGCCCAAGGACGCTACCCTGATTATACCTGCTGATATTCTTTTGAGTTCAGAGTACTCATTTTCAAATTTCACTCGAAAGTGTCGATCTGCTATGTAGGATTTAAGAATTTGATAAAATTTATTAGGCAGGTCTCGATGGAGTTTAAATTCAAGCCCTTGGTGCCAAACTTTGTCGAAAGCTTGAGCTACATCTAGGAAAATGCTGGAGCATATCTTTTTATTCTCAAGTGCATCCTCAATGACATCCGTTATTCTGTGAACTTGTTCAATTGTAGAGTGATTTTCTCTAAACTCAAATTGGTGAGGTGGAATTAAACATCTCTCTTCTATTATAGGCTTGAGTCTCTTCAGCAGCAATTTTTCAAATATTTTTTATATGACTGGAAGTAGTGATATCGGTCTATATGATTTTTTATCGTTTCCTGGTTTACCTGGTTTAGAGATCATAATTACTTCAGCAACCTTCCATTGACGTGGAACATATTTCAATCTGAAGGCTGCGTTAATTATTTGAACTAATTTACGCAAACCTTTTTCGGGAATGGCTTTCACAATTTGCCTAGTAATTAAGTCATAACCTAGAGCTTTTCTGATACTTAAGTTATTATTGATTTCAGATTTAAGTTCCAATAGGGTCACATGCCTTATGTCGAGATCATCTACTTTGTTTACGATCGTTGTATTTTCATTTGCTGTTTGTCTCGGCAACGGTTGAAAATTTTCTTCTAAATAAGCAGCAAATAGAGAAACTTTCTGTTTGTCACTTTTAGCCCAGGATCCGTCATCATTTTTGATTAGTGGCACATGCGTTTTGGTTCTTTTTAGACCCCTCGTTGCTTTCCAAAGCGAGTAATCGTCATCTTTTAGTTCAGAAAGACCTCGAAGTTGTTTATTTATGCTTTCGTTCTTTATTTCCTTTATTAGTTGTTTTAATTTGTTGCACAGAAAATTGAGGATATTTTTGAGTTGCGGAGCACGAGTCTGCTGCCAGACTTTACGAGCTTTCCGTTTCTCTTTCACTAATTCTCTGATCTCAAGAGGATAGTTATGTTTCCTTGAGGTGTTGGGATGAGAGATCGGTGAATTTTCCCAAGCTGCTTGTTGGATGTTGTTATTAAATGCTTCTAGTTCATCTTCCAGCTGTACCTTCGATCTAATTGGTTCGCCGATATTTGTTCGCTCTTCCACTAATTTCTTGAATAGATCCCAATTGGTTTTATTATTTGTTAACTTAGGTGAATTATTTTTTTTTATTATCATTGTACTCAGAGTCATGATCACAGGTGAGTGGTCAGATGATAGTCCTTCACTATTTTCATTGCACGTGTAGTCCTCTAAAACTCCTTTTGTTACAAAGAAGTCAAGAAGATCTGGTATTTTATGTATGTCAGCGGGCCAATATGTTGGTTTATCGCCAGAGAGAAATTCACAGTTGTTCTCACGAGCTGCATTAAATAACTCTTTTCCTTTAGAGGTTGTTAGTCTAGGTATTCTTTGCATTAAAATCGCCGCCTATTATAAAATTAGGTCCTAATGATTTAAAGAGTCGACTGTAGTCTTCTTTTTTTAATTGATGGCGTGGGGGACAGTAAATAGAGGAGATACTGAGATCCCTATTGTTGATTGATTCAACTTTTATGGTTTCAACTTGCATAATTTCTTCTTCAATGCCGAGCACTTCATAATGTTTAATATTATTTTTAATAATTACGGTAGACCCACCTCTAGCAATTCCTCCTGGATGCAAGGCATGGTAGCATTGATAGTCACGTATTTTAATAAATGAAGTTTCTGTTAAATGAGTTTCCGATACAAGACATATATTTATTTTTTCTAAGTTTAGAAAAATTTCTAGTTCTGGAACATGTTGTGGTAATCCATTCGCGTTCCAAATAACAATTTTAAGTGAACTATTCATTGGATTAGTATAGCATTGATGTAAGCTCACTCGTAGCTTCTTGTCTATCTAGCCGCTTATATATAGCTTCTAGACCACGTTCTTGTTTTGCCAGGCGTGCATTTATTGTTTCTATACTTCGGAATATTCTTTCCAGTGGATTTTCTTTAGAAGTATTAGATAACTGCTGCGTTATCTGCGAGTAGGTTCTCCTCTCTGATCCTATGGCCGCTGGCTGTGTCGGCACTCTTGTTGTAGTTGGAATCATTTCTCTTACGTTAACGTTACTGTTTTGAGTCGGTTGGCGTGATTTATTTATTAATCTCTGCAGTTGTACCGCTACTTCGCATCCTCTACAGTTGGCTGGATGTTGTCCTTTACAGTTTATGCACTTTACAGGTTCGGTTCGACTAACAGAACAGTCTTCCGCGTTGTGTCTGCCGGCACATTTTACGCACCTCACTTCTCTTCCACTGTATCTTTGGGTGTGGTTATAACCTTGGCATTTCTTGCATTGAGGTATTAATCTCGTGTTCTTTTTTAGTGGTTCTATTTTGACCCTCATATTGAGTATTGCTTTGATATTGTGAATATTTTCAATTTTTTCGTTTTTATTGAATGTGAGCAAGAATAGCGGGAGCCTTCTTTTAATGATTTTGGTACCTTGACTTCTTTCAACTTTCTCTCGTTTAAGGATATTTACTGCGTCTTCAATTTGCAGTTCTTTCATTTTGAGGTCTTCTACTATATCCTCCTTCTTGCAGGTGGGATGAACACCTCTCGCCTCTCGGGGAAGCTATTGTCTCAAATTACGGGGGTAAAGCCTACCTATATTTGACCAATACCACCGAAAAAGATATCCAGATAGCAGTCCCAACAGTAAATTTACAACCATGCGAAGTAGCTTCTTACCAGGTCTATAAATATGAACCGGAATTTTTGTATAGAAAATACACGTTTATTGTATGAAAATGATGAAAAATATTTTATTCGAAGTATTGCTCATCGCTAGCTATACATTTTTCCCACCTGTCTGACTATTTGTGGATGCCACGCCAAAAAAACTGTTGCTCTTTTGAGGTAAACCAGTCATCGCGCCATTTTCGTACATTTTCGTAAGAAGTAAAGCGCTGCTCAGCAAGTGCGTGTCCCATCGATGCAAATAAGTAGTAATCGGACGGAGCCAAATCTGGTGAGTAAGCCGCATGCGAAAGTATTTCCCAACTAAACGCCTCAATCGTTTCCTTGACCAGTTTTCCTGTGTGCGATGGTGCATTATCATGAAGCAAAATCACTTTGTATTGCCTTTTTTGATATTCTGGACGTTTTTCACGCAAAGCTTGATTCAAATCGATCATTTGTTGTCGGTAGCGTTCAGTATTAACGGTTTCGCCAGGTTTTAGCAGCTCATAATAGATCACACCCTTCTGATCCCACCAAACACAGAGCATTGTCTTCCGTCCATAGCGATTTGGCCTTGCAGTCGATGTCGATGGTTCGTCTGGAGTTACCCATGATCTTTTACGCTTAGGATTCTCAAAATATATCCACTTTCCATCGCCAGTCACAATTCGATGGAGAAATGACTTTCTTTTGTACTTGGCGAGCAGCATTTCATAAGTGGTTTTTCGGTTTTCCTGCTGTCTTTCTGTTCGAGAATTCAGTAGATGGAAAAAAGTGGACTGTAAATGTATGCAAGGTGAATTAATAATCGGTACACAGGTGTTAATTACTATAGCATTTACTGCTTCACCTGTCAAGTGCAGCAGACACAAATATACAAATAAGCAAGTAAAATATAGAAAATAATAGATTAAAATGAGCACAGAAAAAGATAGAAAAATATAAGAATGAAATGTGGTGAGCTTTTACCACACACGATTATATTAATCGTGTGTAGTCGTTGAGATCTGTCACGATCGGGCCTCGCTGCAAAGCTGACGCTGGGTGCATGACAAGATGAGCCAAATGTTGATGTACTGGTGTGCCGACGTCGATATATCACTGCTGATATCATGGCTGAGTTGTAGGGACTGTAGGTCGGCCGAGTTGAACGATGAGAACTCTAATTAAGATGCACAGAACTTTGATGAGCACGCACGAACACGGTGACGGTGTAAACCGTGCAAGAGCAAAACGCAAGATGGCTGCGTTATACGAAGCAGCCGTTGTCAAACCAACCGTCGTAGAGTGCTTGCGCGGAGCGACCTGTTGCTCGGCACGCAGACCTAGTGCGAGATTTACAGCTTCTGCGTGGTGCTGCCGCTGAGTGGCAGCAGCAAGCAATTGCCCATGCTAGCCTGCAGTGCGCAGTCTAGCTACGCGTAGCAGAATGCTCAAGCATTCTCAAACACTTTCATTCAGTTCATGTGGAACCCATTTTCCTATCTTCTGGATCTTTCCCATGGCTTTCAAACGTATGGACACGGCTTCTTGTGTTACATTTAATTGATCCGCGAGTTGTTGTTGCGTTTGAGCGTCATCCTCATCCAACAATGCTTGCAATTCGCTGTCTTCAAACTTTTTCGGTGGTCTTCCACGTTCTTCGCTTCTCACGTAAAAATCGCCACTTTTGAATTTTTTAAACCCCTCAAAGCACTGTGATTTACCAAGAGCATGCTCACCGTAAGCTTCGACAAGCATTCGATGCAATTCTGCAGCAGTTTTCAATTGGTAACAGAAAATCAATGCTGTCCGCAAATCGTAGTTTCCAGGCACAAAATTCGACATGTTCAACGCTATTACAAACTATGCTGTTGTATGAAACTTGTATTGTTGTGAGTTGAAAATCTTTGTCAGAGATGTCAACAAGGAAATGGCGCCAATGACGCGGTTTGACGGTAACTACATTGACTGCTAGGGCCATCTATGGGCAAATTCCGGTTTTATATTTATAGACCTGGTATACACACGCACACGTATATTGTAACGAAATATTATTACCAGTTCTGCCGGGGTCTCGGCTCATGGTCCGCCACTCACCGTAGGAATAAGCGATACGTTATTTGAAGCATTATATTATTATTTTTAGCATTAAGAACCCCCCCCCCTTTTTTTCGCTTTATGACGCGCGGCTCGAAGACGAAAAGCAACACTTTACAATGGATTCGATGACCCAACAAGGACCCCAGGAGGCGGGAGATGTTGTACTGAATCTGCGGAAGGTGAGATGAACATGAACGACGGGAAAGCTGCCCTTTGATACAGCCAAAGCCGCCGACGCCGCATTGTAGAGAAACCGCCAATACCAGCTGGAATGCTGCCTGCTGGGATCTGAGCTAAAGGAAATCGAGCGACGATCCAGCGAGACAATTGCCGTCACACTGCCGAAGCCACCCACTGTTCCGATCGCCGACCAAAGACGACGTGCGTATCTCTCACTATCACCTCGGCCAATCACCGACGACCGGCCTCGAGGAAGAAGACGACAGCGAGGATCTCTACAGGGTCGAGCCGAGCGTCCCCTTGCGAGAACTCTTGTGCGTTAGTCAACGGGAAAATAATTGTACAGCATATCGAGTTGAGTGTAGATTTGGATTGTAAAGATATCGAGTGAATTTTGATTGAGGATTGAGTGAATTTCCTTACCCGTTGTTTTCTCTTTCCCTTTCCTTCGATTCGTATTAGTCATAAAGTATTGGTTTTTGAAAATTGACTGCCACGTGTTGCCGGCATCGCCATTTTTAGCTATCGAGTAACGATTGTTAGGGCGCGTGGTGAGGGGCGATAGTGTAGATTTGGTTAGATCATTGAATGTTCTGTCCCCGTCGAACCCTCCCTTCCACACGTTATTTGTAGAATTACTAATTATCCCCCCCCCCTTCCATCAAGAAACCGAGGTAATAATTAAGTTGCCATCGAGGTCGGGAATTCACACATGGGAGATACCCCCTCGTGCCCCCCCGCTAGCTACGCCGTCAGGTAGCTGGCGCCCAATATTCCAGTCTACCTTCTTTTTATCGTTTTGCTATCATTTATGTTATTTGAGTTACTATCTTACGTTATTCTTTTGGGATCATTTTAGCGTTGTCATTGAGATATTATTTTGCATTATCCTCTTGACATTATTAGGCTTTTGCTACGAAGGTGGATCAATAACTCAGTGACTTTTTGAATGAACGATAGTTTTTTTTGGCAAAAAAATGTTTTATTTCTCAACACACTCAATACACTTTACACAAATAATAAGATTTGTCGAGGTCCTCAAAATAGGCGTTTGTTGGAGCGATAATTTCATCGTTGAAGCCAAATTTCTTTCCGCCGAGTCATTTCTTCAGGTTTGGAAAAAGGAAATAGTCCCTGTTACGTCGGGCCCAAGATTTAGGGTCTGGCGAACACGGTCGGTCTCGCTTATGCGTCAAGGCTTTGCAGCCCTTTACAGCGGGGACGGAGACCTCGCCTTTTCCCATTAGAAATAGGAGAATTTTACCTGGTGAGCTTTGGATAGAGGTGGGCTCGAAGGTGTACTGTTGACACTTGTCCTCTTTTGTGGTAGTTCTTCTTCCTTGTCGTGTTGTCGATCTCTGTTCACAGGTGGTTCTCTTCGACTCGTGCCCTTTTGTTGGCGATGCAAGGACAAATATTTGCTGATAGAATTCAGATAGATGATTGTGTTGTTTATTCGTAAGCGTATCGTACGAAGCCCATAAAACACATGTTAAGTACACACAAAATCTTGCCCAATATCGTAGTGAAGGCAACTTGGCCTATTACGGTCTAGAAGAATGGCTCATTCGCGACACACGTTAATTTATATGTTACCGGACAATTATACCGTACACAATCCACAAAACACAAGTTATGAATATACAATGTTCAGAACTATATCGTAGGAGAGGCACCCTGGCCTGTTACGGTTAAATAGAATCGTTTATTCGCGATAATACGTTACGCGACGCGACCGCGGGAAATAGTAGTAGAAAACTGAGTGTCTGCGCTGTAGAAACTTTTCCTTATATATCTTAGATTTTAGTGGTAGTATTGATTAGGAAAATTCGTGAATTAGGGTGAATCGCTATTCTAGGTTTCGAATCCCCTTCCTCAAACGTTGATCCTCCCCTTTAGGTTAGCATGACTCAACTTATTCACCTTCGTGGGAGGTGGTACCCCTCCTAAAAGACGTGAGTCACTGGTCTAGTTTTATGACTAACCCTATTAACGAGTTTTCCTTTTGAAACTATACCTTATCCTATCTCTATTTGCCCTTAGTGCCGAGTGTCACGATTAGGGAGTTCGCGAGAAAGGGCGGGTACAGAGGCAATCAGAACGATATCTATTATGACTAATGCTGGTTAGGCGCCGCCCGCCGCGAAAAGGAATCGTGGAGAGAGGGGCGGGGGGAATATGACTCAGGTGAAGGGGATGGCTACTCCGACTGCCTTGCTTGCTCATCGTGACCGGCTCGTACCTACAAGACAATAAAGGAAGAAGGAGGATCTCGCAAGACGTAACACTCAGGGGACTAAATCCGGAGAATATGGCGGATGAGACAGTAATTCATGTCGTGATTCATGGAATTTTTCCATGGCGACTACGCACGATTGCACCCATGCATTGTCTTGGTGGAACAGCACTTTCTTTTTGGCCAAATGTGGTCGTGTTTTTTTTTCAGATCGATGTAGAACCCGTCGAATAAGTTGGCATAATATTTGGCGTCGATTTTTTTTCCATTCTAAATGTAATCGGTGTGGATTATGCTGCGTGCATCTAAAAAACTGTCGCTATGACCTTGTTGGCCGACAAGCCCATCTTGGCTTTATTCGGCGCTGATTTGCCCGGAGAAACTCACTTCTCCGGGCAAGTCAGCGCCCGGTTTCGACTGCTGCTTGGTCTCCGGTGTATTGTGGTGGATCCATTTTATATCCACGGTTATGAAACGGCGCAAAAACTCGTCCGGATGGTGGTTCAGCAACGCCAAACACTCCTTCGAAATTGTCACACTATTGCGTTTTTGTGGTCAAGCATGAGCAAACGCGGCACCAACCTTAAGGATAGCTTTCTCATACTCAAATGATCCAGCGCTTTGGATGCAGGGAGAGAGAGAGAGAGAGAGAGAGAGAGAGAGAGAGATTTCAATTATAATTCGATAATTATTACGCTATAAAAATAAGAGACACAGTAAGATCTGGTATTTTAAAAAATAAATTGATATTTTATGAAAATCACTTTATATCAGGGGTACAAATTGAAAATGCGGGTTTGATAACAGATGGCGTTACTAACGCTATACGCATCAGGCAGTACTGTGACTATGTTCATGTCAAAGCTACGTCTTATAGCTTTAATTTTCAGTATGTGTCAATTTGTCGCAGTGTCAAATTCATAGTTTTTTTGAGCTCTCAATATGTCGAGTTTCGTGCCAACAAAACAGCATTTGCGGGAAGTTTTAATTTACTTCTTTAATTTGAAGAAAAGTGCTGCTGAAGCACATCGATTGGTCTCCGAGGCTTATCCGAGTCATGTTCCATCGGTTTCAACGTGCGAGAGATGGTTTGTGCGGTTTAGAAGTGGTGATTTTGACGTTGAGGACAAAGAGCGGCCGGGCCAAGTGAAAAAGTTTGAGAATGCTGAATTGGAGGCAATACTCAATGAAGACTCGTGTCAAACTCAACAAGAGCTCGCAGATTCATTGGGAGTGACACAACAAGCCATTTCCCATCGTATAAAAGCCCTCGGAATGATCCAAAAGCAAGGACATTGGGTGCCGTATGAGCTGAAGCCGAGAGACGTCGAGCGCCGTTTTTTTGCATGCGAACTGCTGCTCGAACGGCAAAAACGGAAGGGTTTTTTGCATCGCATTGTCACTGGTGATGAAAAGTGGATCCATTACGATAACCCGAAGCGCAAAAAATCATATGGTTACCCCGGCCATGCATCATCATCGACGGCCAAACCAAATATTCACGGCGCCAAGCTCATGCTCTGTATTTGGTGGGACCAGCTGGGTGTGGTGTATTATGAGCTATTGAAATCGAACGAAACCATCACAGGAGCACTATACCGAACTCAATTGATGCGTTTGAGCCGCGCACTCAAAGAAAAACGGCCACAATACGAGCAAAGACACGACAAAGTAATTTTGCAACATGACAACGCTCGGCCACATGTTGCAGCGCCGGTCAAAACATACCTACAAACGCTGAAATGGGAAGTCTTACCCCACCCGCCGTATAGCCCAGATATCGCTCCTTCCGATTACCACCTTTTCCGATCGATGACACATGGCCTAGCTGACCAGCGCTTCCATTCTTACGAAGAAGCCCAAAAATGGGTCGATGACTGGATAGCAGCCAAGCCGGCCGAATTTTTTCGCGACGGTATCCGTAAATTGCCAGAAAGATGGGAAAAAGTTGTGGCTAGCGATGGACAATACTTTGAATAATTCATTTGTTACCATTTTTTCAGAATAAACGTTCAAAAATAGAAAAAAATCCCGCATTTTCAATTTGTACTCCTGATACATTTACCGTCGCCTACAGCGTCCCTGCAAACACGGTAATCTTCACTCGGAGATTCCTCCACCGTTAAATTTTTTTTTATCACTATCCGATCGTCGAGAGGTAAAAGCATTGTAATATCCACGTACTATTGTTTCGTTTTTCATTACATAATCGCTGAAGAGATTATTGAATCGTGACATGGTAAATCCGCACGACATGCAGGAATACGATACATGAATATCGATACAAAATTGTCCACACACATCCGACGTATTACTTTGTAGTTGCTTAAGGCCATACCAATAGAACTTGCAGTTTCTTCGTAGCCGTGCGAGATATTGCGGTACAATCGGTGGTAGCTCGTAGCTGAGATCACCTTGTTATTAACGTGCCGTTCCCGCCTCTTGGCCTACGACACGGCTCCCGCGAGCGTGGGGCCGAGATACGCTCGGCCAACGCGCCCCCCCGACTTGCATCGGGGCGGGCTACCAATCCCCGCTCGGTTTTACCCGAGTGTTACCTCTTGGTCTGAGGGGGAGCACTATCCATAAACTCCCTATTTACGCGTTGGCGTTTTTAAAAACCGTATGCCCGACAGAGTCCAACCCATTTAAAGGTTGTACACGGCAAAGCCGTGAGGCTGCAACAACCTCCCCATCTCTCAATTAGTCCGAAGACTTAACGTCTCGCTTGGTAGGTAGCTCGTAGCTATCAAAGTACATTCCTTTTCCATGATGATCAGCGTACATGACGATTCTGAGCTCTCCTGGTCCGTCGTGGTCTACCGACTAAGCAGCCATGTACGATTCTCCTTAAATCGGGTGCTCGCGAAGCCAATTTTTTATTTGAATAGCATGCCGCATTGCACAGTGTGAATACGATGTATCGCTTATCATCGCGGGTCTGAAACATTTTCTGTAAGATTGCGGCATAAATATGTACGATGGTGCACACTCCTCATCATCCAAGTTGGAAACTTCACGTCTAGTAATATCGCGAAGAAGTATAGCCTTTTCGTGACCGCGTGTATAGATACGTCTTAATTTTCGCGAAATTTCACGCAAGTAGCGTTTATTTGTTTGCAGCTCACATCGCCCTCTTACCATTTAAGACCGTGAAGAAATTTCGAGAGAAAATTATTCTGGCTTCTCGAATTCTGTGGTACCAATTCTGTGGTAGTTCTGTAAAATGGTACGGTAGTGCGACGATCAAGTGAGCAGAGTACGATCTATCCACCGCTACCATGGCAATTTCTTTCAGAATAAATTCCGAGCCTTTGCCGCGCATTCCCTTTATATCTACGACGAAATCCATTTTCACGTCTAATCTGTGCAGATGCTCAAGTTCGACTTATTTGCTATTTACAAAGACGCTTCTACGCCGCTTAACACGAGACAATTTTATCCTGACCAGCATATTTTTTCGCTTATCCAGTATAATCCACCATTACCTGGCGAGAGGTAACAATTTCAAGGACATTATTATATTCCGCGTAGACAATATAATTTACCGTTGAAGCAAGCGCCTCCTCAAATCGTACTTGTATTCTCACGCTATAATGCTTTATTTAATTTCATCGTGATTTATAATTCATGACGCCGAAAGATCGAGTGTCAAATCAAAAGCAAACAGACAGTATCCATCGCGATATTTATCGCGATCGACCGAATTACCATCGTTCAAGAAATGTATTCCAGTTCCCGAAAATAGCGTTTGAAAAGCATCTACATACAGATAATTTTCCGTGAAATCCGGTTGTAATGGTTTGGAAGGTATTTGAGCACCATCTACATACAATGAGAGATAATTTATCTTGTATTTTTGGAAATTGAATGAATTCGTACTGAAGTCACCGTTAAACGCCTTGTTATCAACAAAACCGATAATTATACGCTTCGGCAATTAACCTAGTACGATATTGTCAATCGTCTCAACATGAACACCTGAGTGTATTGAAACGGCATTTACCTCGACTCTCGTAAGAGGATATTTTGCCGCAGATTTCGCTAAAGTTCTAGTATGCGAGAGCAGCATACCAGGAGCTATTTCTGTTCTGCGAACGTGAAGCGATGCCTCGAGAATCTTTAATCCGCATTAACCACTCTTTGTATCTCCCACAAGACAAAATGAATCTCTAGGCTGCACCAGCCGTAGACGCATCTCGACACAATTTAATAAGAACCGTTCCTGATTGAATATATCGAACTGCAGATGGCCGAGCAATCCTATAGGTTTTCCTACATTAAAAAATTGTTTTCTCTTTACAAGACCCGTATTTTCCGATGTTATATCATCCATTTTTTCGGGGGTATCGTATCAGAGAACGCTCGTGAGATGTGAATTTTTGGCAGCTGGTCCGCACTTCTAAGGTATTTCTATGTACGCTCGGTAAGCGTAGGCATTATTAGGAGGTGAAACTAGTTTTTAGAGAAACAGAATGCAAGAGATTGCGCTTACAGGGTCAGCGCTAAATTTTGGCGCTGTACCCGTAGCAATTTCCGTAGAAGGAAATGTTGATTTCATTCTTAGGCTAAGCGCAGTATGCGCGAGATCGATATACTCATCGCCCTGCCCGGGAATAACAAATTCAATGGACGAATCATCTGTTAGCTAAGAAATTGGTTTATAATACACCCAATTGGGGCCTTTGATAGTTGTTTGCGTCAGTGGGAGTGAAAATAATTAAAGCTCCGATTTAAGGCGCTCGCACGAGTGTGCATGTAGAAAAGTCATCTTGTTTCAACTCGCCAAAAATATCAGCAACCGTTCGTTTTTGAGTCTTCTTCTTATTGTTTTTCTTCTTTATTACTTTTCTCTTTATCACGCTTTTTTTTTGACGGAAGTTACGTCGCGGTTTACGTTTATTCAGTGAATGAGCAGTTCGTGAAATTATGCGCTTTTTATAACCGGACCTGCATGAGAGTGTAAATTTTTCCAGAGGTCTTGTGTTTGAGATAAATTCTCGCGCTTTCTCGCGAATAGTATCATTCATGCCTATATTTCTTTTCAAAGTGATTTAGCACCCTTCTTTAAAAGTGGTAATACTTGACGAAACAGGCTCCCGAGAAAGCTACCGATACCGTGTCCTCGTTAATTGGGTGTTCCGATATAAACATGGCTCATACCGCCGTACCCGCGACGGCCCCATTAGTGCTGCACACCATCAATATCATCCATATTGAAGTAATCAATCGTGGGACATTTTGAAATGTAGTGTCACAGTCAACGTCCATTGTTCAAATGGGTACCAAATGGATTACCAAACTCGTCTCATAGCGATCTCGATAGTGTGTAAATTGTTGCGCAAGAGAGTTATATATCACGACGCCGAAAGCGATTTAATTTTTATCGAACCATACTGAAAGTCGTCAGCATCAATGGGGACGATTCGTAAGAGGGGGGTTTGTACCTTGCCTGTAATATAGCTCCACAGATATCGCTGTATACAACTATGCTGCCTGGCATAGCACCGGTGAGAGATACAGGCCTCGACCCCATGTACTCGCAATGTGGTTCCATCATTAAAGACTTACAGGCCTTTTCCTCCAACCCGAGTAGCCTTGCGAAAGCGGGCGATACGCGAAAGTCGCGATATCGTAGATCGTCGCATACGTGCGCCACATCGACCTGACCGCTCGGAGGCGATTTAAAGCGCAAACGACTAGCCACGTGGGTTAACTTATTTATACTCTCCAAAAGAGCGTCTATAGATCGATATACACCACATGGAACTTGGTTTCTATCTACGCGTCTCCACGTAAAAAGATTTAAACCCGATAAATCATAATCACCATCCTCAAAAGATATGCGATTTCCTACAGTAGTAATATGTAAAAGAGTCATCGGATAAGCAATTTCCATAAGAGAAACAGACCATTCTCCATGCAAACGTTTTTGACGCGATAGTTTTGCAATAAATATCGTCGTCATATTATCCGGAAAATACTGCATACTACTGTTGCTCGGTAGTACGACAAAGAAAGAGCTATCCTTGGAACTCGTATTTATCAGTGACGGTGATTCTGAACGCTCTTCTTCTTCTTCTTCTTCGTCGTCGTCGTCGTCGTCGTCGTCGTCGTCGTCGTCGTCGTCGTCCTCCTCCCCCTCCTCCCCCTCCTCCTCCCCCTCCCCCCTCCCCCTCCCCCCTCCCCTCCTCCTCCTCCTCCTCCTCCTCCTCCTCCTCCTCCTCCTCCTCCTCCTCCTCCTCCTCCTCCTCCTCCTCCTCCTCCTCCTCCTCCTCCTCCGTCTTTTTAGGTGATGGAAGCACTCGTACTCGACAATTCTGCCTCGTAGAAAATACCGTCGCTAGTCTCGTTATTCAGATCGTGTAAAATATACATGAATGGTTCTCGATTCACTAATATTCGTTGAATTTTGAATAACTCGTTACTCCAATCGCGCTCATACCATATCCTTTCCCGAATGCTTCTTTAGCTGTCCTGATACGCACGAAGTCACCGACACAGTATTTAGGCTTTATAGTTCTTACCGCGTTACTCTCGTAACGCCGAGCTAGATTTTTCCGGGCTATTGAGGCATTTTGTAGGGTCATTTCGCTCGGAAGAATATGCGTTCTGCTGTGTTAAGTGTTATTATAAGCATATAACAAATTTTGTAAAATATCGATATAACGCTCGTTACGCGTATATGTAAAGTAGCGCCACATTCGCTCCTTTATCGTGCAATTAAAGAGCTCGACAATCGAGGCTTTTGTATCTGGGTTACGAGCAGTCCGAAAATCGATATTCTTTTCCTATAGAATTTTCTGAAATGGAGCCATGATGAATTCTTTGCTTCGATAAGTTTGCAATTGCTGCGGGCGACGGTTGCTACTGCGTGTGAGTACACCCGTGAGGCCTCGTGCTACGTTTGCGCTCGTTTCGCGTTTTCTAGTATGCATAGTATCTTGGAATTTGGAATTTGATATTCTTCTACTGTCTATGGAAACAACACCTTTACGATCCCATATCATTTGTACCGACTGCACTGCGATGCAAAATGCAAAGCATCGAAATTGCTTTAGATAGCAAATTTTTTGGTACGCTATCGATAAAAAGTGTGTCATTGAGCCGAGATTTTACTTCGTTCATTAAGATGTCATCGATTTTATTCTCGCGGTTGTCGAGTACTGCTATTTATCGTTTTGACGGAATATTCGGTACTGTATTACCGTACTCGACCAAGTGTAGATAACGCTGTAGAGCCTGCTGGTACGCTGTCCATTTCTCTCTCTCGCTCTTGTACGAGTGACAGTTCAGAATTTCACTCAGCTCACAGTCAAGGCGTGATAACGATGTACCCGGTGGTCTATACGGAGGGCGACGGCTCTGTAGTAGTAGCAGTAGTAGCGAGACCCGCGAGACGACGTATGTTATCATGAGGAATAAGCACCATTGTTCTGGCATATTCCATGGCTCATGTAGTCTAAGACAGGCGTAAGAAGCAACTTGAAAAACCCGACACAGTACTCGACGATGATCCTCTTACCACTCCAATTGCCTCTTTTGGCGGCTAATCGCCGAAGAATTGTCGTGTGCCTTCGAAGATGATTCTTTTGCACGGTGTTCAGACTTACGTTTCCCTGTAAAACGTTTACCGCACACGCGCATATACACTGTACGAGCGCTACATCTACTTTGCGCAATTGCACGTCGTTGCTTTTGCTTCAGATAACACTGTGCCTGCAATATATTGTAATTATTTCCTTTTTATTGAGAGGTCCGTTCAACGCCATTACAAGCGCATTACTGGTACATCGCGAACCTTTATTGCTATTTGAGACAGGTAAACGTAATGGTATTGATCATTGGGAAACATACAGGTGCGAAATCGACAATTATCAGGCGTCGATTGTTTCAAGTCGAATAATAGATAACTGTGCGTTGCAGCTGTTGCATCAAAATATACCTCCTTTAAAAATCTTGGATTCTCGGGATATACTGGGCGCGCTAAATATTGAATTTGCGCGCGATCTTTTGCAATTGAGAGTTTTAAAAATGTTGTATTTTTTTTGTATTAAATATGCAATTTTATTGAACTTTTTACTTTATATGAAAAAACAATTAAAGAACTCTAAATTGCGAACAATAATTTTTATACAATATTTATAATTAAAAATTATTTTTATGTTAATATTCCAATAATTAACCTGATGTTACACACATTTCTGTTGATTTCTTTCGCTCCATTGCGATCGTCAATAGCGCTTCCTCATTTGCATTCATGGCGGATCATCCGGCATAGTACATATCACCGTAATTATTTGGAATATTCGTAGATTCGTACAAGAATTACTCGAAATGAAAACATTTATTTCCAAAATCCTTTCAAAAGGCTTAAAAATGTGTTCTTCATTACGAACATTTGTATCCTAAAATGTTTCATGCATATCTTTTTATAATTGCAGAACAAGGAAAAGGTTCTTCAGTTAAATGAGCTCAACAGTTTAGCCAAGGCTCTGGACACGAACAAGCAGCTCGCCGAAGAAGCAATGCATCTTCACTCCCAGGCCCAGCATCACGCGAAGCAGGATCCATCGGTTGCTCACTATATAGAAGAAAAGTTCTTTGAGCCGCTCTCCAAATGCATCAGAAACTTGGCCGGCCACATAAACGACCTCAAGAGTCTTCATAGCGACCGCGATGCATCTGTTTCTGTCTTCTTATTCGACGAATACCTGCAAAACATTTTATAAATTCATATTTCATCATTTTTATTATAAACATAAAAAATGACATTATGTCATACTATATAAAACATGATATTCTTGAGTTTTCCGAGGTTTTCAATTAATTTCACAAGATGGAGATCCTGTACTTGTACAGAAAGTTAAGATAATTCGCTTACAAAATATACTCAAAACCATTGGTTCAACCATTACTTCACTCTGACCCTCTAACCTCGTAAAAACGTAAAAAATGATACTACAAAATTCATGCGCAAAATAAAAAAAATGTGCATTCGTACGTAGAGCACATCGACAGAGGGAAAGCTAAATACGAAATTATCATGGGCGTTAGGAATTGAAAATCGGTGGAGCGCATAGAAGAGCGTAGAATAATAATAACAGGCAAAAAGTGAATTGTAATCGTGTACAAAAATGACGATCCGGATAAATTTTCGAGCAGACATTTTATTGGAGCAGATTTTGATGCAAGTGTTGTACGGCGCGTATGTAATGATGATAAGGTCGCAGGAATAATATTTAATTAAAAAGTTAATATTAGGATTGTTTGCCGTTGAGGAATTAGAACTCGCATGAACGAGAGTAAAAACGCCGAGGTTGCAATAACAAATAAAATGGCTCTTAATTATAATTTACGGTCTTGGACCGTAATATTACTATACGGTTGCGAGTTTTACAGAAATTAATAGAATGATGTTGATTCTCGAGTCTTTAACGGGAACCAACCGATCTCTTTCAAATGTTATTTAAGACTGTCGTATTTTGCAATCGCTACTCTTCACCTTTTTACAACAGTCATGAGTAAGCAAATTGATGCACTAGGCCGTAAGGTCGTTAATTTCAACTCGCTTCGTGCATCAGCACATTCTTCGTACCTGCGAGTGAGCGGCTTCGTGAACGAGCGAAAACAGAAATAATGTCGAAATTAATTCCATTAATTATTTTGATATCAGTGGATTTACTTCGAAATTCCGCCGCACAACATCGCTTCCCTCTTAAGAGGGAAAAAATCTGAATTTTGTTTGAAGATATTTTTTTTGTTGGTAGTCCGTTAAAATTCTGTTTTCGCCCTGTATATATTGGGTTGTTCGGAAAGTAATTTCGTTTTTTTTTTTTTTATAAAAATGAAAGACGATTTTCTTATAGTGAATTAATATTTTATTCAATCCAATATTGTCCATTTTGATCCAATACCTTTTGCCATATTTCTGGCAGTAGCATGATTCCACGCTCATAAAATGTTTGTTCTTTGCTGGCTAAAAACTGATCCAAGTGACTTTTGACCTCCTCATTTGATTTAAACGTTTTACTGTCTAAAAAATTTTGTAGAGACCGGAACAGATGATAATCTGAAGGTACCAGGTCTGGAGAGTATGGTGGGTATGGCAGTATATTCCATCCAAGCTCTAAAAATTTTTTGCGAGTGGTCAAACTTGTATGTGGTCTCGCATTATCTTGTTGGAACACTATACCTTTCCTATTGACCAATTCTGACCTTTTTTCTTTAAGTGAATCATTCAATTTGTCAAACTGATGACAGTACACTTCAGAATTGATCGTTCTGTTGCTCGGTAGAAGCTCAAAATAAACGATTCCTTTGAAATCCCACCAAACCTTTTTTTCATGAATATTGGCTTTCGAAGTGCTTTGAGCCGGTTCATCTTTTCTACTCCAGGATCGTTTGCGCTTAACATTGTTGTAGATAACCCATTTCTCTTCCCCAGTGATGATACGCTTCAAAAATGGATCATTTTCTTGGCGTTTGAGAAGCAAATCACAAACGTCAATGCGACGGCACAAATTTTTTTCCGTAAGAAGATGAGGAACCCATATGTCGAGCTTTGAGGTTAAACCTAGCTGTTTCAAATGATGATGAACGGTCGAATTCGATAAATTTAATCTCTCAGCGATCTCACGAATTGTTATTCGCCGGTTTGCATCAGTTAATGCCTTCATTGTATCTTCATCAGCTTCAACTGGCCTTCGAGAACGTGGTGCATCTTCGAGATCAAAATTGCCGGATCGAAATTTTGCAAACCAGTTTTGGCACTGGCGCTCACTTAACACATCTTCCCCATAGACATCGGATAATTTTTTTCTTGCTTGAACAGAATTTTTACCTTTTCTACAGTAAAAAGGTAAAATATGCCGAAAATGCTGTTTTTCCGTATTTAAAAGGATATCAATCAGAAACTACTGTGCAGAATCAATTGAATTTTTTCACAAGCAAGCCTTGCTATATCAACTGTTAAAATCCATATGATTATGCGGCGTAAGTGTGAAGTTGGTTGTGAAAAAATACAATTAAGTCCTCTCTTGGGAAAAAACGAAATTACTTTCCGAACGACCCAATAGTATATAATATATGGCAATATTCTCACATTTTTTAATCATTATTTATCGTACTCAACCCATTCTCATTTTTTATTCCGCTCGTACATTTACAGAGTTACTATTGTTCATGGCAAATTCAGCGTGCCTCGGGATATGATAATCGCACTCTGTTGAGTGCGAGCTGAACAGGACTTCGATAGTTCTGACTGTAGCCGTTCCCGTAGTGGTGTAAGTGGCTCAAGGTTTATGTTCACCTCGGTTGGACTCTATGCCTCGTCCGGCCTTGCGGGTATCGGGTTGCGTTCGCGCCTGTAACATTTATACAACACATACCCTACCAATGCTATGGGTGCCACTGCGCCCATCGAGTAAAGGCTAAAATTATGGTAATGCTGGCTATAGTTTTCGAATCGACATTGTCTTTGATATTGTCCAGCCGAGTTCCGAGTTTCTGCAATTTCTCGGGATCTCAAATCTCGTTGACGGGATTCATTGGAAGTTGGCCATTTTTCTTTAAAGTTTGCCAGCGTTCGATTGAAAGGAGGAAGATAATTTATGCTGACCGACTGCGTATTCGGTCTGACGGTTCTTACTCGGAATTGTCGTGCAGTTACCAAACATACACCTAACAAAACCAGTATGCCTGTGTCGCAAAGCATTTCGTGCTTAGCAATGCTTTTTCTGGGATGCTGCATAGTTATTAGCAATGAATGGGTCAGCTTCATCCCCCGTTTTGCGCAGTGTTGGCCGTGGGAGATGTTCATTTTCGTGAATATCAAAATTTTGCGTGGTGCATCTACCGTCAGTGCCATCGATGGATGCGTGATTGAGCAGATGTACAGCCTAGCGACCTTTTTGCAGTGTTTCAGGTCATCGGTAGCTAATTGTAGGAAGTGACAATTTTCGCTATCTATTATTGCGTAGTGGTTTCTATGGAATAATAGTCTCCGTTGTTTAATCGTGTGAGTACGGGGTATTCGGTGTGGACATCGTACTTCTGTTGTCCGATCAGAGGTATTTCCAGTACGATTACTATAACATGATCTGTACTGTAAGTTTTAACGTTGGCCAGTTGCACAAGTTTTGATGCCTGCCTGAGCTCTATTGCGGTAAGATCCATTTGTATGACAAGTCTCCAATTCGTCCTCGTCTCAGTGAGGTGTCCCATCTCCTCATAGAACACGCTGGGACTGTCCGCAAATGTGATCACCTCGTAATCCGACGAATTAAGTCCCGATTAGACCGCACGCTGCTGCCATCAGCCTGTAATGGTAAGGGCTGCGAATATGGTACAAGCTTCTATTTCGGTGAGAATGCTTGTTTAGCTAATTCTCCCTCTTTCAATGGGAACCATTCTGACGACGACTCCTTCATTGGGGTGAGGAGGATGTTCGAAGAGCCCGAAGCCTGCGGCACCCCCCCCCCCCCCGTCGGTTACATTCCCGAGGAGGAAGACCCCTTCTTCATAGTCCACGAGTAGTTGCTTAGGCACCACTCGTCGGATTTAATGTATCTTGTAATGTTCTCTTTTGACTTTGCATCTTTTATACCTCAATATATTATGACTCAAATCCCTAGATTTCTTAAATTTGCGTTCCCACCTTGCGCCCTGAGAGGCTCCCAATGCAACATTTACTTTTAGTTCTGAGTTTATCGTAGTCGCTAATTTTAACCAAAAGCTTTTAATTACGAACAACTCGGCTAATGTTCGAGGAAAAGCTTCAAACAATTTGCGTGTACCGTTAACGTCTTTCGCCTCTTCCGAATGACGCAATTGACGGGGGACCTTACCTCTAGGACTGCATAGGGGCCCGTCCAAGTAAGGGTCAGCTTTGCCGTCCTACCCCGGCGAACGGTCTCGTCGTGGAGCAATACTTTGTCGCCCACGTGGTACTCCTGTACCTTGGTCCTACCATCACATAGGCCTTTTGATTTCTCCTTGGCAAGTTTCACCTTGTCCTGAGCGACAGTCCATGCCGCGCGCCGATGCTTACGTAATTTCTGTGCGTAGTCGTAGGTGTGTCTTCCGAGGCTCTTGCCTCACCGCTGTCGGTAATTCGTGCGGAGTCATACCCATCCCCGTATGTGATGTGGTATTGTACGTAAACATGGCGTACGGTAACCAGTCGTCCCAATTTCTCTGATCCTCGCTTACGAAATTTCTCAGATATCCCGCAAGAGTCTGATGTGACCGTTCCAAGGCGCCATTCAACTATGGGTAGTATGCAGTTGCCTATATCTTCGTTATACGCAAAAGGCGGCATACTTTTTTAAAAGTGGCGTTGAGGAAGTTGGTACCTTGAGCATATAGTAGGGTGTCCGGCATCCCACAATGACAGATGATCTCCTCCAATAAAGCTCTGGCTTTGAAGGTTGCCTGCTGGTTTGGCTCTGGTACCGCCGCGTTGAACTTTGTGAGGGCATCCTGAAATGTGAGTATGTATTTGTTCTCCGTTGGGGTCTCTGGTAGCCTTCCGACGATGTCTACCGCCACCTATTCGAGCGACCTGCATGGAGTCAAAGAGGATAGGAGAGAGTTGAAACTGCCGTAAGGCAGCAATGAAATTTTTCGTATACTAGCTTCCGCGCTCTCTGGTATCTCAGAGATGTACTAATGTCGAAAGTAGCGGTAAAATTCAAATCTCAGATCAAAATGAATTTATTATTCAATGAAACAACAAATCAATAAAAATAATAAAACTTAATTTTATATTATTTACGACTCACTTTATTGTATTGTATACAATCATTGCATATATTTACAGAGATGTACGAGGGTTGATCAATAAATAGTCGGCTTGGTAAAGAAAATCGCGTTTTTTTGGATAAAAATCTTTTTAATTCTCAACATAATCTCCTTTTAGCTCGATACATTTATTCCAACGATTTTCCAATTTTATGATGCCCTCCGAATAATACGATTTCGGAAGGTCCTCAAAATAGGTCTTTGTTTCGGCGATGAGGTCATCTCTGGAACCAAATCTCTTTCCGCAAAGCCATTTTTTCAGGTTTGGAAACAGAAAGTAGTCGGAGGGGGCCAAATCTGGAGAATACGGTGGATGTGAAAGCAATTCGTATTTAAATTCATGAATTTTGTCCATCAGCTACACGTTCTCTTTTATGGTCGACAGTGAGCAAACGCGGCACCCATCTTGCGGATAACTTTTTCATACCCCACTGATCACTCAGGATTGAAATCAGTGAGCCCTATGATATGCCTGTGGCCTCAGCAATCCCACGCACTTTTAGTCTCCGATCATTTAACACCATATCGTCGACTTTTTCAATTGTTTCTGGTATGACGACCTCATTTGGACGACCTGGACGTTCATCGTCATCAATGCTCGTACGACCGCCTTTAAATTCAGCTGTCCAATATTTAATGGTTGATAACGAAGGTGCAAGGTCCATATAAACTTCATCTAGCTCCGCTTTGATTTCATTGTTCGTTTTCTTTTTCAAAAACAAAAATCGAATCACCGCACGGTACTCAATTTTTTCCATTTTTGTAAAAACACAAAAGTTGTTTGTCTTTCGATGGCTGTCAAACGCAAACTAAACATCGCAGCGAGCTGAAACTTTGACAACAGTCATGTGAACGATGGCACTACTAAACGTCGCTAGCGATTTCTTTCCTCGACCAACATATGACGCAACGCCGACTATTTATTGATTGACCCTCGTAGTTATTTTTCAGGTTCATAAAAAACTGTTTTATTTTAACATTCTTGTATAACAAACATGCATTATTCTTGTTCACCCGTATTTTTCAACGACATCCGGTACAGTTACGGCGAGCTGGTGCAGGACCGTCAATATGTGTTTTCGTACCCGATTTGTTGTAATGTTCATAGCACGGCAGATACGAGGAGACCTCACGGTCAACCTTCAGATCCTCCGGTAGATTAGAACTCTTGTTCTATTTTTCACCCTCAATAAAAAAGATTTTAGGATTCACTCATTCTGTTGGTGTTATGGTTCAAAGTGAAGCTGGATACACTCGTCAACGACCTGCTAATCTTATAAATGCAATTTCCAATATGTTGTTCGTTTATACTGACATCTATAAACCCGATATAACAGTAGATGTCCATACACCTCTATTACGTGTCATACCGACCGGAGGCGCTGATAATTACAATTACGGTTCTATGAAAATTATAAGTTTTTTTTCCGCTTCGCTATGTGCCTCTTCTACACACCAACTTTCAAACGATAACTATTGATATAAGGGACGAGTTTAATGAGCCGATACCATTCCAACATGGGACGCTGACGGTGACATTACAGTTTAGATGTACAGATTGATGGAGACAGTGTTAAATGGATTACTACGATGAGTACTTTAATATGGAGGTAGGGCTAGGACATCGGTTCGCCAAATCAGTGCGGGCACGGTATCGGTAGCTTCCTCGGAGGTCTCTTCCGACGTATCATATCGCTTTGGTAATAAGGGGCACAGGCTGGTGGTGATGAAGCGATAAGGTCGGGTGTTAATGTAGACGTCGATATAATGGATCCAGCTGTATACCTGAGAGAGATCTTCAAAATGCGCCTACGTGAGTCAAGGCAAAATCTAAAGCGAAAGACCGAATTAAAATTGAATACTGTAATTCAGGACTCAGGCTATAAATCGACTGAAATTAACAAGCTGCTGCATTCTCTGGAAGCGTGGAAGCACTTCTCATCATAGCGGTGTTTGCAAAGGAAAGAAAACTACGACCTCAAGGAAACACTCCTTACGTGAAGAACGTAAAGAACGTGAACGTACGTGAAGAAGAAAAAGAGAGGAAAGGGTGTGAAAAAAGGAAAATAATCCGGAACGTCGAGAAAACGGTTAGGAGGCCTGAAAAGGGACAAGAAAAAGGTAGGAACCACGAAGCCTAGGGTCGTATCTGATATTTGTAGCTAGATATATCTAACAAGGAAGCATAGTTTGGTGCCCTCCTCTGATTTTGATAAAACTCACGTATGTTGTACAGCATCGAAAACTAAAAGACACGTTTTTTATCGGCGGAAAAACATTTCTAAGGGGTGAAATCGCCCTCCAAAGTTAGGGGTGATTATGCAGTTTCACCCCTGCAAATGAATTTTTTTCTTCAACTTAACGTGGAATTTTTATTATCTTCAATGAGGAGTATTTTGGTTTTTGTTTCATTAAAATTGGTTGACGCCTTCTGGGTGAAACTGCATAATCACCCCTCGACATGCCTAACTTTGAAAGGCGATTTCACCCCTTAGAAATGTTTTTCCGCCGATAAAAAAAACGTGTCTTTTAGTTTTCTATGCTCTACAACATACGTAATTTTCATCAAAATCGGAGGGGGACACCAAACTATCCTTCCTTGTAAAAAAAAATGGCATTCTTATACAAATACTCGTACGAGTAGATGAAGTCAGAACTAGAGCTATTTACGCTGTCTCCCACTCAAACCGTGATTACGGAAACACAATGTGTTGAGAATCCGTCCGGATGAAGTTTGACTGATCTGTGGATATATTGAAAAAATGTGAGAACTCACTCGAGGCAAGAGGAAAATAAACCAGACCAAGTAGATGTTATCGTGAGGAAGCAGTTTATTCTACCTTCCAAAAACGTGGTACAAAGTACAATTTTAATACAAAATGCGTGGACACTACGATTGAAAATTAATGCCGAAATAATTTAATTTAGAAAATCGGTCAAAAATATCAATTTAGAAAAAAGGTACAAATTATAATAATAAATAAACCAATTGAATTTTGAATATTATTTGAACAGCACACAATTATTAATTGCTAATTGTGTGCTGAGTGCGATTGAGCTTGAGATTGAGAGCAATGCGTGCACCGCAGTCAGTACTGCGTAGCATGACGCGCTGTGAATAACGAGTGCGACAGATTTTATGTTTGATTCACTGCAAGCCCTCAGCAAATTGTTGAAGAGAGATTGCAGTGGCTCAATGAGAGCACTTGCAATGAACATTGCTTGAGTGCTAAGCCTGTGTGTGAAACCAGCTACGCAGTCAGCACTGCGTAGCACAATACAACATAGCATGAGGATGCACGATTGAGCAGAAAGTATTCGCTGTACTTTCCCAGCAGATTTACTGGGGGAAAATACAGCGAATATAAAGCACATGCTTAATTATATTAATTAAGCTGGCAACATACAGTGAGGAGAACGTGGTGCAGCATGTGCTGCAGCGCACGCCACAGAGTGAGACAAAAATGTGGATGTACCGCTATTTTCTCCTCTCTGACAGTGAATTAATACATAATTATGCCAGAGCACTCTTACCTTGAGCAATGAGTCCTGATGAGATATGTTGAGCGATGCCGATGTAAAAAGGTTGATGTAAAGTCCCAAGAGTCCCGTGGATGCGCGTGCTGTCCGAAGGATGTGTGTCGCAAAAGTGCCAAAATCTCAAGATGGCTGCGAGTATGAACTTTACGTTGAGCGCTGGAGTCAGTTGAGCGAGATAGCCGGTGAGCGAAACCGAAGTCAAGCGAGAGAGACATCCTCTCGCTCGACGCGGCGTGCCAACGAGGCACATCCTCAGCTTCGCGAAGCCCATGCCTCGGCTATCTTCGACTCAACCGAACAACGCGTGCTAGAGCAGCGCAACAGGTAGGCGCACGACGATTATCGATCGCCGTGCGCCAGCTGATTTTCCAACATTCCGCCCGCCATCAGCAATGGGGTTGATGATTAATTATTGCTGGGTGTTGGATGAGATTGGGAGAACAGCAAGTTTTGAGATCGGCCTGGTGAGCGTGGTGGTAGCAGTTTTGAGTGTCACCACCCTGGTGAGCCCGTCTTTGCCCGGATGCAACTCGGTGACTCGTGCAAGTGGCCACTTGCACGGTGGAAAGCGCTCATCCGTAAGCAGAACCAACGAGCCAACTTTGATAATGTTGTTAGGATGGTGCCACTTTGAAATTGACTGCTGCCGTTGTAAATAATGTGCAGACCACTGTCGCCAAAATTGTTGTATCTTTTGTTGCAACAATTGCCACCTTGAGAGCCGTGAGATTGCCAAATCTTCGAGATTCGGCTCTGGGACCATTGTGAGTGCTTCATCAATGAGAAAATGTCCAGGCGTGAGTGCTGATGAGTCATCTGGATCATCGCTGAGCGGTTCCAGAGGCCTTGAGTTAAGTATAGCCTTGATTTGAGCAAGCAGCGTTGAGAGCTCTTCGAACGTGAGTGCTGTATCACCCACCGTTCGCCGCAGATGAAATTTAACGGACTTTACAGCTGCTTCCCATTTTCCACCCATATGTGGTGCCGCAGGTGGATTAAACTTCCACGCAATCTGTTGATTTGCGAGAGAAGAAGCGATGAGATGATGCTCTTGCGAAGCCTTCCTAAACATCTGACGTATGAATTTGTGTGCCCCAACGAAGTTGGTGCCACAGTCAGAATAGATGGTGTGAGGAATGCCACGCCTCGATGAGAATCGCCTGAACGTTGAGAGGAAGCCGACAGCTACGTAGTCACTGACGGCCTCAAGATGCAGAGCCGAAGTGGCGAGACACACAAAAACCTAGATCCAGCCTTTGTGTGTTTTACTGCCTCGCCCCTTCCAAGTTTTGAGCGTGAGAGGACTGGCGTAGTCTACTCCTGTGTGAGTAAATGCGCGCGATGGTATGACTCGTGACAGAGGAAGCTGGCCCATCAATTGTTGTGCACGAACTCCTCTCTGTCGAGCACACACCACGCAATGTAATATATGAGATTTCACAGGAGCTCTACCGCCAATGATCCAATGCGTTAGCCTAACTTGAGCTAGTGTGAGCTGCGTGCCTCCATGAAGAGTACGCACGTGAGCTTGCCCTATAATGAGAGTCGTGAATCGAGAGTGGCGAGGTAGAATGGCAGGATGCCTTTCTTCATAAGTGAGTGCTGATTCCGCAAGACGACCTCCAACTCTTATTACACCCTCCTCGTCGATAAAAGCTGTTAGTCGACTGAAGGGGTGAGCAGATGGAACATGCGAGCCTGACTGCAGCACTTGTATCTCGTGCTTGAAAAACACGGCTTGTATTGCTTTTGTCCAAAACATTTTAGCTGCAGCCATTTCTCTCGCAGTGAGTGGAGCGTTTCCTGCCGATTCTTACCTCCCCCTCATTTTTGCCACCGCCCTGACACGAAATGAGGTGAGACGACATAATTTTGAGAGCGATGAACAGCGATAAATGAGTTCCCAACGATACTCTGGCGTTTGTATTGCGGCGAGGAGAGCTACCCCCGGTCGGGCTTCCATAATGCTCAAATTCTCTACGTCAGTTGTGGCTTTCGGCCAAAATTCATCAGGCTTCACCATCCACGGTGGACCTGACCACCACAACTGATGAGAACATAATTGAGATGTTGATATGCCCCGCGAGGCACAGTCAGCTGGATTACTTGTGCCTGCCACGTGACGCCATTGAGCATTGGGTGTGAGTTCTTGTATTTGAGCGACTCTATTTCGGACATAGTCCTTCCATCGAGAAGGATGTGCTTTGATCCAGGTGAGAGTTACTGATGAGTCCGTCCACAGGTGAGTAGATGAAATTTTAACCTTGAGTGTGGCTTGAACGTATGCAACCAGCTTAGCTAACAACAAAGCTGCAGTCAGTTCAAGCTTTGGTATGGTGAGCTTCTTGAGTGGTGCCACGCGCGTTTTTGAGCAAACAAGTGAAGCCACCTTTCCTGTGGAAGTTGAGTCAACAGTGATATAAATCACTGCGGCCATGGCCAGTTGAGATGCATCAGAGAAGCCGTGCAATTCCACTGTTGAGTTGCTCCATGTGTTAAACCAACGAGGAATTGAGACTCTGGCCAGAGAAGTGAGATCTTCTCTGAGTGCAATCCTTCGTGTTGAGACCTGGGATGGCAGTGGACCATCCCAGTTGAGCTTGTGACGCCAAGGCTCTTACAAGATTCTCTTGGCTCTTATCACAACTGATGTGACGAAACCAAGTGGATCAAAGAGTTGAGCCACCTCGGCAAGAACGAGGCGCTTTGTGAAAATTTCCTTGAGCTGAGTTGAACCGGGATGCGAACTTGAACTTGTCTTCACTAGGAAGCCAAGTCAAACCAAGAATCTTTGTCTCGCAGTCGTCAATTGAGATAGCTGAGCTTGACCTTGATGATGAGATATTGGCAAATACTTTGAGGTCTGACGAGTGCCACTTGGCGAGTGGAAAACCGCCCGCCATGCAAAAATCCTTGAGCTGTTGAGCTATTTCAATGAGCTGGTGAGTTGAATCCGCCCCACCGAAGATGTCATCCACGTACCGGCCAAATTTGATAGCTGGCACAGCAAGCGGAAACCGATGGCCTTCATCTTCGGCGAGCTGCATGAGTGTCCGAACTGCCAAGTATGGCGCAGCCTTTGTACCATATGTAACCGTAGTTAGTTGAAAAGGTACAGGATTGAGTTGACCATCTTTCCATAGAATCCGTTGAAGATTCCAATCCTCAGGATGTACTCGGATCTGACGATACATTTTTGTTATGTCAGTGGCGAAGATGTGTCTATGTTGACGGATCCAAATGAGCACGTCCGAAATGTTGAGCAATAAATTCGGTCCGGTGTGCATGATGTCGTTGAGAGATTTTCCAGATGTGGTCGAACTAGACCCATTAAACACCACACGTAATTTCGTGGTAGCGCTATCTGGTCTGAGAACACCGTGGTGCGGCAAGTAATAATGTTTTCCAAATTGAGATGACTTTGACGCCTTCACCATGTGACCGAGTTGCTCATATTCGTCCATGAACGTTGTATAGAGCTGACCGTATTCAGCCTTTCTTGAGATTTTCCGTAGCGTGTGTTGCAGACACTGAGGTGCTCGTGAGTGTGAGTTTCCAAGATTCGCAGGCGATGATATGAGAGGAAGCCGAACGATGTACCGGCCTGTAGAATCACGCTGATGCGTGTCGCGAAAATGATCTTCGCATGCCTGCTCCTCTGGTGTGAGTTGACTTACTGTGTCCTTTGGTGGCTCTTCCTGAATCCAAAATTTCGTTAGCACATTTTGTAATTCCTGATCGTCATGTTGCACCGCAGCATGATGAACAGTGAGTGCATCAGATTAGCATGAGTTTGTTGGTCCAATGATGAGCCACCCAAATATCGATAATTGTGCAATAGGTGCAGATGATGTGCCCTTGAGAATATTTGGTTTAATAACCTGTCCATAAATATCTGCTCCAATTATGATATCGATTGGTCGTGGTGTGAGAAAGTCAGGGTCAGCCAGCTTCAGATTTACTATGTGAGGCCATGTACGAACTGACGACTCAAAGGATGGCAAGTGAGTAGTAACCGTGTTGAGAATGTGAGCCAGTACCGTGACTTTCTCCTTGGTGTATGTGGAACACAGTGTGAGCTGTACCGAGCCATGTGTCTGCGTTGAGCGCCTTCCACCGACCCCTGTGATCGGAATTGATGAGTGCTTGCGTGTTGCGTTGAGCTTACGAAAGAGTTTTTCCGTAATGAAAGTCAATTCCGACCCAGGATCGATGAGAAGTCTTGCTTGATGAGCTGAGACCGATGTGTGTATGTGTGCTAAAGCAGTTGCCAATAATGTTGAGCAGTTCCGTGTGAGATGTACCGATGAGAGGACGACCGCGGCGACATCCTATTGTGTTGATTGAGGCAGTTATAGCACAACCTCTCCATGGCTTTCCGTGCTATGATCTTACAGTTGAGTGCGAGCTTTTTTTCTAATGAGCTGGACCTGAGAGCGAGGAGCCTGTCCAGGCGCTCCTGCACCAGCAGCCGCTTTATTTCATAGCGGGAGACCAACGTCTCCCACGCCAAGTTAAACGATTCGCATGTTACTGCGAACCCTGAGATGAGCTGCGCCGCCGAGCCAGACACGCAGCCACGCTGGTATAAAAACCGGTCAACATCAGTGATGCGGGCATTCCGGATGACCAGTGACGTGAACACGTCACGAAACGTTGGCCAGCCGGAATAATCCCCTCCAAATGCCGGCAGCTTTATTTCTGGCAGCTTTGTACGTGGCTGCGGCGACGCTGACGCTGGTGCAGGAAGGCGCCCTTGAGCTAGCCTCCCCATGGTTTCCCGAGCTGTGACCTTGGCCTTGAAGGCGACCTGCACCTCAAGGCTTTGCAAATCGTCTGCAAAGTATTCATGGTCGACACAGCTCGGAGGGCACGAAGACTCCAACAGCTCGTGTTACTTCCGGAAATCGCTGTGGATCTCCGTGACCTGCTCGACGTAAGCGTCAAGCAAATCCACGGTGAGGGTATCTCCGCCCTCGTTAAGCAGAGCAATTACCGTCTGCAGATGAGCAATCTGGCGCCGTTGGGATTGGACCTTCAACGCCATCTCGGTTGTAAGTCGAGTTGGCGATCGGGCCTTCTTCGGAACGACGCTGGCCCCAGGAACCAACAATGTCCTTTTTTCCTCAAGATCTCCAGGCGCCACCCCAGAGTCTGTCGGATTGCCCTCGGACATTGCTAGTCCTGTTGCAAACGGTACAAGTAGAGAAAGTGAAGATAGTAACGAAGTTTCTCCGCAGAGATGTACTTTACCCCACTTGCTGCTCCGCTTGACGAGGTGATGAGCCGATGAGGATCCTGCGATGGGCTACGCAGAGTCCTACTCCAGATAAGCCGATGAACGTATAGAGATGAGAGCGGAAGGTAGGAAACCCTGGTCTCTCTTGCTCAAGTCGAGTATCCGGCTCGAAGGACCAAAAATGTTGAGAATCCGTCCGGATGAAGCTTGACTGATCTGTGGATATATTGAAAAAATGTGAGAACTCACTCGAGGCAAAAGGAAAATAAACCAGACCAAGTAGATGTTATCGTGAGGAAGCAGTTTATTCTACCTTCCAAAAATGTGGTACAAAGTACAATTTTAATACAAAATGCGTGGACACTACGATTGAAAATTAATGCCGAAATAATTTAATTTAGCAAATCGGTCAAAAATATCAATTTAGAAAAAAGGTACAAATTATAATAATAAATAAACAAATTGAATTTTGAATATTATTTGAACAGCACACAATTATTAATTGTGTGCTGAGTGCGATTGAGCTTGAGATTGAGAGCAATGCGTGCACCGCAGTCAGTACTGCGTAGCACGACACGCTGTGAATAACGAGTGCGACAGATTTTATGTTTGATTCACTGCAAGCCCTCAGCAAATTGTTGAAGAGAGATTGCAGTGGCTCAATGAGAGCACTTGCAATGAACATTGCTTGAGTGCTAAGCCTGTGTGTGAAACCAGCTACGCAGTCAGCACTGCGTAGCACAATACAACATAGAATGAGGATGCACGATTGAGCAGAAAGTATTCGCTGTACTTTCCCAGCAGATTTACTGGGGGAAAATACAGCGAATATAAAGCACATGCTCAATTATATTAATTAAGCTGGCAACATACAGTGAGGAGAACGTGGTGCAGCATGTGCTGCAGCGCACGCCACAGAGTGAGACAAAAATGTGGATGTACCGCTATTTTCTCCTCTCTGACAGTGAATTAATACATAATTATGCCAGAGCACTCTTACCTTGAGCAATGAGTCCTGATGAGATATGTTGAGCGATGCCGATGTAAAAAGGTTGATGTAAAGTCCCAAGAGTCCCGTGGATGCGCGTGCTGTCCAAAGGATGTGTGTCGCAAAAGTGCCAAAATCTCAAGATGGCTGCGAGTATGAACTTTACGTTGAGCGCTGGAGTCAGTTGAGCGAGATAGCCGGTGAGCGAAACCGAAGTCAAGCGAGAGAGACATCCTCTCGCTCGACGCGGCGTGCCAACGAGGCACATCCTCGGCTTCGCGAAGCCCATGCCTCGGCTATCTTCGACTCAACCGAACAACGCGTGCTAGAGCAGCGCAACAGGTAGGCGCACGACGATTATCGATCGCCGTGCGCCAGCTTATTTTCCAACACAATGGGTGTACTATAAACCAATCTCATCTCTGACAGATGATTCGCCCATCGAGTTCGTGGTTTCTGAAGGTGATGAGTACATTGGTTTAGCACATACTATGCTGAGTCCGACTTTAGTCCGTCCCATCAATAATCTATTCCATTCAATATTCAATCAAGACGATGTATAATATTTTTTAATTAGAAATTTATGTATACACAGCGTATATTGAAACGCTCTTAAATTACGGGTATGGTGCAACGTGCTCTCAT
Organism: Cylloceria caligata; assembly: GCA_963942595.1. Taxonomy (NCBI): domain Eukaryota; kingdom Metazoa; phylum Arthropoda; class Insecta; order Hymenoptera; family Ichneumonidae; genus Cylloceria; species Cylloceria caligata. The sequence continues at coordinate 62,769,361 of OZ012705.1, forward strand.
CTTACAAGTGTTCTATGGTATAACGATACTGCTGATAAAATGGATGATGTAGTTGACGCCAATACCGGTTTTAATAATCGTAGTTTCCACCAGAGCACTCAAAAAACAGTTGATCTTCTCGGACATCTTCACTGTGACGTTTTTAATCAGGAGTGATTTTTTATAAATAGCGTTGAGATACGATTGCGACTCGTGCGTATCAGTGACGCTATCTGTCTCACGATATCTTTGAAAGATTATAGTATCCGTATTGTTGAGGCATCTTTTATTATACGACGCGTAAAGATATCCCCCGGTATACTTCTAGTTCATATCAATGCATGCTGGAATACATAATGATAATCTGAATAATATCATACTCGGTTAATTTCCTTAACGTATAATTATCAGTTTCATCAGTACTAAATCTTTCAACGGTGACCGCATACTGAAACCATTTAACTCTGAAAATTATCAAATCATTTATCTTACTTTGTATGCAGATGGTCTACGGATACCGTCAATAGGTCTACTACCCGACTTTACAAAGGCCGGTCAGTATGTGAATGCCTATCATACGTTGTTCTCCGGTACAGGCATTCGCTTTCTCAATCAGGGCAATGGCTTTTCGCGTATGGCTTATCCATTTGGTTATTGCCTTTTTGCGTTTGATCTGACGCTTCATCTGTCGGCGAACAGTAGTAGTCATTGGCATTTGGTAAGGCACGGTAGTTTCAGAATAGAAGTACGTTTGGAAGAAGCTCTCACTTCAACAGTAAACTGTATCGTGTATACTAAATATGACAATGTATTGGAGATAGACTCAGGAAAATTGTTGTAAGCTTTCATGGTTGATCGACGAAATATAAGTCAAAGAACTACGACTCGTGTACCACGTTGACTCTCGCGAGATTTCAGTTATTGCTGTAACCTTAACACGCTAAGACATGAATATCGTAGTCGATATCCAGGGCCCAGAAGACCAAAATAATAGTTTTCTGCCGACAGTGGTGGCCGTCATCTCCTTAAACAAGTTATATTGGGTATTGGATTATATTACTACCACGTTACCAAATGATCGCCTGCTATGAAAACAAAGAACACCTGGTTGAAACATGTTCATCACGGCTTTGGGTGGACCGAGGGCGATACACCCCAACGAGAGATAGAAATTACCTTAAAAAAAGTTGCGGAGCAAGCTGGTCGAATTATCACAAAAGGTTCGATTAAATCCGGGTATTTGACGAACACTCAACGGACTATTCTATTATAAATTTAGAGGAAGACAAAGTAGCTCCTTCATTCCAAAATGTTTGCGGGGATGACACACATTTTATATATTACAGCCTGCTGCGTAATAATTGTGCATACAGATGATTTTTGTACAAGGTTAAAAGAATCAATGAGTAGCTTTGTCATAGGCTGTTTGCGAGTATATGAAACTCTCTATAAGACCTCTACAATACCCGCTGCCATATCCGCGCACTCACCGTTCGTTAAATGAACCCGCGGAGAGGCATCATGACAGCGATCAAGACAACGCTACCACACGCTTCTTCGATGAGTTGCTCAATGCCTACAAAATCAACGCACTCGAGCCCCTATATCGAATACTCCATGACGAGAGCCGGCAGCATACTTGTTAGAAGCTCCGGATGAAATAGGTGAGACCAGTCGATGTGAATGGTCTCGCCAAAATCGACTAACAACACTTCGCAGTACCCATCAAAGTCCGGGTAAACCACTTCGTCGCAGACAATACTATTGAAACGAGGCACAATACAGGACATTCCGATATAGAGTTCGCCAAGTCCAACGGACCTTCCTGGACGCTCCACTAAATACACGCTGCGAAGTATCTCATCTAGTTTGTCGCACGCAGCGCACATTTCCTGGGTGCGCGGGAACACGTTCATTACACTTTCGAC